>JABFEA020000048.1:16113393-16130142 GCA_019775915.2 Cyphomyrus plagiostoma | reverse complement strand
AATGTTCTCCCGCTAATTTCTACCTATGGCCACAAGTTCTTGTATTTGAAATAATATTGAAGTATTTGGCTGAACAGCATCCAGACCTTTTAGAATTTTATATACCTGGATCCTGTCCCCCCTTAGTCTCCTTTGCTCAAGGTTAAACAGATTCAGCTCAGCTAACCTCTCCTCATAAGATATTCCTCTAAGACCAGGAATCATTTTTGTAGCCCTACGTTGAACCCTTTCTAAGGTGGCAATGTCCTTCTTAAGGTATGGTGACCAAACCTGCACACAATAATGTAGGTGGGGTCTTACCAATATATTGTATAATCTTAGCATCACCTCCCTTGACTTAATCCAGATCCCACTGTAGCCTCTGTGCTGTTAGATCAGTATCTGCTACACCACCCACCTTGGTGTCGTCTACAAATTTAACCAGTTTGCTGTATATATAAACAACGTAAAGTCAACTACATGCCAAACATGTTGGGGTCACTCATGACGATTGAGGAGAAGTCAGCCTGAGGGCGGAGTGACATACCTTGTCAGTGGACATTCTCTTACTTTCACAGAAGTTCCGTAAAAGTTCTATCACCTTCCTATCTCAAAGGAAGACAATGATCAGAACACTGTAGATCCACTCATCAACAGAAATCCTGTCTGTGGCATTGATATCGCAAAGAGTGATGTCATCAAAACATCAAGACACACTTAGTGACTACATTCGCACGGAAGTATAGTTCCTACTTTGTGACATCAGCAATGTGCATGTGCCTCAGCTGGACCCAGAGATCATCATCCTCATCCAGAAGAACCTCTTTTTCAAGGGAATCCCCAAGCCCTGTTGTCTGGTACCTGAGACATGAATAATTACACAAGCTAATAATGTAGTGTACCCGTCACTGATCAGATACAAACCCTCTCCCAGTACTTACGACAACGTACAGTTAATTTAAGGTTTGCTAAAGTTTCTGCTGTAGATTAAGTGTAAGACGTGAACTATGCTTTTATATGCTACAGAATGCAAAGTGTGCAAAGTGTTATGAAATGTATAGTAGGTGTACTGCTGTTGCAGAGGTACAAGGAAGTGTGGTGGAAGCTCACTTGTAGATATCCTGCTGAATGTGCAAGAGGTCATAGGCCATGGCCTGGAAGGTCAGCTCATGCAGGATGGGAGACACGGGGTCAAATCCACGATTGACGATCAGGAGCTGAGAGCGCGCTTTGTCCACACCCTGTCGGCAAAACACAAAACCCAATCCTATGACTGGACCTTCCCACTTCTTCAGTTATAAATATTAGAGCTGGGCGATATGATCGTATTATCACTAATCGACGATATCAGACAATTGACCCGGTATCGGTATTTAACAGTAATTAACCTGCGATTATTGCCTTTGCAAGGAAGGACCAAGTCTACACATAAAGAACGATTAAGACCTATGATTTGATAATTGATAAATCGATCGATTGATGCTTTATACTTATTGATCCCCATGGGGAAATTGTCTTTATGCCTCCCTCAACTTGCTCTTTGTAGAGTAAGCTGTCCGCAAAGAGGAGCCACCTGTTGGGGCACCCAGGGAGCTGGGGGTTAAGGGCCTTGCTCAAGGAAATGCAGATGTGCTGAGGCTGGGTTTGAACCAGCGACCTTTTTACAGGTCGCTGATTACAAAACACACAGGCTTAGCCCACCGAGCCACACGCTGCCCAACGTCCACAATGTTTTAGATATGGCTAGGGCTGTCGCAATAACATCACAATCTTTTAGCGATTTTATGACACATGCACAATCATCACTAAGGCTTTAGATGATGGGCAAAACATTCGTCCGGATGCTGGCTTTTCGGTACTATACAGATGTTTACTTACACCCACACTTACAAATGCAGTTTAGTGGTGCGCCTAAAATATTAATAAGATGTGTATTGTGAAGAAAAGTTAGCGTTCTGAATAAATTCAACACTCCTCCTTCAACACAGCTCCACTATGATCCCGCACAACCGAACAAGCAATCCGGAAGCTTTGGTGATCCATGGCGGGGAGGCTCAGAGCGGTGGGGGGGGGGGGGGGGATGGAGGAGAGACAGGAAAGAAGGATTACATGCCTTTGGAGATCAATCCGAAAGAGGAAGCTCTCCAGCCAAATCACAAAAGAGGAGAACTGGAGATAAAAACGAGAGAGAGAAGAAAATACAGGGACAGAGGAAGAAGCCAACAACAGCTTAGACCAATGTTTCCCAACCCGGCCCTCAGGGACCCTGAGGCAGCCCATGGTTTCTGCTCCCTCCCAGCAGTTCAGCTGTAAGCTGAGAGGGAGCAAAAATGTGAACCTGAGGACTGGGTTGGGAAATACTGGCTTAGACCTGCAGAAATTTTAAACAGCAAAAACAGATACTGGGAGAAGAGCGAGGTATTCTTCAGTGTCAAATAAATCATCTTAACTGACAGAATGGCCTGGTACAATTCCTTTCCAAATTAAACCTCAAAGGAGCTGGTATGACAGTTGGGGGGGGAAATGCCTGGGACCAAAAAAAACTGCTGCTTCAAGCTCCAGGATGCAAAGTACTGTCTCAATTTTTACAAGGGTGTATACGGCATGTACCCAATTGTATGCACAAACAATAAAGGCCTCTAATAAACTACTGGATAAATGTATTTCCATTCACAGTTAATTCATTATAGTGCAAAATATATTTTGTTTGGGGCTGTGGTGGGGGCACAATGCTTACCTCCCCCATACTGGGATTATCGGCTTTGTGGGCGATCAGTCGATCGTGCACCATCTCAGCCAGTTTGGCGTTCTCCTCCGGGCCACTGAGGCGCAGAGAGAGACATCTTTACACACACTTACGAGGCACACAGAATTAGCAGCTGCACTGTGACGGCGCAGTGCAAGCGGCCACACTGTCGTGCCAACTGTTGCTGCGGAGGCCCTCACTGGCAGTAGCGGATGGCGGGATACTCCTTCAGTGTGTCGCAGAGCGTGGCGATCTGCTCGGCCAGCACCTCCAGCCTCTTGGTCCGCCCCTCTGCAGGTACTTTTCCGTAAAACAGATGGAAAGAGCTGGGATCATCCAATGAGAACACCTGCAGGAAGAGTGGGGGGGGGGGTGGGGTCAGGGGCAGGAGACAACCATATCTGACCAATGACAGACGGCTGTGAAACTGACTCCGACTGACACCGATACCAACCTGGGACTCATACGGCAGGAAGGCGACATTGATCTCCTTCAGGGTTTTAATAGCCCGTGCCACCCTGGATCTTCCGATCTTAGTGAAAAGGGCGTCTGGACAAACTGCAAGACAAACAAAAACACATGTGCATCAAGGGATGAAAAACAAGCTATTCCTGTATTATAGACAGGGCTGCACATACCTGGTACACAAGTACACATTCACCTCATAGAGTGATATGTGTGACAATTTCTTGTCGTAGCAGTTATGACAAGAAATCACTGTGCATTTTAACCTTTACCGTGGCTAATTTGTGCTTCTTCTGCGATATAAAGGCTAAACTTCACAGTGATTTCTTGCCATGAGAGCAGGGATGCGCGTAACAAACACGCATCTGTGCTGCTGCGCATGTCGCTCTGCATGGCGAACGCGTTCCTGAGTACCAGTAAAGTGCATCCTGATTACAGAGCAACATATAAAGACGGCAGGACATTTCTTACTGTCAGTGAAGAAAACGTGAGCTGCTTTATAGGTAAAGGCCTTTTCCTTGAAGTCGTCGATGAGAGAATTGACGGACTGCACGAGGCAAAAATGGAACACAGGGCATAGAAAGGGGGCGAAGCTTTTAGCGTTAACAATGCACAACATATAGTACTTTATTTTAGAAATAGTTTGGAAATTGACAGAAGTAATTGCTCGCAGTTGTGTACCATCTATAGGTAACTGACATAACACCAAAGATAGCTGGTGAATAAAATCAGCAGTTGAATTTTGAATTTGGTGATCAGTGGTCATTGTTGACACACCACAGCACACAACAACGCAATGTGTCCTCTGCATTTAACCCATATGTGACGTAGCAGGGGGCAGCTAATTCAGCGCCCCGGGAGCAGTGCTTGGGGGCGGTACCTTGCTCAGGGTACCTCAGGGGTGCCTTGCTGGTTGGGGATTCGAACCAGCAGTCTTTAAACAAGTGTGCTTCCCTGACCATTAAGACATGACTGCCAATTGTGGCTACCTGACAGGGTCGCGTTTCCTTGTACCTTACCTTTTCCACAGGGGAGATGAAGTAGATGGCTTCCAGGCTGGAGATGGGCTCCCGTCGCTTGCTGATGTCCTCCACAACTGCAAAATGCAAAGTGGTGCGTCAGTCGGTAGCCCGTCACACCCAGTACGCAAACCACCCCTCCGTATTCTCATAACCACCAAACCCAGCATGGGAGAAGCCAAACATAACTGACGACCACCCTCAAAAAAACCAGAACCAAACTAGAACAAAGGCCTTAAACCCAGCCTGATCATCCACCCCAGGGCTCTTCAAATATGGACCTCAGTTCCAAATCCAGGCCATGTTTTCAGTTAGTGTAATATTTACTGATCCTGATTGGCCACAGAGGCTTCACACCTGGCTCACCGGCAAAGGACGGCCGGAAAATCAGCTGTGCTCAGCCCTTGAGGATGGCGATTTAAATAGCCCTGATCTACCATCTATCTCATCGGTTTTAAAATGCAACAATTAAACATAAAGTTAAACATAAAACAATCAAATGCCCCCAGGAACCACACTCACTTGTGACCCCCTCTGCCATGATGTCAGACATCTTG
This sequence comes from Cyphomyrus plagiostoma, assembly GCA_019775915.2. Lineage (NCBI taxonomy): Eukaryota > Metazoa > Chordata > Actinopteri > Osteoglossiformes > Mormyridae > Cyphomyrus > Cyphomyrus plagiostoma. The sequence continues at coordinate 16,125,376 of JABFEA020000048.1, read as the reverse complement.
CAACAAGACGACAGAATCCGCATGCTCATGTGGTCCACAATCAACACCTGGAGGGGGGGGGAAAGAGGGAGACTGATTTCACCAACACGAACTGGCCTCCTGCTCACTCGTTTTTTTTGTCCCCTTCATTGCATTAGTTGCCTCTTCCTTCGATCACCCGTCCCAGAAAATGACACTGAGGACTGGGAGCAAAGAACAGAGATAACATTCATGACCCAGGCACCAGATGAGTAAGTCTGACAGCACACAGTCAAACTACAGAAACTCTTCCTACCTTCCATTCTCCATCCTTCTTCACACTTTTGATCACTCCATTCAGGATTTCTGTCCAGGAGAAAGAGGTCATGAACCCTGATGTCCCAATTTAAAGCAGAATAAGAGCCACAATAAGACCAGATGGTTTTACCTGCTGTCTTACTGTAGTTACTATCTTGCAGTTGCTGCCTTTGATACCCACTTTCATAAAGATGCTTCAGCTTTCCTGAAATTTCAGCAAATCCATCCCCATCCTTGGATTTTACCTTTTACGGACTCTCTGTACTTGTGGTTAATAACCATATAAATCATACCGCAAAACCCTACCATCTTAACTTAGTTCACCAATTAATAGAACTGTAGCACCATTAACCATATCATTTTATGGATCATTTTATTTAATTGTCAAATGTTTATGAGATAAAAAACACTGTAGTTGCATAATTAGTGTGGCAAGATGTATAGCAGTTAATGTAGAAACTACGGCAAAGCAATGACAGTTGATTTTTCTTTTGGGGGTGGGGGGGGGCATTGGGATAATCTTAGGTAAGTCTTTGGTTTGCTTTGTTTTTGGGATAGTAACCGTGCATAGGACAAGCAGGTCTAGAAAAAGGAGTAATGGAGGGATGGTTTGAGTGCTTCAGAGAGACGTGGGTTGGCTATTCTGCCTAGAGGAATTAATAGAGGGAAATGCACAAATTCAGAAATGAGGATTCCAAAAAGGGACTATGAAATGTCCAATGAGATCAGCAGGAGTTTGCAGGATAGACATAGTTTGGACCCAATCAAAACTGTTTCGGTGATTTGGTATAAATTACTGCGATGCGGAACAATCCAAATTACAAAACAATGAGAAATGTCAGCGGGAGATGACAACCTTGCAAAACACTCATAGCTTTAAGTATGACTTTAAGAAAGACAAAAAAAAAAAAAAAAAACTTTCCATAAAGTCTTTAGTGCACAGTGGGTGTTTGATCTTGCAAGTCATTTTTAACAACCCCAAAATTTGACACCCTTTAAAAATGAACCATAGATCAAATCACACCATCACAGCCACATACATGTGACCAAAAAACGTCAAAGAAACTTTAAAAAAAAAAAAAGGCAAGGCAATATGTGAACTCTACACAAAGCTTGCATTAGTAAGTCATTAACTGCACTTTTAAGCAGTGATTATAAATGGGTCTTTGGAGAAACTGAAAAGGGTTTTCCGACAGATCCAGGGCATTTTACTGCCAGCTTAACTGGCAAATGTTGGCAAAACGTTCAGAAGCTCTTGCCAATATATCAGTGTGCAAAAGAAAACTGGCTTTCTGAACTCTGACAGTAAAACATGATGTATTATTTAAAAAAAAAAAAAAACAGCACTCGTTATTAAACTTATAAATGGCCTATGAACAAGATGTTTAGAAACACAGAGTATACACAAAGTTAAATAAGTATTGCACACATCAGTTAACAGGGGAAAAAAGTACAATTTAGTCATGACTTCTGCACAGTCCAGATCCAGTGCACACCTATTGAATCAGTCTTCCACTAGGACTAAAGTTTAAAATGACATTGCCAAAAATGACTTTAAATAAATGACCAACACCAGTCATTAACAAAACATTAACAAACTTAAACTGTGAAATATGCCAGTGAACTACGCAAGATTTTATGGTAATCTAGGAAGCTGACACACATTATTTAAATACGACATTACTGAGATGATATGTGTAACTTTGTAAAGGACACGAGAAGCATTGGCTCAGAAAAAATATACCGGCTGGGCAACACCCAGTGGTTAATCAAATGCGCTTTACACCACTAAATCTTCAAAAGTCAGCTAAGTAACAGTGTTACTAACTTGCATGACTATAAACTAAGATAGCCCATAAGATTTGCAATAATACTTAATTTTGATCAGCCGTTGATATAGTTTTGAGTAAAGCTTCTTTTGAAGCAAATAAGGAAGTCCATGACTGCTGTATTGACCGAGGCACTTTGCTAGGCACCTGTCGCGTAATCAACGTCAACAATGTGCTTGCAATTAATAAAAGGCCCCAAATGAAATTGCTCTTTGCTTCACTTTGCACGAACTTACAAAGCAGACGCCACGATAATTTGCATTTAAATCACTGGTCACTTACTTTCTCCTACCACTACCTTCAAGCCACTTGGAGCCATCTTGCAACTTCCGTGTTGTCGTATTTAATTTTTTTTCCACTGCACTGTGTAAATGAGTATCAGCGCGGTGATGTCACTTCCGGGGACCAGGTAAGTAGTGATGTCACTGGGCCCCTGTCCTCATTCGGTTTTACTTGTCTTTCGCGATGTGGCTGATAGGCATCATTCTAATTATATAAGTTAATTGACACCAGTATTACAGCATTTGGGTTTCCCTAAGAAGTTATTTTAGAATACTTGATTTGTCAATAGCCCCGTATAACATTAACTAATAAAATATAAATAATAAGGGGCAGAACAGTTTAACTATGTAACCTTCATATCTATGTGAGATTTTTGAGCAATTTTTAAAGCTTGTATTGTTTAGTATGCATAATAGTAGGAAACGATGCATTTATATATCTCTTATATAAATGAAGTAAATTTAAATAACTGTGATAGAGTGATCCCTTCTGTGTATCGCTATTGGCCCTAACAGATGAATGATTAGACCCAGATATTCAGATTGCGGCATGTCTCATCTTGATCCAGGACCCTGATACAATCACCCACCTCCAACAACTGGAATTCCAGACCACAATCTCGTCTGTCTTCTATTATCCAGAAATTTGCCTGTGCTGTGTATGGTACATTTTGGTGATTTTGCTTTTTGCACAAAATATTTTCCAATAAAACAACTTAAGGGTCTTCTTTAAAGTGGCCAAGTAATATTTCCCATATTTGCATTGTTAAAAACATATTCTTGAAACTATTATTATTTGCTGAGCATTGAATTTCATGTTGATTCCAGGTTGCTCTGAGTACTGCTCTGAGCCAGCTGAGAGAAACCCATTTGTGGTATGGGGTGTAGTGTTCATTTATATTCCCCACCAATTATTTATCCTTTTAAACCATGATCATGACAATGATCGCTTCTCTGCTTTGTGGGGTACTGTACCCTATCCCTTAGATCACAGAAGGGATCCTGCTGAACCATTTTGGAGCAGGATACTTGAATTGCACTAATATAATATCCAACTCTTTAAATGAGTCACTTTTATTAAAAGCATCAACTAAGAGACTGAAATTACTTTAACTGTCACTGGTTGTTTTCAGGACATGTATCTTCTTTCATTACCTATTTTGTAAGTGACCCAGTCTCATCAATCTGTCCTGTCCTACATAGAGGGTGAGCCCTTCATCTGGTTTAACGTGGTTCAGACAAAGAGATAAGCAGGTTGTATCCTCACACCATCACACTCATTGGGTTTGGCAGCTGTCATTTGAGGTTAGGGCCTCCAAAAGAGTAACTTGTATCTAAATTTCAAAGGCCTATATTGATGTATTCTCCTATGTCACAGGAAGGTGGTTTGCATTGCATTGTTTTCTGAAAGGTGCATTTAGCTAGTGTGTGCATGCACATGGAGTCAAAATATCCTTGATACAGGCTCTGCACCACACCGCGAGCATCCACCTGTGTCTGTCCTACCCTGATCATGGACATTCCACCTTCATCCTTTCAGCTGTAGCATCCAGTCTGCCATCCTTCAGTTGTTAAGAGATTGGACAGAGTGTTTATAAGAGCTGGCAGATGACATCAAGGGAAGAGAGAGAACAGCATGTTGTACCCTAGGACACCAGAGGTGGCGCCGACCATCTTTCTGCACTTGAATGTCTTTCTCCACTGCACTGTACCCTGCAGGGTTTTCTTCATTGTGGATCGCATCATTTAAGCGGGAGTCACCCCTCCCACATTACACGTGTTACAAATCCAAAGAGACATTCATACATGTGAAGTCATATATATATATATAGTCATATATGATGAGGTATTCCCCAGGTGTAGGCTCATGGCTGATTTTTGGGTATGATTATTCATGAACTGAAGTCCCTCTTAATGTTGCAATTTAGTTAAAAGCTGTCAATCGGCACTTTGCAGAAGATCCAGCTGGTGATCTGGGCCAAGTTGACCAAATCATCCCCCAGCAACTGAGCACGACACCCAGAGACTCCAACTCTAAGCCCCAAAATCAATTAAGTAATGATACTTGATATTGGTGGTATCAAGCACCACACCACATTTATCACTGTTAATAATTTGACTGTTTGCATCGTTCACCCATCTATGCTCTAGGACTTGTATAACTAAGCAGGATTTCTTGCTTAGTCAGATAACTTGTTGGATTTAAGGTAGACTGGGCTAAATGTAAGTGAATAAAGACAGAGTAAATTTAAACTGGGGTATCTTAAATCTGACAAGTTATCCGGCTAAACCAGCAATCCAGATTCATGATACAGGCCCCTGTTCTCTGGTTGTTATACGTCACTGCAATGCAAAGACCACACCATGCAAAGACATTATATTATATAATATTTCACAGATAAATTCTGGTGAAAACATAGCACACTTTTCACAATTTACAATTTTAATTTTTACACCACCACCTTAAAAAAAGGAGGAAAAAACAGAAAATAACTTCATATCACCATGGTTTCAAGACCACATAGGTTTCAATTTTAAAAAATAATGAAAATATTACATCAGAAGTACAAAATGTACAAGGGATGAGGGTTGCCATGTCCATTCAAACATCCATTATTCAGGGGATTTTTATGGCACTAGTGTGCCAGGACCTGATGCCTCTTTTCTCCATCCTCAGTTCCTCCCCTGATGACCTTCAAGCTTCATAAAGCAGGCAAGCCTCCCTCTTCAGCTTCTTCCTCCTCCTCCTCACTCCTCTGTTGCCAGTCCTGCCTGCTTCAGCAGCCGCTGCTCCCTGCGCTCTCGCATGCGCTCCTTAAAGGCCTCCAGCTCCTTCCTCTGTTCTCCCAAAACAGACCCAGTCACCCCTTTCCCACTCCATAGCCCAGCTGCCAGGCATTCAGCCTTTTCCTACAATGCATTTCTTTGTGATATTATTACCCTCCCCATCTGAATTACTCAGGGAATTCATTCTACCCGTAAGAAAGACCATCCATGTTTATCATCTCTATTCATCAATTGTGTATGTGATACAGAAAATGCTTCACATGCCCAAGTAAACATCTACTTTGCTAATGTTTTCACTACTAAACATTTACCCTGATTTCCTCGTCCGGTGGGTAGATCTCCCTCTTCAGGGTGACGACAAGTCAAGACAGTGATTTTCAAGGGAAAGAAACATGAAAATTAGGACATTCCTCAGCCTATGAAACACATTAGATTCAGTGCACAGGTGAGATTGACTCAAAATGTGTGTTATTTTATGCTATCGATCAGTCCCATGCAGCTCAAGGTACAGGGCAGGGGTCTAAGCTCATGAAAGCACATATACACACACCCACACTATGGGCAATTTAAGAATGCTAATTCACCTAACTGCTTGTCGTAAGAATGTCTGAAGAAACACATGCGACACAGGTAGAACGTGCAGAATTCACACACACAGTGTGGGGGCAGGATGTGAACAATGAACACAGAAGGTGCAAAGCACCAGTGTTATCAACTGAATCACCCTGTCACAGTGCCTCACTATCATCAGTAACAGCCTTTTTCATTGCAACACAAAAAAATGTGAACAAAAATATAATTCATTGCATTGTATAAGACAGATGTTAAGAAGTTAATTACAAACTCCCAGAGAGAGTGCTTCAAAGTAACAGCAATATTAAACATGAAGCACGCCACTCGTCTAGATGGGAAACACATCAGTCCAGATTATAAAACGGAAAGTGGGAAAGGTCGTCACACACACCTTCCTTTTCACCACATACTCCTCGAAATACTCCGCCTGATTTGAGATCCAGAACATGGTCACAGGAAAAGACAGGTACAGCATCATCTAGGGGGAAACCCACGTTGTCAACACTCACAGATCACTTTCAATGAAGCAGTGAGATCAAATTGTATACCTATACATACCTGTATTTATACAATATTTCCAAAATAAAGTAAATTATACCATTTATTTCCATATTTAAAAATATACAATATTTCCAAAATAAAGTAAATTATACCATTTATTTCCATATTTAAAAATATACAATATTTCCTAAATAAAATGTTACATTTTAGTTCGATAAACTTAATGAAATTATCATAATACGTTATAATTTTACAGAACAAATAGTAACTTAACCAGTGTTAGTCGTTACGTGTTACGTTACGTGACCAGCAACCACACGGTTATGGATAGCAATTCTAGCGGCTATAAACTGTATAAACTGATCTCCATAAACTGTGGCTACATATGTACATTATGTCATTCGTTTATGTTTCTTCGGTATGTGTATAAATGGAAAATTTACAAAGGTTGTGTACAAACGATCAAATTATTTCATATACATACCCGGAAAATTTCTATTTTGACTCCCATGGCTGTAACCTTGACTGCACTTCCGGTACAACCTGATCTAACTGGCTCTCGGTAAATGTCATTCTCAGACACATCCAATCAATTTTACAGAACGGGTCATTGAGGCGGGCCTATGTAATGCGGCGGGGACGCTGCGAATACAACGTGAATTGGTGCGAAACGTAACCTACGTTCTCCGCTTGTGGTGGCCCGTGTTAACTATGTATTTATGCAAATAATTATTTGTTGAAGTTATTTTATTTCGTTCTTGTCGCTGCTAGTAGATGCTTTCTGGTATCGGACAAGGAGGTTACCAAGTGTATTAACCTCTTGATAAACCACTGAAAAAAATATTCTTTGTACCTAAACAAATATTTTTAAGACGTCTTTCCGAGGATTGGGAGCTAAAGGGCCTTTTGTTTTGAGCCGTTTTGACCGCGGCGGAGACGTCAGGAGGGCGCAGGGATTGAGCTCCAATCCGGAGACAAGTAACCCGAGCGGACCTGCGAGGTACAGCCCTCTGCGGACGGACGGTGTTCTCCCCATCGCGACTGAGACAGGGGATCCCCAAGCCCAGCACCAAGTCCTCGGCAGTTAACAACATGGACAACCGAGGCTTCGGCACAGGTAGCGTATCCAGGGATCGTGTCCATGGGTTTCTTGCTTTTTGTGGGGGGAGATGATGAGTACTTTTTTTTCGGGATCCCCAGTGCCTTTTTTCGGTCTTATGGTGATAATATCCTGCAGGTCTCCTCTCCATCTCCTTAAGAAAAAAAAGCCAGCAGAATTGTCTCAAATTAATCCTATTAATAGGCTAAGGAACGGTTCGCTGCTCGGTAGCCGGTTATAGACGGTTGCCTCCTCCCCTTCCCAGTGTTGCGTACATCTTGGCTGCCAAAGGTACACTTAGTTAACGTATAACGGGAATTTATAGCAAACAAGGGCTGCAGGGCACATTTCCTGTATGTCCCGTACATGTTATTTGCCTGTACTACTAAACCACAGTTTTTACTAACATTAGCCAATCCTGGACGGAAACCCCTCGCGGGATGATATACAGCTAAACACAGGTCTGCTTTTTCGTTTTCATTTTTTGGTATGTCAGATGGTAGTCTGGATTCTGCTCGCCTAATGTTTCGAGAGCGTTTTTTCCATTGTGAGCGTTAAAATGGAGTCAGTGATCATCGGAGTAAAATGGCCGCCGTGCTCCCGGCCGCTGTGGCGACGGCCCCTTTAACTGGCGGCTCGCGACATGATCTCCCCATCTCGAGACAGGCGGTTCGCGACGTGATTTCTTCATCTCGATACAGGTGGCTCGTGAGATGATCGTCCGCCCATCCCTCTTTATCATTGTTGTCTATATTATCCACAGCGTGTTTCAACACGCCAATATTTACACTGCATATCCCCAGCACGCAGCACTGTAATCACTCACCAAAGCTGGCAGTAATGTACTTGCACGCTGTGGATAAACGTGACAGTTAAAATACAGAAGATGCACTTAAATCTGTTGACTGAACGTAAGCGGCAAACCCACAAGTGGAAATAACCTGTTGAACAATCTGTGTTATGCATAATCAGTTACCTGGTTAATATAAATTGGCAAGTATTAAGGTTCAACTAAAGTTGTGCATCAATGAAAGGAATGTAGTTTCTTCTAGTGCGTGTTTATATTCCATGCCGAGCCTTCATTCTAAAGCACATAATTTTACAAAATGTATTTATAGGGATGTGGTATTGAACCAGCAGTTAAATTGTGTTGTTTCGCCTCTCATTTTAGGCTTTTCGAATTGGGGCCGTGGAAACTCTTCCAGCAGAGGTAAGGGTATTTGAAAATGTACAGATAATTCCCTTATATCAGAGTGATAGGTACTGTCATTTGTTAATGTGAACCCTCTTATTTCCAGCACATCATTTTAGGTTTTTACCGAATCAATGGATTTAATCTCCTGTAGAGATTATAATGTTTATGGTGTGATTCCTGTGTATTTAAAAATGTGTGTTCCTCACCGCTGCCCCCTTCAGGCTCAGATAATTATGGTTCACACGGCTACAAAGACTCCTTGTCTGGAGGCGGGGGCTTTGGGGGAGGCTACAGCACCGGCGGTGCGGGACTGATGAAGCGGGGCTTCGGTGGGAGCTCAGTTGCCTCGCCCACGGGTACCAGCGCCGATGCCGTCATCGCCAAGATCAACCAGCGCCTGGACATGCTGACCCAGATGGAAGGGGGGATGAAGAGAGGGGGCCGCAACGATAGGTAACGCGGGCCGACCTTTGACCCCCACGTGGCCTCACTCGAAGTTCACCTCCTCCCGTTCCTCACTTCCTCATGTCACCACGTGGCCTCATACCTTCCCCATTCTCCGTCGTCCCCAGAAGAAGCTGGCCATGTTCCAACCCTAGATCGGCTTGTACCCATTCTCACCCTATGCTTCACGCGGCAACTTGGAGATCAGCCTATAGTGCTGAGCTTAGACAGGGAGACCGTCGCCATACCCCATATTCACTGTCAAGGACTCCTTTATGAACACATCTTGGGTGGGGTGGTGAGTGTAGTCACACACGACCAGTGAGGTTCTGTTTTACAACGTACATCTCATTGGGCTGCTAATTGAGGAGTAATAGCCATTTTATAGGGAATTGGCTTTCAGATGCCAAAACTTGAGTCTAAATGACCAATGAAGCATCGGCTAGCCAGTGACATTTCTCCTGCATGCTTATATCTGACTAAAAATTAAGCTGTGTGTGCTTATGTCTGTGTGTCTGGGTGTGTGTGCGATAAATACTTGTTGTTGATAGATGTGGTGATGATGATGATGATGGGGACCCTTGTTTAAGGTAGTCTGTACTTTAGTTGTTCCTTCACCCAGACCTCATATTATTGTTGACTGACTGAGCTTCTCACAGCTGCCCACTTGATTGCCTTTGCTCTCTCCCATAATGCATCTCATGGCACTTTTCTCAGTTTTGGCACACTGCAGCGTATGTATGATAGCATGCATGCACTTCTTTGGGGATCTCGGTTGGCCTTCAAGATTTATGCGTTTTAGCTCACTTGGATATGGAAGGGGGTCTACAGGACTACATCTATTCATGTTCACCTCAATACACACAGAATAGCTGAAATCTGCCTTTCAAATGTTATTATATAGAGTAACTAAAACTCATGGTTTTCAGAAGTGTCTAACATGCATATCCTTGGTAGTAAAGCTCTCGTTGTCCCTTATGTTTTCCATCCCCCTCTACTGTGTCCCTCTCCCTACTCTGGTGCAGTTTGCTTGCCCACTCCGTCCCATCTCGTTCATTTGGGTGACATCGCTCTGTCTGTCCGTCTGTGCAGCCATCATCCTTCATGCCAGAGTTTGCTGTCGGGTTAACTCTTGCACCCAGTTATCTGTGCCCCTACACCCTATATAGAAAACTCTGGAAATAATGCTCTGGTTACTGGTCTAGGGCAACCAATCAGTTGGCTGGGTCACTGACCACCTGATCCAGGACAACCAATCAATTTGAGAGAGTCCATAGTGTCAGTGGCACCTTGTCGCAAAGCAGCCCATCAATTGGGCAGTTCGCTGACCTCTTGATCCAAGACAGCCAATCCCTGTCTTGAGTTGGGGAGGGGGGCATGCTGTGGTCACAACATCCTACTGAGAAGTAGTCTGCCATTGTATTGAGATCTTTATTGGTTGTATTTTGATTTGCCTTTGGTCTCAAACATGTATGAGAAAGGCATGGTCTCTGGTGGTCACACCTTCACTCTTCTTGCTCTGCGACTCCTTTGCAGGTTTGACCAATACGAGTCCTTCGACTCACGCCCCTCCTCCCTAAACCCACGCGATCTCTACAGATCCGGTAACTATGGTTACAGTGAGGGCCAGCGGGGGGGCGCTGGCCTCGGAGGAGGCAGCTTTGAAGGTTCCTCCTCGTTCGGACCCACCAAGCCCCAGATGGCGCGACAGCCTCGCGACTCCTACCCTGGCCCGACTTGGGCAGGGCAGCGCTCCCCAGGGGGCAGAGTAAGGGGACAGGGCAGTCCCGGGTTCGGGCGCTGGCAGGAGCCCGCATTGGGCGGAGGCCCCGGGAGCCACTTCCCGGGGGGGCGGGGCAAGCCCCCGTCACTCCTGTCCCACCACATGTACCCTGAGATGGGCGTGTACCGGCAGGGCCCCAGCCCGCAAGACTTCCCTGGCGCCGGCCACTTTGGAGGGGGCGCCTGGGCGGGGCACCAGCGCGGGCGCAAGAGACCCGTCAACCGAGTAAGTACCGCCATGGATCCCCTTCCCCACCTGGCAGCCATGTGCCTGAAGTGGTGGTGGAGCCCTAGTCACCCCCCCACCACCTGCCCCCTTCCTATAAAAAGGCGTCACCCCTTAATGCAAAGCCCTCCCACTGAACTTTTATTATTGTCCCCATGGCCCTGCCCCCATGCTGAACGAGCCCCCATGATAGGCTCCCTCCGATTTATCCCACTGATTTTTGGGGGCGTTCTATTGGGCTAACCGATACTGAGCACAGTGACCTCATCAATCTGGCCCCTTGCTACCCTTCATGTCCTGTTTACGTGACGGGCCAGGATATAGGCCATAAGCCCACACTGATCCAGAGCAGACTGAAGGTCCACTCTGAGCTCTGGGATCACTGTCTGACGCGCGCGCGCGCGCGCGCGTGTGTGTGTGTGTGCGTGCGTGCACCTGCCTGCGTGCTATTGCCTGGAAACGCGAGGGCCTAGTGTTCCTCATGGGAGTCTTAAGTTTGTTTTAAACAAAATTATCTTCCAATAACTGTGTGACAAAAATAGTGGTTTTACATGTGTTTATGATTTGTAAGGGTACAGACAGCTGTTCTGATTGGTCTGTCTCTATGGGGAGCATGTCTCTCAGCTGCAGCAGTAATTAAAACAAAAGCTTTTTGGTCTTTGGCACCAGCGTCATTTGGGTGGACGATCAGGAACGTTGCTTGCAGGTCGCCGGCCGGATAGCCTCTCCATGGTGATGGTGGTAGATGTGTGTGTGTGTGTGTGTGTGTGCGCGCGCGTACACGCGGCCATGCCCCTGCGGTCGTCTCTTGCCCATGCTGAATGTCGATCACTCCAGCTTATGGGCCCCAGATTGGAGCTTAACAGAGCGGTGGGGGGGGGGGGGGGGGGGGGGGGGGGCGGGGGGTGGGTGGGGCGCCCACCACGCGCAAAAAAAAAAAGAACGGCGGGGAGGGGGGGAGAGGGGGGGGGGCGGGGGGGCTGGGGGGGG
>JABFEA020000048.1:16064024-16074145 GCA_019775915.2 Cyphomyrus plagiostoma | reverse complement strand
AGATCTTCTTGGTGCCAAAATCTGCTCATGTTAGATGTGTCCTCTTAGCTGGCTGTCATCTGAAACAGTCGTTCTGGGCTCTTTGTTTTACAGTTTCACCCCCCCCCCCACCACCCATCCAAAAAACAAAGCCACTGGGTGGAGGATCTCTCCTATAGACTCCTTCCTGTGAAGAGTTTCTGCCCTTGGCTAGTATTGGCCATTCTCACTTTTAGAATGGTTGATTTGTACCATGTTCAAACACAGTTGTCCTTGTTCCCACTCAGGCTATCGGACCCAAAACACTTCCAAATAAGCCACAAAATAGGGACTTTAATCACAAACTCCATTGTGACGTGTGATAGCTGTTCTCCTGTGTTTTCTTCAAAACAAAAAGTTACAAGGCAATGACCAAAGTTCAGGCAGCACGGCTGCATTGTGTTTGTAAAGAGCTGAGAAATGCCTCCAATAGCCTGCAACTATGTTAATGAACTTTAATGTGTAATAAATAATACCTCAATAGCATATATGATCAAATCGTATTTTTGTTCTACTCTTTTCATTACAAGTAAATAAAGAGTCTCACTTTTACCACCGTATACATGATTGTTTCATCTCATGGCCATAGAACAGGGCTAGCCATGAATCAGGCCGCTATGTGTGTGGGTTTCGATGCAACTCTCTAATTAGATTATTGATTAGTGGACTAATTGGCTGAAGAGTCCTCACACCTGGCTTTGAACAGCTGACCTAAAGGTTATGTTGGGTGACCAGGTATTCCATGTCAGCGAGGACACTATGAGCTACTTCAGGTTTTACACACAACCTTACAACTGAGGCTCCCGTGTTTGGCTCAATAGTTCAGCTCTTCTTGTGTTTTGACTGGTTTGTTTCCTTGACTGAAAGACTCATCTAACTGTTTCACATTAGCATTAGTGACACATGCATGATTATAGGAGACTGACCAATCAACACACAACAAAAGCTCAGTGCTTAAGTGAAATCCATGTCCTTGAAATGGTAGTTTACAAATCCTGTCCTGGCTCAAAGTGTCATCCCTGACAGGGATTATCTTGCCCCCTTTAAGGTATCCCAAAAACCTGCATACACATTGGCCCTTGCATACTATTTCCCACCCCTGCCATAGAATCAAAACAGGCTTTTCTCATTAGTCTTTGCTTGTCTTAGTTGTCCTTTACATTACATTTTACAAATTTAGCAGACACCTTGGTCCAAAGCAACATAAAAGTGGAGCCAAAAGCACAATGCAAAAATAGATGCCGTCACCTAGACCTAACTGAAACCAGGCCGAGCCATCAATAAGCTTTGGAGTGGGAGCTACACAGCAAAGTATGACAAAGCAAAAACCTATAATAATGTGTTCTGCTTCCCACGTGAATCAAGAGATAAAAACACACAGACAAAGCATAACATGGTGCAACACAAAAGGTTCCAATTAATGATAGATGTTAGTTCTAGTTAGATCTAGTTAAATGAACACTGTGGAAATTTCAAGAAAATCTAATGGCATCAATATAATTACACAACTCAAATAATTCTACAATTAACATACTGTACCTTGGAATGAAATTCTGGGGTTTTTTTACATCAATGTTGACGTGTCTGAGTATGTGGTAACGACATCGGCTTGAACATCGTCACTGACCATAATTGGCAATGAAGATTTGTGCGATAAGTGAGTGCATCTGCTAGTTAAAATGAAATACAACACGCTGTAAAATTGATTGAGTGTACGTTAATGGTCTTTTGAATGAAGGAGATTTATTATTCACATCCCCTGCATGGTAATTATTTTCAACCTTTTTTTTTTATCGAATGTTTTTCGTGTATCTCATAGACACCATCAGAACTAAAAATGTTTGTCATTCTTAAGAACATGTCATGCAACTTAACTATATTATTCTGAAATTGGAGTTCCATATTTTGTAATTCATTGCATTAACTTAAAAAAAATATTTTATATTGCCCTGAAAGACTTTCTTTTGGGTTTTTATGAATCATCCCCCTTTTTATTTAAACCCCTTCCCCCCTCAAGGGCAAAAAAGTACTGTTATAAATAAAAATCCACTGCTTTAATAGAAAAAGATTGTGAAAGAAATGGGATACAAGATGTTAACTGAGAAAACTATAAACAAAAATTCCATCTGACAGAATTGATGAGTGATTGGGGGTGGTGATGTAATATGCAACAAACAAGAACATTTACCACATCACTCAATCCACAACATTATAGTACTTGTCCATATATATAAACATGAGATTGGTCAAATATTTGGTCAGATTCTAACTTGAACATCACCATTAATGAAAATCATTTGATAATCATTCTATTATCATAGAAGTCTTTAAAATGGTGATTTTGACACTTGAAATACATTACAATATCAGAACACACTTTCCAGCAAATCAGGTACATCTTGAAATTCAGTTCATATATTCAGCCGTGAACACAGGAATGCAAACTGGTCTTTTCTTAGGTTGCATGACATGTATGATTATGAATTGGGGAACTTCAGCAGATATATATTTGCCTGCTGCATATCTTGCACAAACCGGTTGTCAGGATACCATCAGACTACCCAAGATATCTTCAAATGCAATGAAGCAAATACCCTTTCTTCCTTATTTTGGGTGCATGAAAGAATTCAGCTTCACACCTTGTTGTTCTGCATCAACCATTATGACCTTGGCCATGCCCAAGTCTCAGTTCTACTTGGGGCTGTTTCAGTTGACGTTCCCTTGAATGAATTAGTAGGCTTCTATTCCATGGCTATAGCTAGGCCTACAACAAACTGTAAATGGAGATCAACATTTAGAAAACTATATATTCACATTAATACGTTTATTCTAATGGGCCTGACCTTATAAATTAGGCAAAGATGTTTATAGGTTCGATGGATCTTTGCAGAAAAACATAGTTTTAATTGGTGTAAGCCAACGAAATCCCTCGTCCTCTATTACGGAAAATGCTCAATCGCATAATAATGAATGTACGTTACTTTCGTAGTTATGTCTTTACCGCTGGTGCTATAGTATACATAGAATATTGCTAAAATTTGAATATTTGATTTTGAACAAATATCGACCAATACTGAAATGTTTACTGATACATTGAGCATCTCTAAATAAAAATAAGTTTTTTACTAAAATTAACCATACATTATATATTCAGAGTATTCAAGGACATAGACAGGTATGGATCCGAAGTTCCCACCACATTACAAAAAAGAAGTTTGCTTAATCGCGATTTAATTTCTCACTGGTCTCACTTTATTTATAATAATTCTCAGTTCTTTTATAACAACCAGCAATCAGAGCCATATGTTATCACTTCTTCCTCTATTTAATGGTTCTATGCAACATGCCTACAGTGGCTGACAAGCGAAGGCTAAAATGGCTGCGTCCGCTCTGGCCCGACATTTTAATATTCCCAGCTGTGTGTGTGAGTGGTAGCCTGCATTGAAACTTGAAAGGATAATTATGTTGTAAATGTTAAGCAGGTTTGAAATGAAAAGTTGCAATTAAACTTAAACTTCAGCCGATCGAGTGTGATCCAGGCATATCTAACGTTAGTGCTTTGTGACATTGCACAACAAGTGTTCTAATTAAAGTTGGTGAAAAATGCCAAATGTGCATTTCATTTGGTAGGATACTATAAGACCTATGCAAACACTGGCTTCACAAGAATAATTTAATATTTCAAACTAGGGCAATGAAGGCAGCAGTATAGTGCTACCCTGTTTTACTGCTTTCAGAATGTAGTGAGCTACCACGGTATCCAAAGTAACTTGCCAGCTGATTACATCATGTGAGTAATGTATGTTTGGGATATATTCCTAAATATAGCATCTTGCAGAGGAGGTGACGCTGCCTGCTTGACTAAAAAGGCAGGCTTCCATAGACAGTCGTATGGCATTGCCATTACAAAGATGTATTTTATTTATTGCAGCCACCTGAAACTTTATAATCCAGAAGAAAGGAGACATATAGCTAATCTTTCTTCGAATCCGGCTAGCCATGGTTTGTTTTCAGTCTGATCACAGACAGTAAAAAAGGTATTAATATGCAGCCTTTTGTTGGTTACTGTCAGATATTGACAGATATCGACTTGTCTGATATAGCTGATTACCGGTATTGTCATTCCGCTCAGCCCCTCATGCGGCGATTAATAAACTGGGCACAACCCGACTGCAATTTATTCCATCATCATAAAAGTGGACAAAAGCACAAATCGCATCAAATAGCAAAGGCAGGTTTCCATTTCTTTCACTGCATGGGAGGCTAAATATTAAACACCAGTGACTGAACATTATAAACAGCATCAAGTACAAATAAAAGCTTTCATGTCGATAACACACAGAGTTTGCCGGTCTGGCCCGGCAACCAGGAGATTTCAGAGTTCGCTGTAGGTAAATCTGTAAGCCATCAGGCAAACTGCGTGCTTCTACCCAGAACTATTTCACCCCAGAAATCCAGAGCTACAGAATACATGTTAGTTCCCAACCTTGTGGCTCAGCCTGCCTATCAATTAGGACTCCAAAGTGAGTGTTTGTTCGACAATCGAGACATCATTCTGCACTGCAGAGGCGTTGTCATGGCCCTGGGGGGTCTTCCTTAAGTCCTCTTCATTTTGGAGTTGCTGAAGAAAGACAATTCCAATACCAAGAAAAAGAAGGTTAGCTGACACCATGCATCAGTTTAAGAGGAGAAAACATTTAAAGATGAAAATGAAAAATCACTCATTTTAAATGGAAATTATGTGAAGGTTAAAGTCCTGTAGGATTGGGTATGACTGGCATGTCAATGTTCAGTTTCCATCTGGAAGAGGTGAGTTACTGCTTCAAGTGGAGGAGTTTATGTATCAGGGAAGGGAGGTTATGTGGACATTGTGTGAGTCTGTGTTGGTAAAGAGGGAGAAGAGACAAAAGTCTTCAATTTATCGACTGATGTACATTCTTACCCTCACGTATGGTAAAGAGCACTGGATAGTGACTGAAATAATGACATTATGGATAGAAGCGGCAGAAAGTAACTTTTTTTTACATGGTGGCTGGGATTTGCCTTAGAGATCTGGTAAGGAGCTCAGACATTTGGCTCAAAGTACAGCCAGTATTCCTCCGTATCAAAAGGAACTAGCTGAGGCAGTTCAGGTATCTGTCTAGGATGCTTCAGACATGTCCCTGGACAGGCTGGAGAGATTATATACCTCAGCTGGCATAGGAACACTTGAATATCCAACTGGCAGAGCTAGAACAGGTGGCTGGGGCATGAGGGAGGTCTGGGCATCTCTGCTCTGACTACTGCCTCCATGACCTGGATCCAGATAAGCAGTAGAGAATGGATGGATGGACATGGTCTAGGTGTCAGTGTCAGATCCTTTTACTGAGCTATTAGTTTAAGCATACTTTTCCACATGCAGAAATGTGACAGAATTATGTCCAGATACATACATATTACCCACACTGGCACTGTGGACAGACAAACACAGGACAGAGACGCAAACATGCACATACACCTGACCGGAGCAGTATTTAAATGGCCCATCTTTTGTGCACATTGTGTGAGTTGGAGTGATTGTTACTGGAACTTTCTGAGAGTACCTCTTGAATCTGGATATCAGCAGGCACGCTGGAAGCTTTGTTCTGCACCCCGACCCTGCTGCAGGGGCTACATAAGATGCTCTTAAAGGTCGACAGTATCTCTTGGTTCCGGAAGGAGCAGATGATGGGGTTGACCACAGAGTTACACTCAGCCAGGACCATGAAGTACTCATGCACCTTCAGGATGCCTGTGCCCCTATAGCCAAGGCCATCCAGCAGGAGGACCACTAGACCTGGAGTCCAGCAGATTACAAAAGCACCTGGAGGATACAAACAATTTAATCAGTGATCATCTCAATCTCTACAGAGAATGATAGTGTGGGGGACGCAGGAACCGGTTGTCGTTTCTGAATTTGATCAATGATTCTTGGGGGGCATCAGCGGCCAAACAACCATGAATGTATGTCTCTGTAAAAAGACTCTCCAGTGTACATTCACTTGTAAATGAGTACGGTCCCTCACCTAGGATCATGGTCAAGGTCTCCACGAGACTCATGACAGTATCCATTTGCTTTTTCTGTGTTTGGTGCTGGGATATCCTCTGGATTTTCTTGTGCACGTACAGGAAAATGCGCAAGTACATGATCACCATGATGATAAAGGTGACCAGGTTGAGCATGGCCCAGAAGATCAGGAAGCTCCTGCTGTATAAGGGCACCATGGTGGAGCAGTTTCAGGTTACACAGGCAGTGCCAGCCCATACTGGGGATGACGCCCATCAGCAGGGCCACTAGCCAGATGCCCAGGATGAGCAGCGCCACCCGACAATTGGATATCCTGCTTTGGAACTTGACAGTGAAGATAATCTGATGCCTTTCTACAGCCACGGCCAGCAGATTGACCACAGAAGCTGTCAGGCTTATGTTGATCAGGCCCTGCCGCACAAACCACTGGGCTTTGGTCATTTTTGTAATCCAGGGGCCCGTATGGAACAGCAGGTACAGGTAAGAGAGGCCAGCAAACAGGTCAGCCGCAGCCAGGTTGCCCAGTAGGTAGTAGATGGGGTAGTGGAAGCCACGGTTGATGATGATGGCCACCATGACTAAGCTGTTGGCAAAGAGGATGAGGGCACAAACTATGATGCCCAGGATCACCACCAGCAGGTTTTTTGAGGTCCATGAATTGCTGATGTGCTTGTCACTGTGATTGTAGAAGAACTCCAGCGACCTGTTGCAGTAGCATCCGGGTGTGTCGTCACCTACGATGTCTATACACATTGCTGCCAAGGGAGAGGAGGAGAGTGCAAGAGACAAATGTGAAGGGCGGGCAGGCAGCTATTAGATGTGAGGGTGCTGGCAGTTGTGGGACCGTGAAAGCAGGACAACCTGGATGCTCACCATCCCAATGATAAAGATGTTCTGCTTGGCAAAACGGCTCTTTGATCTGAGATCCGGCTTGTCTTTGCCTGTCATCCTCAAGCAGAGAAAAAGACAGACTTCAAGTTTCGATGAAGAAACACTCGCATTATGAAGAGAACATACATTATCCACCCATCCATCTGTGTTCCATATGTTAAAATCTACAAACAGTATCATTGCATATGTGCTTGGGGAATACAGATGTTACTTGTTATGAACTACTGGGCACGGATAAGGGAAACAGGAGAAAGACACAAAGGTTTGGGGAATGAGGGATCTAATAGGGAAATGGACAGGCATACGAGGCAGAATCGTCATAACGCTACAATGACTGGACGAGGGAAAGACTAACAGGGAAGTACTTAAATACAGAAACTTAATCAGCTGGTAACATGGGGATTGAGAGGGTGTGGCACACAGGAGGATTGGACAAACAGGGTCTGTCAGAACCACCCCCACTAAAGGCGTGCACATCGGGCACGCCCAAGAGGAGCGAAGGACAAGACTGGAGGGCCAAAACTAGGGACTCCAACGGACCTGGAAAGACAAAAACAAGAAAATCAATGAGGCACGAGGAACAGCATGGACACACAG
Source organism: Cyphomyrus plagiostoma (assembly GCA_019775915.2). Taxonomy (NCBI): domain Eukaryota; kingdom Metazoa; phylum Chordata; class Actinopteri; order Osteoglossiformes; family Mormyridae; genus Cyphomyrus; species Cyphomyrus plagiostoma. The sequence goes on along the minus strand of JABFEA020000048.1, from coordinate 16,066,593 downwards.
AACAGACACAAGGAGACCAACTCAGACAACAACCGACACACGACAAGGAATGCAGACAGACAAAAAGACACCAGAAAAGGAAACATGGGACCTGGGAACTGGAAAGGGGATAACAGAGGGACAACACCAGGGGACAAACCAACAGGAGACAGAAAGGGACCAGAAGGGAACAGAGGCACGGGGAGCAAACACAGTGGGCACAAAATCAGGGGGCAAGGAAGCAGAGGGTGGGGGCACCAGGGAGCTGGAGGGAACGTAAAAAGCGGAAACTGCAGGGGCAACAGGTGATCGCAAAGCTGGAGCAGGTGGGACCCTCAGCAACCACGAGGCAGGAGCTGGAGGGGACACCGAAGGGACCGAGGAGGAAGCTGGAGGGACTGACAGAGAGGACACCGGAGGAGGGAACAGAAGCCGCGGCAGGTGAAGGCGTGGCCACAGCCGGCAAAGGCTCTTGCAACCAACGAGTCGGAGCAGGGAGACCTGCAGGTGGCTGACGAGATGCCGCAGGGGGAACCGCAGTCAACCGTCGAGCTGGAGCCAGAGCCAATGCCAGGGGGACCAAAGGCAAGCTAGGGGGCTAGGTGGATAGGACCCAACCCCTGTGCAGATGTCCTCTCCCTCTTTGGGACACAGAGAGTTGAGGTCCTTTTAGGGATCTGCCACGCTGGGGCGGTGACTGGGGCGACCCACCAGAGGGGTGCACTGGGACAATCATATAAATCCCCGAGGAGTCCCACTCAAACTCCTCTTCCACCAAGGGGGAAGGAGTGGTGGTCTGACAGTCTGGGACCTCCTCGGGGATGGGTGTCATGGGAGTTGGGTCAAGAACCAGGGGAACTGCATCTGGAGGGTCGGGAACCAGGGGGACTGGACCTGCTGGGACAGGAAATTCAGAGGGCGGAGTAGGTGCCGTTGGCACAGGAATCTTGGGGGGCGCAGCAGGAACCGCCAGCATAAGAACCTCAGGAGCGCAGCAGGAACCATCAGTGCAGGAACCTCGGGGGACGCAGCAGGAACCACTGGCACAGGAACCTCAGGGGGCGGAGCCGGGCTTTACATCTTGGCAGTGTGCACCGCTCATTTAAGGAACTTGGGGACCCATGGGATGGTATCGGCAATAGACCTGGCACCTTTAAAGGCCAGGTGCATCCTCAGAAAGGTGGCAAGCTTCTGACACTGGCAGCAAGGCAGCAGGCTAACGATCCTTGGGCATCTGCTGCGGATCGGTGGGGAATCCCAGGGAGGTGAATACTGCCGGGTTGAAGATCGGGAGGGGCTCCAACTGAGACAGACTCCAGGAGGACCTCCGGTATGTCCTCCTGTCTTCGGTTTTTCTGCTTGTTCTTTCCTGCAATTTTCAGCAGAGTCGGGAGCACCTCTGGTAGCTCTGATAGCAGACCGTAAGGTAGTCTGTTGTCCAGGGCTACCCACCACATTTTTGACTCTGGATCTGCCGTAAGTTGTATCATCCTCAGTGCAAGTCCTCAGACAGGGACATCCCCTCGAGGATATCCCTGCTCCGGTTGGCGAGTGATTGAGCCACGGGGTTTTTCCTTACCTTGGGTTGAGCCAAAAGATCTGGTAAGCCAATAGATCACCTTGTTCGCAAGACTGAGGTACTGCTCCTTAGTCACGGAAGGTGTCTTCTTTGCGAGTCCTGTCATTCTGTCATGAACTGTGAGGTATGGACCAAGGAAGCAGGAGAAAGACACAAAGGATCGGGGAACGAGGGATTTAATAGGGAAACAGAGAGGCATATGAGGCAGAATCGTGACAACACTACAATGACTGGACTGGGGAAAGCACTTAAATACAGAAACTTAATCAGACAGGACTAGAAACAGCTGGTAACTTGGGGATTCCACACTTGGTTAATGAGGGGGTGTGGCACACAAGATCTGATCTGATGAGCAGGGTGTGACATTGCTGGATGTAATGAAGACCAAATTTTATAGCATCCTCTACTGATCTGTTGTTTCTACATGGGAAACCTCATGGGATCCAGTGGTTCAGTAATGCATTTGATGCAGGTGAGCAACAGGTTTTCAAAGACTTTCATGATGTCAGACGTCAGGGCAACTGGTCTGTAATCATTGAGGTGGGTTATCCTGTATTTCTTAGGAACAGGAATGATGGTGGAGGTTTCAAAGCAGGCAGGAACTGTACACAGTAGCAGTGACTGATAAAACTGGTAGTAAACAGTGGTGCTAGCTGGTGAGCACCGTGACACAGCTTGGCAGGGCAGATGTTATCAGGTCCAGCAGCATTCCTGTGTTTCTGCTTCCTGAAGAACATATGGGCTGCATGTTTCTGAATAAGGAGTTTAGGCTAAGAGGAAGAAGAGGGACCAATAAAGACTGTGTTTGCAGCGGGTTGCTGAGGGCAAGAGCAGTAGATTGGTGAAGATGAGGCAATAAGTGTTGAATGGTGAGTCAGGGTGTGAACCACAGTTGGTATCATGTCTTTGCGTTTTGAATCTACTGTAAAGTTATACAGTTTATTTGGTAGACATGGATCAGTTGCAGCTTGCGGGGGGGGGGGGGGGGGTTCATTTTGTAATTGGTGATTT
>JABFEA020000048.1:16040592-16055945 GCA_019775915.2 Cyphomyrus plagiostoma | reverse complement strand
AGATCTTCTTGGTGCCAAAATCTGCTCATGTTAGATGTGTCCTCTTAGCTGGCTGTCATCTGAAACAGTCGTTCTGGAATCTTTGTTTTACAGTTTCACCCCCCCCCCCCACCCCCCTCAAAAAACTCTCCCATCACCCATTGGGTCGAGGATCTCTCCCAGAGACACCCTCCTGTGAAGTGTTTCTGCCCCCAGCCAATTTAAACTCAACCTCCTTCACAACCGCCGCCCCCCCCTCCCCCAAGAAGGGCAATGCAAATGAACGCCCATGTGTGCATGACATTGGTTTGTGTGCTCATGACGGGCCCGCCTCTCATTTTCAGTGTGACTGGCAGATTAAGTGACTCCTGGGACCACGATTCCCTGGCTTTAACCAAAACTTCACGGTGTGTGTTACTCGTTTTTGCATTCCGGGAATGTGTAGAGTCGGCTGTTCTCAGCACTGAGTGGGTCTGGAATGATGCGTGAGTTCGTTCATGTTCGTGGCTAATCGCTTCCAGATCGCCGAGTACAGTAACTCGATCTGTGCGTGATTACAGATGTGAAGGAAGAACCCCCTGCACTCAAACGACCATAAAATGGGTGGGGGGCATGGTTAGTAGAACTAATTTTTATTACAAGAACGGAAATACTCCTCTCCCTAATATGTCCATTGCCACTTTGGCTTACCCCCACCCTCTCACTTTAGAATCTGCAAATAACAGACTTCTGGCCCCTCTCTGACTTCGTTAAATCATGAACTGCAATTTCCGTCTCTCAGCCCTTCTTCTTATGCTTCCTGAACCCATTTAGATGTCTCACTACACCATTACCAAATAAAGGTTGTGCCTGTGCCCTTAACACCCTGACTAAAAGCATTAATGACTCACTGACTCTCCTATGTGCCTCCATGTCCAGCAGCGTCGCTTCCACAACCTACACAGGAATCTAGTCAGACCAGTCGTTAGCACGTTAATGTCATGCCCACCTAATACACGGTGAGAGAATGCTCTAAACATTTGCATTTAATGACACTGTGGCAGCCTTTGCTGTACCTCTTCTTGACCCCATTTGTAAAAACCCAACAGTCATTTGGGAATCCCCTCTTATGTACACTCATTCTCCGTATTTTTGCTCCCTGCCAGCTCACAGTAGGGTAGGGAGCTGGAAGGAACAAAAACATGGACCATCTATAGGTCCTCAAGGACCAGTAGACTGAGCAGACATGTAGACTACAGTGTTTTTCCTAAGTCAGACACCTCTCTCCCCCATAAACCCTGTTCTAGGATGGAGAGTGGTGGTCTTCCCCAGATGGTCCACATTCTTGGTCTCTCCCAATTCCATGGCAATTGGGCAGGAGCAAAAATGTGGAATGCCTGGGCATCCACAAGAACTTCGATGAGAGACACAGACCTATGGTATATTCAGTCAACTATTAACGTATGAAGAATAGGGCCCAGACTCTGATAAACAAACGTTCGTCTGTCAACCATGATTTGTGTCATCTGGCCCATGAAATGCTTTGGGAAAAGGCAGGGAATGTAGGTTCAGGCAGCGTGTGACTTTGATACTATGGGGCCTCCTGTGCCTGCAGGCTCTGTATTTCCCCCGCATGGCCTGGCTGCAGCTCTAATTACAGCAACAAAGGCATACCAGGCTCTTGCAAGCAAGCAGGAGCATGTCTTACCTCTCCTCCTCCTTTTTAACCAGTTTTAACCAGCTGCCTGTTCTTTTTTTTCTTTTGAATATGTCAACTGGTGTGTGATAAGAAGAGATTCACAGCTGAGAACATGTGTCACACGACGGTTCACCCTGAATGCAACGAACACTTGCATTTAGCCTTCAACGAAATATCACCACAAACCCCAACGTTTCAGTTCGACGTATATGGTCAGGACCGAACTTGTACATCACGCTATTTCCACGACGACGCCATCACCATTATTTATAACAACACGGTCACCAGATGCAAAACTAATGATGGTACGGCTTAAAAGAGGCCTACAGACAAATCCGTGCTACAGTTACATTTAAACGCGGGCTCAGACACACTCGGGCGCTCACTAGAAAATCACCTTCATGCGCAGAAATTTAATTTATGTTTATTGGCTCTTGTTCCCGGCCTTAGCCAATCATAAGCCTGAGGGGCGGGACAAGCTGACTCAGGTTGTAGAGACCAAGGAAAAGGCAGAGCTACTATGGCACCATAAAGTCGATCGGCACCGCACCCTTTCTGTAAGGCGGAGGGGCTGCTGTCCACAGGTAACCCGAGGAAGTTACGAAACCCAGGGCTTACATGCAAATGTGGAACGTCTCTGATTGAAAAATAACGACACACTTATGCAGATGGGACACACCAGAAATAAATCTAATTGATTGGTAAGAAACTACCAGTTTTAGTCCTTTTGGAGCTGTCTTTGTGTACGTAAATGTATGACTTTTATAGGCGAGACTATCAGCGGAGATGGAAATCCTAGTTTGCTTTAGTATTGCTAGCTCTAAGACTTGTTTTTCTTAGCTGCTTTTTTACTCAACTTTCTTAAATGTATCGATTTATGGCCAGTTAGGTTGTGCTCTTTGTAATTACTAAGATTTTGCAGTAGTGTTGAATGTTTTAATGGCTCAAAAACTTTAATTTGGAAGTCGCCTAGATATCTTAGGTTTATGCTTTTCCAGCATGTCGCGTTATTATTTGTTCCGAATATATATGAATGTGTCAAATTAAATATCGTGATTTTGTACGTTGGATTTACCGTGAATGGAAAAAACACGTTTATTTCTAATTGGCGCGGCAGCTGTTTTTGGAAAGTCTTGCTGCATGCATTCATAAAACCAGAAAAACTGGGTCGCCGCCAGCATGAACCTATCTTGCCTTCACAAACAATATAATTTATAAAAAGTAGTACATAGTTATCCTTTAGTTTTGTTAAAGGCTGAGATGCATATTGCAGTTACTACTCAAATGAGTCATTTGATTGAAATCTCTTACTCTTTGACCTATTGGGTCGTCTCCACAAAATCTTCCATTCAGGCGGATTGTTGTCATTGTTTTAAGACCACACTGATGCCCACGAAATATCAATTTCCTACCATTGTGCGAAGGTGGTATTTGCGCTTTGGGATACAACTGAAATGACATGTTTGCAAAAATATGAGGCAAAGATGAATGATGAACCTGAAATTTGGTGAACGGGTGAGTTGGGGGTGGGTTTGCGTCCGGAATAATGGGAAGGACCACTGTAAGGACGTGAAAGGATGAATGTCAGGGCTGTGGTGATGGAAAGAGGGTGTGGTTGAATCATTAATAACAGGACAATCATGTTTGCTGGTTCGAAAAGAAACAGCCAAACCCATTTACAATAGGCACCCACACACATACTTCTAAAACGTACACAGAACTGGCAAATGTATTTTTTTGGTGTTATTTTGCCAGAGTTGTTTGTTGAGGATGATGGGAAATTCGACATATGGGAAATTAGTGGGTTTATTTTGTATAATTCACACACTTTGACCTTGTTGTCTGTAGGTGTCCCTGAATCAGATTGCATTTTGAACCTCCACATATACTCGTGGGTGCCCACCGTTTAGCAAAATGTCTCCGTACAGTAATCAAAGAATTCACGCTAGTTTTTTTGTCAGGGGGTGGGGGATTCACCCCTACATTCAGTCAAAGCATGATTTCACTCACAGGAAATAATCAAGTTACCAAGAAGAACTGGGACCTGTAGCACAAAGCGCGAGTTGTCAGATAGCTACATAACTTTACGATTTAAGCTACCTCATTTTGAACAGACTTTGTCATTCACTTTCATTTAGCCTAAATGACCTTAAATCTGATGATCTGTGTATTATCTAGGTCCCTAGATAACATGTTATTACTGTAGGGCCAGACAGTTAATTGAATTTAAATTATGAATTACGCTTGCAGCAAAACGAAATAATTGAGATCAAACAAAATAATAACAAAGCAAAATAATCTAGATAAAATTATTGCTCTGAAATATTTAGAATTCAAAGAAATCCACCGTTAAATTTTTTTAAAAAGTTTTTCCAGTTTTTTGGAAAAGTATTTCCAAAAGCAGTGAGTAACCGTGTTAAATAGTTGTGATCTCAATATTGGCCAAAAGAATTGTGATTATGATTTTGCCATAAATGAGGAGCCCTAGATTACTGGCAGTGTTAACTCCACCCACTGTGGGTCCTGAAGTATCTTCCATGCAGTAGGCAAAGAGGGGTTTCTGATTAAGGAATTATCAGGCTATCAGCAATAGTATTTGAACATTTTAAGTTTGTGTCCCTTAGTCAGTCGTCAGTGTTTTGGTGGAATTTTTTTTTTTTGGAAGTTAATTCAAGTATCTGTGTCTGTGTGCAAAGTTAGGAATTATCCAGTTTCACCAGATTCTCTCTGTTGGTTTTAGCGAGTCGGTATCGGGGTGTTTTATTTTGCTGTTTTTTGCCCACACTGAGGTGGCTCGCTCTTCATTCACTACCTCTGTTTAGCAGATACTGCCGTCGATAGGGAGCCTTCATCTCATTCGTGTGTAAAGCAGCTTGTTTGCTTGGACATGTTTCCCCTGGGATGGTCCATCCTGGCTGTTGTTGGGCACTTTAGATTTCCAGTTCACTCTGAAATTGCACTTTTTGCTTTGTTTTCGTTTCCTAAAACAAGTGTGTGTGTGTGTGTGTGTGTCCCCTGCCCTGTTGCTATGTTCTTTGTTTTTCTGTGTATATTTTAATCCCTGACTGTAAATGCATATACATTCATAAGTTTGATATAGCTCTGTACAAGTTACCTCATGGGACCAAATTCTGACATCATTTTATAAACAGTGGTATCAGTTTGATGGGAAAGGGGAGTCATTTTTTACCATGAAATTAATTACCATGTTTCTCGACACCCATGCCTGGTTTATGTTTGAGGTGTGTGAAAGTCGGCACGTTTCAGTGAGCCTCATTCTGTAATTAGGCGACACAGAGCTTTTGTTTTCTGTCTGCATTCATTCTTTGATGTTCCAAGGCAACTGTGGGGGGTGGGTCTGGGGTATGAGTGGACAATCGACTATTCGGAAAACTGTTCAAAGCATTATTATTTGAATGCTGATATGCCTATTTGGTCATTCTGCTATTGCAGAGGATCATGGGAATTTATCAGAAAATATGGTGGCTGCCATAAAAAGCACAAAACCAAGTGTGGAGGTATTTTGATATGCTAACTGAAAATTGCATTTTGTGTGAACTCTGTCAAACATAACTTATATACAGACTAGTTCAGCGCTAAATCAAATAAAATGGAAAGATCTTTCATACATGAAGCTTCACAGCAGAGGCAATATATACATTTATTTTGCTCGTTCTCTGGTAAGGAGCTGGAAGGGAGCAAAACCGTGGACTGTTTGGAGCTTCCTGAGGATTGGGTTGCCGAAACACTGACCTAGGCTGCACGTTAAGATTGATGGGACTGTTGCAGTCACAATAAAGAGTGATTCTGATACATTTTGCATTTATTGTTTTCCCCTTTGTTTTGTGTTTACTGTAGTTTTAAGGTATTGATACACAGGGCAACTTTTTAAGCAATGTTACCAGGCAACTACCGACCAGGTGAGACAAAGACAACTCCTCTGGGTCTAGATGATAAGGAAAAGTTGCCCACTGCTGATAAATGTTTTCAAATAAGAATTTAATTGCCTAATCAGCAGGATAGTGCCTGAGCAACAATGGTCAGCAAAATTGCCCGGCAACATTACTCAAATAGTTGCCGTGTGTTTCATCACCCCTCCGTTGTCATGCGAATAACTTTCAGATAATACTGTCAATTGTTCGAATATCTAAGATGGTCTATATGCACATCCCTGGTCTCTGAATATTAGTTCTGTAAGTCAGTGGGTTTACCCTGCAGTGATAGATAATCTATTAAGGTAGCTAGCTGGTGAAGTTTACATTTATTCATATGATGGTTTTTGTTTTTTTGTGTTCTTGTTGAGCTACAGGAGTTAAATTTAGGAGTTATGGGAGATTGATGGATGAGTGGATAATGGGCAGTCCTCTCTCCTTAATGTCAGCCTGTTTCATCATTGAAATCTGAAGTCTGTCTCTCTCTCTGCTTGGGGACGACAGGTAAAGACGAGGACTTGAGGGACAGTGCAACCCGATCTCCGACTGGGAGGCCTCCTTGCTAAGTTGAGCAGTCCATGTGTGCCATCAGGATGGCCAGCATCTAGTCTGCCCTGCGCTCTGCTGGCACTCTCGCATCCAATAGCTGCCCATCTGTCCCTCACACGTGTCTCTTGCGCTCTCCTCCACCTCGGCAGCAATGTGCATAGAGGTTTCAGGCGACGACGCGCCCGGCTGCTTCTGCAACCAGACGCTGGAGTTCTTCTACACCCACAGTGGGAAGTACATCAGCGATTCATGGACCTCGCAAAGCCTGCTGGTGGTGATCCTGGGCATCGTAGTTTGTGTCTTGATCCTCTTTGCCAACAGCTTAGTCATGGTGGCCATCATCATCAACCGTGGCTTCCACTACCCCATCTACTACCTACTGGGCAACCTGGCTGCGGCCGACCTGTTTGCTGGCGCCTCTTACCTCTACTTGATGTTCCATACGGGCCCCTGGACCAAAAAGCTGTCCAAGCCGCAGTGGTTTCTTCGGCAGGGCCTGATCGACACCAGCCTTACGGCCTCTGTGGTAAACCTGCTGGCCGTGGCCGTGGAAAGACACCAGACCATCTTCACCATGCAGCTCCACAGCAAGATGTCTAACCGGCGGGTGGTACTGCTCATCCTGGGCATCTGGCTAGTGGCCCTACTGATGGGCCTCATCCCCAGCATGGGCTGGCACTGCCTGTGCGATCTGGAAAACTGTTCCATTATGGCGCCTTTGTACAGCAGGAGCTACCTGGTCTTCTGGGCCGTGCTCAACCTGGTCACCTTTACCATCATGGTGGTCGTGTACTTGCGCATCTTCCTGTATGTGCGCAGGAAGAGCCAGAGGATGTCGCAGCACACCACACAGACTAAGCACAAGGAAACCATCGTGAGTCTCATGAAGACCGTGACCATGATCCTGGGTGAGGCACCGCGCACGCGCACACACACACACACACACACACACACTTGTGTTTATATCACTGTAGGGGTCCTACCGATGACTCTCTTAAATGTGATTACTGAGTCTAACCGCACCCCTACTGAACTTAAAGCCAAGCTTGGCAGCTTCAAACCCTGAAAGAAACAAGCAGAACAGATTAAACTTTGTGAGAGGTACCACCTCTGTCTGCAACGGGTTACTTTTGTGAGTCACTTTACCCAACACTGACCAAGAGTCACTGGCCACTGTAGCAAAGTCAGAAACAGACACCAGTTTCTGCCCCCCCTGCCCCACTCTGTAGAGATTGAGGAGATCACTGACTAAACCCTTTGCGTCCCTCAGGTGCTTTTGTCATCTGCTGGACCCCCGGTCTGGTAGTCCTCCTGGTCGACGGCCTCGAGGGGGGGAAAGGTGTCCTGATAGTGGAGAAGTACTTCCTGGTCCTTGCCGAGTGTAACTCTCTGATCAACCCCATCATCTACTCTCTGCGGGATAAAGAGATGCTGTCGACGTTCAAGCGCATCCTTTGCTGCCTCTGCAGGAAGGGTGGGGTACAGGGCAGTGCCTCCAGTGTGCGCTTTGACACCCTGCGGCAAGAGGTACTCTCGGAAAGTTCCAGTAACGATCAGTATAACTCCTTCCCGGCCGCGCGCAAGTGAAGGGCATTTTAAGTTACGCCTCAGTTGTGCGTACATGTTTGTGTCCATTCATGTGTGTCCATCCTGTGTTTATTTGCGCACCGTGCCAATGTGGGGCGCTTCCCTGGTTCAGTGCCCCAAACATGTGGTGCCATGTACTGTCCATGGTTTCATAAAAAAAAAACACACCAATGTTTGATTTACCTTACTTAAGTGATCCCTTCCTATGGAAAAATCTTTTGGTATCCAGTCTGTGGATCTACGGTTCAGTCACACTGGATGTTTGATCACATGCAGACGGACACCATAAGTTTTGTCATCCTGCTAGCATTTAATAATAAAAAGAAAAAGTCACAAGACTTTTGGTGGCAGATGAGCTGCTTATTCGGCCTCAACAGTAACGCAAAGAAAGGGTCGAACGCAGTCAGACTAAAAACGTCAGAGGGCACTTTCCCTCTGTCACTGGAGAACTTCAGAATAGTTCTTTTCTTATAGCTGATGTGAGAATGATAGAGATTCATCACAAAGTTAACGCTTTACTGAATGTGAAGCTAAAACAACGAGTAGCCCCACCCACTGCTTTCTAGAGAGAAGTTTTGTGACAAGATCGACGTGAGGGCTTTCGACGAAGGGAGGGCGGGCCTTTCGAAATACCTCTTTGGGTCAGGCCCTCGTTCGACTTTCTGTCACTGCTTATTTAGCAGTTATGTATCTTAGCAGGGGGAGACTTCCTGTATGTGTCTGTCTGTGTGAGAGGCAATAAATAATAGCTAAACATGTTCTAGTGTGGAGTTGAACAGGGGAATTTTGATATTTAGACTTTGTATGTTTCTAGTTTTTGTTTCTTTGTGACCACTCCCCACTCCTGGCACCATGACTGCATTACCCAGACAGATCCATAACAGCTCACACATCCCCTGCTTTCCTTATTTTCCTGGGGTGTTTAATCCCGAACCTTCAGTTTGTGTATTAAAAAAAAAAAATCTGCATTAGCAGTCAGACTTGGATATTAACAGACAGCGATATGACTTGGTTGAGAATTTCGTCAAATCTGTCCCAAACTGAAGGACGAGGATTTGGGTTCCCTCTGTTATACTTGCTTGTTTGCCTCTCTTTTGCAAAAGAGTCTTCCACGGAGAACTGGCTTGGCTTGCATGCCACATCCCCAAGCGTGTGCCCCAGCGGTACCCGAAGGCCTATGCATATGTTGTGATTAGCTAGGCTGGCTGGAGTTGTCATGTGTGTACGCAGGTCAGGTTTTGTTAACAATCACATCTTTGTGTGAGATATGTGGCATGCAAGTTAACTCTGTTAAACACCTGCATCTGGTTGCTGTGCATATTTATTATTTTGTTAAATTGTGTTTATTTCAACCAGCTATTTTAATTAAACGTAATCAAATGTAACTGAACACCTTCTGCATCCTTGGATTTATTTTTATTTGAGTGGATAAAAGGACACCGACCACACAGTAGCGGAACAGGAATAACCCTCAAATGGACAATCATTTTCCTGTGTTCATCCCTGGCGGCTCATAACGACTGTTGTGTCAAAGTGTGTTACTTCGTAGGAAAGCTCCTCACTATCGTTCATCTCTTATCACCACTCATTCTACTAATTAATTATGCTGTCATGTATAAGAACTATAATTTTTTTTGAGATTTATATTTTTTGTCACATTTTCATATTAATAAATATGATGGAAAAGCTGCTTATTGAGCTCTGTGCTTGATTACTCTTGTCTGCACGACTGCTTCTTGCCGTGTGCAATTAGAGCAGCCACAGATATGTGTGCGGCTTCCGTCCACATTTTGCCTGGTCCTCAGGGGCGGGGAAGTAAGTTGGGGCTTGATTAATATTTAAAAAAATATATCTAATATTTGATTTGGCTCTTCAGCAGGCCATGAAGTCGATTCACTTATTCCACTTGTGACCTGGATAGTGACAGACTAGTCATACGCAGCCCTTCCTTAAAGTTCAACCATTAGAACTTTAACTTCCCACAACTGCTGTGGATCCAGGGTCCCCACCCACCGAAAATGCTCCGCTCTTCCCTCATGCTTCTACAGGCTCTTTGCACGTTAGCGTATCGTGCTGGTGTGGAGCTCGGTGTCTGGGGAATGCGGCGTGCTCTGTGCCATCAGCCTTTCCCATGCACCCCCCCCCCCTCCCCCTTGTCTGTTTGGCTTGTGAAAAAGCTGCCGTTGCTTTGGAAACGCAGTTTCTGCCACCCGTGCTGTTGGGACAGGTGGGACAGATGCGGACGTCATGGCAACCAGTATCCCCTAATTGCGATACATTCTTTGCCATTTAAACCACCATTTAAAATGCAAGGTGTTTCGCTGTCTTTTTTTTACAAATATGTTTTGTACAAAACTCGTGCATGCCGAGAGTCTCGCTAACCCTCTCTGTGTACGGGGATTGTCTTTCTCCAGACATTAAAGAGCAGCACCGGCAAAATGAAGAAGTCTATGGGGAAGAACGCCCGGTGCCCCAACAACATCCCTGCAACGTCGAACGATGGCCAGATTGCAAAATGATCATGCAGTCTGACCACTTCAAAGGAGGAGTACTAACTGTTAGACGGGCTGACCCAAGTCACGTCACATTCTGGGGTGAAGCTCTCCGCAAAGCCTCAGTTTTCCTGATGACTTACAGATTTACCTACAGTGAGCTCTGAAATCTCCCGGCTGCTGTTCCACAAAGCAGGATCTCTCAGTTAGCTGGGTTAACTAAGCTAGAAGTCATGATCATCATCAATAAGAGTTTAGATAAGGAGCATACCTATTGCACATCCACGATTTCTAGCGTAAATTAACGCAGCTAACTGAGGAACCCTGCTTTGTAGAACACCCCACTGGTGGCTGAGGCAGATCGGCAAGTCCTGTGGGTTATTGACATGTAAACTTTACTTGTACTTAATGCTGATTATAAAATTCAGTCACTGGTGTTTGTTTAGCTTCCCAGTGACTGAAACGAAAACTTGCTTTGCCAAATGAAAATACTGTTTAATATGACTCGTGCTTTCGTCCCTGTTTATGATGGACAAAACCACAGTCAGGTGTGACACCTGTCCTGTTTTGCGAGTGGCCGATTCCCTGAAACGCCGTGTTGACATTCCTTTCTGCTTCAAAGAGATTTCACGTCACACCGGCCGACACGCCCTTTTAGTGCGATTTCTTGTAAGCTGCCATTTTCCGCTTAGATGCATTAGCTGTATTCCGGTTGTCCTCTAGGAAGAGGATAGAACTGGCATCTTTGTAGCGTGAGTCTTGGAGTCACAATACCAGTGTCTCTCACTTTGGGCAAGAAGGATCTTTAAGGATCTTCACCTTGATCTTGACCTCTACATACCAACCTAAAAGTGTCCGAGCCAAGTCGTCGTGTTTTATCAGGCCAGATGTCAGTAGACTGTAACAAAGCCACAGACAGAAATTTTGCACTTGTTACATTTACTGGAACTGCTGGACCAGTATCGGCAACTTCCCAAGGCCGTTTCGTTGACTACCGTTCTGCCCGCTAGCCCACGAAGAGAACTTGACTTGTAGCAGGCATTCATGTACATAAAAATACGTGTGATCCCGTTTTCTCCTTGGTTTCCAGTTCATCTGAACTTGGGTTTGCTTTTAGGTGCTATTAATGCAGATGGACGGGCCTCAATGTTGTGCATTTTGTCAAACTGCCATGAGTGTAGAGGTGGAAGGTGCACTTCTGGGGAACAATCTCTAGCCAATGGTGCAGCCTGCAGTTAGGGTTTTCACAGCCCACATCTACACCATGCCTTTCCAACAGACCGACCAAACACTAATGTCTGTCCTTCTGCTTGTTCCAGGAGGAAAACCAACTTTAAAAGTGGTTTCGTTCACGTGAGGTGGCTTCAGGTTTTACATAACGGGTTCATCAGTGGCATTTACTGAATGCGATTGTTTTAAAATGCAAATTGGTTCAGCGGTGTGGTTCAGGTAGTAATGAGAGGAAAGAAGCTCATTAACCTTCTGTGGATGGACTGTGTAATTTACTAGCTAGTCTACCATACTTCCGGTTAAGTTAAATGCTCCGAAACGGGCCGCATGCTGTAATCTTTCCTGCTGTGGGATTTGAAACGTTGTCCTGCTCCTTGGTTTACGTGATCCTTGTGTGGTTTGGAGGGAGTCCACCTGCAAGCTTCTGTCTTTCCAACATTTGTTCACCTGAATCGATTGGCAGCCATGTGTACTTGTATACTGCTTAAGAGGATGTATAGACCTCAAGTTCTGTCTGGTTAAGAAGAGGATTTGTACGTCTCAGAGTGATCTCGGCTGTAGCTCTGGCGAACGTGGCTCACTGTTGAAACTGAAACTCAGAACTACGGGGAAGTTACCGGACGTGGATTTTCAGTTCTGTACCTTTGGCCGCACACCATTTTAAATGGAGTTTTAGAAAAGCAGACATGCAGAGAGGTCATTGTGTAAGAGTAAGACTTTTGTTTTTGTATGCAGGGTTTAATAAGATGTGGTTAAAAGACAACCTTCATAGTTCATAGTGGTAGATGATGTGATGGGTTTCAGATCTCGAGCTTGAATTTTTGTTCCTTGTATGGTGTGTGGTTCCTTAATTTTCTTTTTAAAATGTATGATTTATATTTCCACCTTTTGATCACCTGTAGTATTCAAAATGAATCATTAACTTCCAAACTACCTCATGTTTTCAGGGTCGATGCAGATTTTCAAATTTGGTGATATACTGCCCCTGTTATACAGAGTTGCTACTTAGTTGCATACCTCTTTAAGACCCCCCCCCCTTCTGAAAATGGGCTTCTGAAATTGAGAGAAATCTAATGCTGATATTCTGCATCTGACATTTTTCCCCCAAAATAACTTGCTGTTACTCTGCGGCTAACTGATCAAAAATAATTGTAATTTATTTTTCTTTGTTTGTTGTCCTTCATTATGGAATGAAGCTGCACGTTTGACCACAGTTGTGGGACTAAAAATTCTATGATGATCATCTCTGTACCATTGAATATTATCTGCCAAACACTGGCTGGTATTAAATCTGTTAAACACTGGCTGATATTAAATACTAGAACATTTTTTATTGAGACAGTGCAAACTCAGAGATTTGTGACTTTCGTGATTATGGCGCCGATTTTCCCCCTAGTGGCCAATACTGGATATCGTAGAGCTAGAGCGTAATGGAAATACAACTGCACTTTTTCGTGAGTCGTTACTTATAAAAGGTTGTCTGGGTGATGCCACGTAGGGGCCAGTACAAGACATTGCAAGGTAGAACATTATTGGAGAAACAGCGCTGCTTTTTGAGCCTTTAAGGTTGTTGATTTGCTGCCACCTAGTGGGCGGGACACAAAGCCAGGATGGAATTCTTTTGGTTAGTATTGACGAGGTAACAACAGAGAGGAAAACGGGATCATCCCTGGGTGACCCTTCTAAATTCCAGTGTGACAAAGCAACACTTTTCATTTTGCCTGTGAACCTCTCAACATTTTGCTTTTTTAGTTAATTTTTTTTAAATGTCTTTTCTTTTTAAATAAACAGCATTATATTTCAAATCATATATGAATGTAAACTTTAACTATTAGGTGACTGTCGTTGGCCACCTAATGGCCGATTTACATCAGCTTTTTAAGTGAATAGCACTAAACACACCAATAATTAAAATGTTAATCTCAACAACCGTAAATGTGCAATGTTCACACGTGTCATGGATGACTCCGTGAAAGACGTCATCAGCTAGGGGTAAGTGTAGCAGAAAGCAGATACTATTATTGTCATCAGTCCTATGGATTGTGAAGCATTTATGTCCTAATGAAATCTTTAAGGAAGCATGAATAGCCAGACAGATGCTTACAGGTGGTTTAGTGGTCATGTTTAAATAAATGAATGTTGCTTTTATGTGGCACTTTTCAAGGCACCGGCGAGCCACTTCAACCACCGCTGTGTGGCCCCACCTGGGTGATGCGACGGCAGCCATTCTGCACCAGTGCGCTCACCACACTAAGGTGATGAAGGGGCAGGAGAGGATTCACCAGTTAGATATAGGGGGTGATTGGGAGGTCAGTTTTAGCCAGGACATCAGCCGTAGCATCCCTACTCTTTAAGGATGTCCGGGGATCTTTTATGACCTCAGAGTCAAGGCTTCGGTCCTTCACATCTCATCTAGAGGACGGCACCATTTTTATAGTGCAGTGTTCCCATGACTGCACTGTGACCCACAGACCACAAGAGAAGCCAGCTTGCTGGCCACACCATCGCCTCTTCCTGCATCACCCCAGCTGGTCTCCCATCAAAATGTTGCCCAGGCCCAAGCCTGTCTAGCTTCAGGCGCTGCGGCGGTCTGGAATGGTGCTCCTATGAACGTGGTCTGCTGTTCTGCTCCACGTGGCCAATCAGCACATTTACAGTCTGCAAAACGGTCTGTTTTTCACGTCAGCCTTGGTAACAGTATCCTCACGAGCACCCGGGATCCATTTAGAAGAAGGGGGGTAGGTTACTTCTGTGATGGGCTGGCCCCCTAGCCAGGGTTGTTCCCTGCCTCGTGCCCGTTGCTTCCGGGATAGGCTCCGGACCCCCCGCGACCCAATAGGATAAGCGGTTTGGTAAATGGATGGATGGATGGATGGGTAGGTTACTTTTCCACACTGATGCAGGACAGAACTCACTGGCTTGAAGCTAGACTAGGTACCAGTAATTTACAAAACTTAAAAAATATTTGGGGGGGAATGAAGTCCACCACAGAATGCCATTTCTTTTAAAATGTTTTAATTTTTTTTTCAAAACGTCACAATGTTTTAGATGTAGTGACTAAAGATCATTGTTCCCATTAAAACAAGCAAAGACACACCCCCCAAAAAAAAACACCCTTAAAAAAAATGAAATAAAAGCACGCTAGAATATGTAGTTTTCATTTTTCTAATAAGGAACACTACTTTTTTCATTGTGTTTTTTCTTTTACGATCTTTCTAGAACAGGTCTAAAGTTGAGGTATAAAAGGGGCTGAGTCACGTCTGGAAATCTATATACACAAGAAAAGGGTTTCACACAGAGGCATGGGGGGCAGGGAAATACGGGATGGGGGTGGCTAGGAATCTGCCTGATGTAAACTGGTGCAGCGGATTATTTATTATTTTTTTGACTTTGGTACGGCCCATGATTGTGGATAGTGAGGGAACTTAAATGTGCAGTTATACACAAAGGTGGGGGCCCTTTTCTCAGCTGTTCCTTTATAAATGAGTAGCAAGCAGCAACCCACAGGCATACACCAAACTTCCACAGTATGGGGGTGGGGCAAATTTAGCCATCATCATCATCCAAAAAAAAAAAATCTTCCAGGACGTGCCTGCTGGAAGTATGCATACAAGGGACAGGTGGAGGAATAAAGTATCTGGAGAACATCTTGGAAGGTGGTGCTGGGGGACGTGGCTCGGAACCACATTGATACAGGATGTTTAAATGGGGGACATGGGCTAAGTCACATGGGGGTTTGTTAGAGTCTGTTCCTTGGGGACCCAGAAACTCCACATTTTTGCTCCCTCTCAACTAGCTAGAGATAGCAAAAATAACTTTCAGGGTCCCTGCGGAGTGGGTTGAGAGATACTGTGTGAGACAAAAAAAATCGGGGGGGGGGGGGAACCCGAAGTTAGATTTTTAAAA
>JABFEA020000048.1:15992573-16005899 GCA_019775915.2 Cyphomyrus plagiostoma | reverse complement strand
ACATGAGACCAGAACCCGGGTCCCAGAGGTGTGAGGCAACAGTGCTAACCACTGCACCACCATGCCGCCCCTCATTAATTAATATTTCAGATAAAACTATGTTTTTGTTCCGTATTATCTTATTTTATACATAGCCTAGGGTCTCATCGGCATCACGTGGCCTACGAAATGAGGAGCCTTCAATGATGTCACCACATGGCCCCGCCCCCCTCACCTTTGACCTGGAGATGAACAGGAAGCAGCCGGCCAGCAGCAGGCCCTGCAGGGTGGCCTGGAAGTCACTGAACTTGACGCCCTCTAGGTAGAGCACTGACTGGCTGTAGGCCAGCACTAACGCGTTGAGGGCTAGGATCTTGAACATCTGCAGTGTGGTCACCAGTGTGCAGCGGCCCTGTTTGATCACATGACAGACTGGGGGGAGGGGAGGTAAGGGGCGGGGCAGAGGTCAGGGGGGTCTGTTGCATTGTATTAAATTACCATCCTGTCTGCCCATGAATTTATTCTTGCTGCTAAAGCTATGATAAGAACCCAGGTCCCATGTGTCCCATCTTAGGAGAAGGACGCATATAAAAATAAAACTGTAACACTTTACTTGACGTGGCACAAATACTTAGCAATCACTCAGCTACTACAGAAGAACAAATCATGAACAAATATAGTCTACTTTACATAAACGATACATCAGGATTCATTAATGGCGAAGAAACACGAGGTCAGTATTTCACTTGTGTTATTCATGTTTTTACAGAATTAACACATCTGGTAACAAATATAGTAACTGCTTGACACAACATGCATCACGATTCATGAATGATAAATTAACATGAGATCAGTATGTAACTAAGGCTTAGTTTGTGGTTAATTAATACATAACTAATAGCACAAGTATCATCAAATAAGAAAAAAAAAAAAAAGAGAGGTGCTTGGGGGATTGGGGGGACCCCATCCCTCTCTGCTAACTATGCACCTCCCCCACTTCCAGGGGCGCATTCTGTCCCCCCCAAGCCGTTACTCACTGCACTGTATGGATGACAGCTTAGAGGTGAAGGGGGCGGCAATGGAGGCGTCCCCGAGCTTCACCACCTGGATCTGGTCGTCCTCCAGCTCCCGCAGGACCTGGCTGATCCTCTCCTAAAGCACAGGCACTCCGTCACAGACAGGCTGGGGTCACATGACCCTGCACCCCAAGGGGGGGGGGGGGGGCGCACCTTCTGGGCGGCAAGCTGCTCCTCCCTCTGGGCCATCACCCTGTGTCTGGCGGCGCGCGAGCTCAGCTTCCCCCCCGAAGCAGAGATGGGCGGGAAGGGCCTTGAGTCGCCAGCAGGGGGCTCCCTCTCCCGACCACGCTTCTTCTTCTCTGGTATGCGCTCGGGGGCATTCGCCAGGAGGGCCACTCCTGCATTGAGAGGGGAAAAGGGGAGGGAGGGAGTGAGAAATAAAGCGAGGGAGGTGCTCAGCGTTATTGTGGACTGCCCACCTGCATCCATATGTGATTCCATTAGCTTTAGTACAGTGAGGACAGCCTTAAAGGCAAAGTCCTTAAAGGCGAAGTCCTTAAAGGCGAAGTCCTTAAACATGAGCGTCCCATTGGACTTACCGATATGGGCGTGTTTGAGCGCCCCGACGTCATTGGTGCCGTCGCCACACATGAGCGTGATGAAGCCCTGGCCTTTAAAACTGGTGATTACGAACTCCTGAGACAGAAAACGACAGCAATAAATGCCTATGATTAAACGGGTCAATCAGAGGACAGCTAATGGGGGAAACCGAGAGTGAAGCTGGTTGTCACACACGCACGCAGGCAGGCATGCACACACATGCACCTACGTACACAGGCAGGCAGGCACACACGCAGCTACGTATGCAGGCAGGGAGACAGGCACACACACAGCTACGTATGCAGGCAGGGAGGCAGGCTGGCAGGCACACACACAGCTACGTACGCAAGCAAGCAGGCAGGCACACACACTGCTATGTACGCAGGCAGGCACACACGCAGCTACGTACGCAGGCAGGCACACACGCAGCTACGTACGCAGGCAGGCACACACGCAGCTACGTGCGCAGGCAGGCACACACGCAGCTACGTGCGCAGGCAGGCAGGCACACACGCAGCTACGTGCGCAGGCAGGCAGGCACACACGCAGCTACGTATAATATAAGAATATAATAATATAATATAAGAAATTTGATTTAAAAAATTTTTTTAAAAAATCAAGACTATAATGATAGAGCAGGACCTCTGACCTTCTGTTTGGGGCTGACCCTGGCGAAGACGCGGACGTGGGGCAGCAGGGCCCGCAGCAGCCGGGGATCGGCGGTAAGCTGGTCCAGCCCCTCCCCGGTCACGCACAGGTCGTACTGGGTGATGAGGCTGGGCACCAGGGGGGGGTGCAGGGGCACACACACGCTGCCGTCGATAGACTCCCAGTGCCACTCGCCTGAAACGCAGACACATGACATCACCACTGGGGGGACATTCGAGGATGGTAGGGGCCAATTTTCATATGGGGGGAGTCTTATCGGTTGGCAATGATATGGTTCAAATCTGTGATTGACAGGGGAGGGCGACCAATCAGGTTTCAGTTCCCCCCCGAGAGCCCGCCCCAGGTCATCACATAGGGACAATCGTTTCAGACGTGCGTCCTCACCTGGTGTTTGTGCTGGTCCCAGGATGAGCGTGTGCTCCCGCTGGATAAAGTGCAGCTCCCGGGCCACGTGGCAGGCGGTCAGCGGGTTGTCGCCGGTGATCATGACCACCTGCGGGGGACAAGCGGGAGGAAGGGTAAACACGGGGGCCGGGCTCGACGGGCCGGCGACCGCGCGTCCGCAGGGGTGAAGACGGCCGCGCTCACGTGATGCGAGGCCTCTTGGATCTCCCTGATCACCGTCTTGCTGTCGCTCTTCAACGGGCAGGAGACGACCATGAAGCCGGCGAAGCGGAGGTCGCTCTCCAGGGCGTCACGCGTGATCTCGCGCACCTGCAGACCACAGCGGGTCACGGCGGGCAGCCACCAACCAGGGCATGCCCAGAATCGCCTGCCGCATCAGCGGTCACCTCAAACGGTTCTCTCTCACATTTCAATCCAAATTACATCACCACGATTTTTATGGCAAAAAATGACTAATTCCACACCCACAGAATCTGAAAAACAAATGCAGGGTCTCAGAGAGAGAGAGAGGACCTATAACGGCTGTCCATCATCCCTGATTAGGTGCTCCCACTTATCCATAAATGCCAGCAGAGAGTAAAGCAGTACAGAACATGTATCAGAAAAGTATCTGGGACTTTTCGAGAGTGGCAGAGCCCCCATCGGTCCACAGAGGGCCTATCTGGCCAGAAAGAAGGCATTAGAGCAGCACCTGCTGGTGAGTCAGATGTCCCATCTCCTTGTATCCCAGGGCCAGGACCCTCGCTCCCTCACGGGACATCTCCTTGTGCACACTGTCGTAGCTGCTCGGGCACTCGGAGAACTGCAAGACACAGACAGACACAGTCGGACACAGACAGTGTCGTAGCTCCCTCTTCCACCTGACCTCCGGCACCAAGACGTATGGTTATGGATAGATTACGTTCACTGTTGTTGCGCAAAGAACGAGAGCTCAGTCACCTAAATACAGTCCAGCATCTAATCCGAAAGTCCAAAACAGGACAAAAGCTGTTCAATATATAAATGTGTGACAAATAGATAATGAATGTACACCTATACAGCGGTACACAAGGTGTGGTATAGATGCTGTATATACCCATTATTTATGATTGCAGTAGCAGAGGAATGAGGGTTCGGCGTATTGCTGATGGTATAATAAATCGAATCAGAACCAGAAAAGGGGACGAACACAAGGATGAGTGGTATGGGAAACTGGCTGGGTGTGGCCTTTGTGGTGTGATGTGGGGGGGGGTACTTGTTATGGGGCAGATGTGGGGTGTGACGAGGGGCAGGGCCACAAGGGGACTGAGGGCCAGCTGAAAGCTGATTGGCCCCCAGTGTGCCCCCTCCCCTGTCCCTGACTGATACAAAACATATCATTGGCTAATGATACTGTCAGCCGCTCCTCTTATGCCACCTTAAAAAGTCCTAGAATCGCCCCTGGGGGAAATGCCGTTAGGTGAGATTTGTTGGATGCAGACTGGGAGTGACCCCGGTGTGGGGTGAGTCAGGGGTAAGTGTCCCGTGCGCGATGGTAATCACCATTCCCCGCAGCGTCTCCGGGGCCCCCTTTACAGTGGAGATGTAGCAGAGCTCGGTGGAGCCCAGCCGCTCGTATGACGCCAGGACAGACATCCTCTTGAGGGCACTGGCGAAATGGAAGCGCTGGTGGATCTTCAGGCCCGGTGTCCTTATGGCCCGAGGGAACACCTTCTCATCTGCAGGGGGCGACATCGAGACCTCAGTGCTGGAAAGGCTAAGTGTGCGAAGGCTGGCCATGCTGGGTAAACTGGGTACTTGTTCACACATCTTGTCTTGCTCTCCATGTGACACACAAGTGAGAACAAATTTTAGGGGTCAGAGCAAGGGGTCAACTGCTTCACAGCAGGTTAAGGTGACATTACCGTATTTTGCGCACTATACGCGCACTTAAAAGCCTCTTATTTTCTTAAAAATCCACGGTGCGCCTTTAAATTCCGTGCACCTTATGTGTGCACTGAGTTCTGAAATCTGTAAAAATGTTGTGCATTTTAGTAAGCGCTCCGCTTGATTGACTGTCGGACCATTTCCTGCCGACATAGGGACGTAGTAATACGTACACTACGGCAGGTAGGTATATTGTACTACTGCGAAACAACATTTGTTTAGCTAAGGACCCTGAAAATGACATCAGAGAAGAGACATGCCTATGATGCACAATTCAAACTACAGGCTATCAGTTACGCGGTTGTAAAAAAATGTGTATTTTTAAATACGTAGTAGAATAAGGTTTAACTAAACTCACTGTTTTGCTTCTGTTACCTTGTTTTTGCATGCGCCGAATAATACGGTTCGCCTTACGTATGGCTTAAGTACAGAAATAAGACCTGCAATTGAGAGTGCGCCTTTCAATCCAGTACGCCTTATGGTGCGCAAAATACGGTACTCTTCTGGTCATGGGATCTGAACCAGCAAGCTTTTGATTATGAGACTGAATCCAAAGAACAAAATGTTATCGCAAAAGAACTGGAGAAATTACAGTGCTTAGGGTAAGAGGTGGTCAGTAGCTTTGGCCACAGTTACGAGTTGCTTGGAAGAGAGGGTCAGCACTGGAGGAAATGTTAGCTGGAGGCTAATTGGATGTTTAGCGGCTCAGCATTGGTCGGCACGGACTCCGTACCTTTAGTGAGGGTCCAGTCAGCTGCCGTCAGCATGGCCTTTTCCAGCGGGTCCCCAACCAGCTGCCCGTCCTCCAGAGTGACCAGCGAGTGGCAGGTAGCCACCACCCTGTGAGTCTCCATTGGGATTTCCGAAACTGGCATCACCTCCTTCCCGTCCCTGCCGGGACACAGGGGCAGAAAGCATGACTAACGGGGATGTCAAAGCCACACAGGGGGGAGCCACAATACACCCACCGTCCACGTTGGGGGGGGGGGGGGGCGACATACCTGAGTCCGGCCACGCCCCTGACCACTAGGCTGTCGCTGGTCAGTGTTCCCGTCTTGTCGAAGCAGCAGACCTCCACCTTACCCGCGAATGGGATGCGGAAGGGCTCGGTGCAGAACACGTCTGCGGAGCGGGGGAAGGCATACGCGTTTACTCACGCTCTCACACTATCTCCCTAGTGAGAGGAAAACACAGGACACCACTCACAGAGCTTGGCCAAGGCGATCAGGGAGGTGTTGACAGCCAGCGAGAGCTCGATGGGCAGCTCGGGGGGGACCACAGAGGTGAGGATGAGGGTGCATTCCAGAAATAGCTTATAGCGATTCCTGGTCAGGTCTCGGGTCCCTGGTGGGAGGTCATCACATCAACAAACACCATCAGCCTTCACCAACACTGCATACGCCTCGCCACTGGCCAGCCTGTGTCCATCCATGGGCCGGCAGTCCCGCCGCACTCACCCTCGACCCACACGTAGACCGCCGCCGCAATGGCGAAGACCAGGAGGAAGAGGATGAAGATGAAGGTCTCGAGGTTGTTGGCCGTGACCCTCTTCACCCCGAAGAGGATCGTCCTCAGCAATTTCCCCTAAAAACGATACAGCACAAACCCTGTCAGACATGTAAACTCGGATGGACGAAGGCCTAATTCGGGGGTTAACTTCCCAGCTGCTCACCTGGGACGTGTAGAACCCCGTCCTCAACACGTACGCCACGCAGCCGTTGTCCACAGCTGCCAAAAAACAAGGGAGAGATGTTTATTTTTGCGGCCTGGAGCCCAGCCCACTGAGCAGGGATCCAGCTGGTAGAGGAGGACGGCCACCCTTTGCTCCCACAGCCGGTACAGCAGGGATGAATAACACCAGCCGGAGAGAGATGCTGCAGTTCCATCCCCCGCCTCAGCACTGCTACCGTAATTATTTTTACGATGATTCACCTCAGACAGTGTTTCGGGCATAAATCAGCCCCTAATTAAAGTTTATTTTCAAAACCTGTAGGACAGAAGCTCCTGAGACCCACGGCTGCCAAGTCCCGTAGTCTTGAA
The DNA here is from genome assembly GCA_019775915.2 of Cyphomyrus plagiostoma. Lineage (NCBI taxonomy): Eukaryota > Metazoa > Chordata > Actinopteri > Osteoglossiformes > Mormyridae > Cyphomyrus > Cyphomyrus plagiostoma. The sequence continues at coordinate 15,999,282 of JABFEA020000048.1, read as the reverse complement.
TTACGAACAATTACAGCTGCCGTGCAACAATGCACTGAATCATCCCGGAGATTTTCCTGGGAACAACCTCGGCCCGCCAGGTGGAAGCGAGCGAGAAGATGCGTACAATTTGACAGACTTCCCCGTAGGGAGCGCCTGGGCATGCGTGTGTGGGTTCGGCACGCTCACAGCGGTAACTGAGCGGAAACGGCGACGGCATGCAGTCAGGCGAGCGGAAGGACAGAGCAACTACACTGACGTTTGAGTCCGGCGCTGGCCTTCTGAGGCGGGGTATGCTGGACCACCTTGGTCCCACCAGAGATGACGTGAAGACGGGAATCAGACTGTAGGTCCAGGATCTCCTCAGGGTCCAGGTCCTCCACAGGCTCCTGGGAAAACAGGCAGATGAACGAGGAGTGGAGAGGCGGGCTGGGAGAGGCAAAAATGTTTCGATGGATGGGTGACAAAGGAGATACAGGATGCAGAGCTTTGCAGGTCACGGTATGGCGCTGCAAACAGGAGGTCACTCTGACCTTCATCTGTGGGACGGACTCTCCGGTCAGCATGGCCTCATCCACGATACAGCGACCACGGAGCAGCAGCACATCGCACGGAACCAAGTTTTCCTGGGGTGAGCGTCCTGAGGGGCAAGCGAAACGTTGACGCACACAGTCACTATGCAGCAAGACGCAGAACAGAACGGCACATACTGCCCGGGCATGACAAACGCACCGGAACCTTACCAACAGAAACGATGTCCCCTGGGACCAGTTCATCACTGGACACTGGCCTCCATTTCCTGTTCCTGTATACCTGTCAGCAAGTGCATATTAACCACAGAAGCTTCACAAGGGCCATAATACAGCTTCACCATAATCTTAAACTGGGAAAATCTTAAATAGGGAAATATGATTTTTAAAATAGCATTTTTTTGCTGGACAATTTGGACACACGTGGCTGAGAGTGTGACAAGAGCCTGACCAGACCCCGCTAAGGCTGTGGGGGTGGCGTACCTGGATCATGTAGGGCTTATTGCCCATCCTGCGAATCTCAGACATGTTCCTCATCTGTTGCTGCACCAGAGAGGCTTCGAAGGCCACCAGCATGAAGAGAGTGAAAACGCTGTAGTACCAATACTCATCAAGGCACCAGAGCCCCACGCAGAACACCTGAAGGAGCAAACGCACGTGGACTATAAGAACCATATCCGGGCGAATACCTTCACCGAAACGTCAGAACCATAAAGGTGGCCATATACTTCAGGCAAAGTCCACACAAAACGAAACTGGCAAGAAAAATCTGTCGCAAGCTTAAAAGGACTCTGCCGCCTTGTTCATTCTATGTCAAGCCACAACCCTAGAGGGTGCAGAATGCAGACCCACATAGAAAGTGTACTGTGACCACATGAGTCATTTTGATGACAGCTCTTCTAAAATAGAAGTTGCTCTGTTTACTAACGGCTACTGTTGGTCTCATACAACCCAGTCCTCAGGAAGCTCCGGACGGTCCATGTTTTTGCTCACTCCCAGCACCCAGCCAATCGGGAACACCGGATACCTGGTACAGCTACACTGGGAGCTGAGAGGAAGCAGAAACGTGGACTGTCCGGGGTTCCCAGCGGACCGAGTTTGGAAACACTGGTCTAATACTAGAAGCAGCAAAGACAAGGACACTAGCAACGTACACTGCAATCACGGTTACATGCTGACAAAACATCTGCATCTCAGGGGAAACAAACGCTTACGACATTTACATAAATACTTAAATTCAATATAAATTTACCCCATTTAAAGTTATGCACGGTGAAAAGAATGCCGGTAACTGCATAATTAGTCCTGCTGACCATTTGTGTCAGCCAATCGTGGACAGTGGGTGGGAATAGATTTGTGTCAGCCAATCGTGGACAGTGGGTGGGATCAGATTTGTGTCAGCCAATCGTGGACAGTGAGTGGGATCAGATTTGTGTCAGCCAATCGTGGACAGTGAGTGGGATCAGATTTGTGTCAGCCAATCGTGGGCAGTGGGTGGGATCAGAACAAAAGAGAAATTTTACCACAGAGACCCTGCACAGCTGGCACAGCTAAACAGAGATCACAGCTCATATGGTTGTCCGTTTTGCGAAAACATCATTGATTCTATTGAAATATGTGGCCACCTTAACACTCCCTGCACTGAACACCTAGGAATCAGCACGTATAAAAACATAATTTCAGTTAAATTCCTCCTATCCACCATATCCAGAATACCACCACCACATCAGGACTTCACTACTCCATCCAGACTGAAACCTCCCCACATCTGTATCCAGGCCAGAACACTCCTTCCTCCACACACTCTCTCTCTCACGCACAAACACACCTGGAAAACAAAGAAGGGTGCGGTGGCCCTCTCTTTGAACAGCTCCAGAAAGTCGGGGACCACCATCTCCGCGCGGTTGGTGCCGTAGCGCTTCTCCGCCGCCCGTAGCTCCACCTCCTCCTGGTAGCCCCGCCAGGACTGGAAATAGCCCATGGGCTGTCTCACCGGAAACGCCACTGGCTGGAAACGGCGGCTCTCCCTGCTGTCGAACACATAGCGGATCTTCTGGAACTCGAAGGAGAGGGTCCTTCTGCCATCCTCCTCCTGGAGGGGGCAAGGGAGGCATTCAGAAACAAGGGCCACCATGTCCAGAAGAAGACACATGCATGCTTACACAAAAGGCCTCTATAGAAAAATCAAATGCATAAGTGTTTGATGTTCCCATGGCAACCAAGTGAATGATGTCATTGTATAGACAACTCATACATCATCTTTCTAATGCACTGATAGAAGTGTGGCCCAAGATTTCATACAGCAAATCTGGACATAATCATGGTGATGCAGAGGGTTGTGATCAGGCACATGAATTAGCACTAGCAGACCTGAAAATCCACCTGACTGTCACCCTCCTCCCCCACCGCCCGCAGCTCCACACTGAAAAGCAGTACGATGGGCAGGCACGTGGAGACAGCAAGTGCTCACCTCATCTCTCTGGAGGGGCACCAGCTCAGCAGAGCCATTGTTGGGGGTCGGAATGACCTTCGCGAGGGTGGCCTTGTTTGGATCTGGCTCCTGTATGCGCACGCACACACACAGACACAGATTCGCAGGGAATGCGGATCTCAAGATGACGAGTTAGACTGACAGAGCAGCTCCTGTCACCCAGCATGCCTTGCGGCTTGGCCGGATGTTCGAGCCTAACAAGGCGACTTTGTCAGATTAATTTACACATCAGTTAGTATTCTGTACTAAAACTGAAACGGAAACCTCCGTACGCCATTGCTTTTACAAAGCACGCATAACAAACGCAATTCATCGAGTGTGTAGCTCCAAACATCTATGACAACTTCATTTATATACAAAAATAGCTTCAAGTGCCTGGTACTAAGTCTGAAGGGTAACTTGTTGTGGCTACTATCACATTACACGAAGAAGAGAATGGAGTTAAGCCCTATTACTACAGCAGTTTTCTCGGAAAAGATAACAGTTATGAAAAGCCAAACGGCTCTTTACCAGAAACAGGAATGCGAACTTTCTTTGACAGTCGTACCTTGGCGCAGGTGAGCCAGCAGTGCGCGTGTACGGACCAGTAACCCGAGAGCGCGGTCAGGACGTGCGCGATCCCGATGGCGGCGAGCGCCAGAAGGCCGGCCTCCGGGTACTCGGCCGCTCCGTACACGACGAGCCACGCGTAAAGCCAGCCCGGGTACAAGAAGGCGACGAACGGCAGCACAGTGCCATGCAACAGCCGCGGCCTGCGCCGATACAGCGACACGGAGTTGACGAGCTCGTCGCTGGCCTCTCGATCGTAGCTGTGATTCATCGCGGCTGAATTGCGGTGCTCCGGAATCCCGTCCGCAGCCACGTCTTCCTGTCTTTTAGTATCGTTCATTCTTGTCCCTTCTTGCCGTATCCCCCCCCCCTTCCCGTACTCTCCGCCACCCCCTGGCAAGCGCTGTTGGTAAAAAGACGCTTCTCCCTCACGATCCAGCGGTCCGGCGTCCAGACCCTGTTCCCTACAGTCTATCGCGCACGGCGGCTTCCGTGTACGCAAGCACGCAGGTTACGTGAGGCGCTCAACTCCCACTCGTCACGCCGAGCAACCAGAAAATTGACCCCTACCGGGAATGCCGACCGAGGAGCACAGTGACAATAAGTCATTACAGCAAAATTAAAACAGGCTTTGTATGTCTGCGGGAGTTTATACTGAATAATACATTATAGCCCATTTAACCTGAATTTTTATTTCTAAGGTATTATATAAAAGTTCAGATGACTACATGTCGGTGTGATGCGCGTTATACTTTTCATGGATGATACAGTTCGACTGTGTGTTTAAGTGAAAGATTAGTTAATATTCTGCAAGTCACTAAAGATACTCTGGCTCCTTTAAAAATCTTTATCTTCACATGGAAACACATGATTGGTGGTTGTAGAGTATGACATAAAGAAACGACCAATCGGAGTGGAATATGTCCGGTCTCTTTTGCCGAGACGCTAGAGTTTGACCAATGAAATCAAGCGACGGCGTAACCGAACCGTACTTCCTTTTTGCAAGCTGAACATTGACCTTTTCCCGGTGTAACTCGGTTCAAGCTTAAACCATGTGAGTATTTGTAAAGGAATTAATACATCAAGGTTCAAGATGAATGAATGAGTTTATTTGTTTATTTGAATTCACTTTAGTGGTAGCCCATTACGTTTTCTGGTATAATAAACTGACAATGATGACATGAAATTAAATGTTCAAGACGCTATTTACTTTTTCATATTGCGTGGTTGTGACTTTGACGAACATCATACTTGGCATCGTGGCCGCAGGGGTCTGGTGTCGAATAACTATCACCGAGTATTCGTATCAACGTGGGCAAGCACCTCTAATGTCCCAGTTAATATACAATTCAATGTACAATTTGACAGCTATAATACTGAAAGGCCACTGTTCCACTGTTCAGGCAGGTTGCCATGGATATCACGGCGCGCTTTTGCGGCAAGGAGATGCAGGACTACGGCGCGTGCGTAGCCCGCAACCCGTCCTCGTGGCAGGAGCAGTGTCAGCACATGAAGCTGAAGGTGGCGCAGTGCACCTCCTCACAGTACGTACTTGCGCGTGACACTTTACAATATTTTCCCACGTCTTCTGTCTGTGTATATGTTAACATAATTTTTTGTGCATGTGTCTGCATTGCTAGTTGTCTGTGCTTCCCAGTGTGACCGCTAATTCACCGTAAGCAATGACAGTTACTAGTCAGTCATCATCCCAGTTCCCCATGAGGCAAGCCCCGTATCGGTGTATTGCAGCCTATTTATTATGTCATACCTCACAAAACCCGTTAACCCCCATTCTTACTGCACTGCAGCCCAGTAATCCAGAAGATCCGATCTGACTGCGCGGGCCAGTTTGAGGAGTTTGAACGCTGCCTGCAGGATCATCAATCGTCAGCAGCTTCGTGCTCCGCCCACATGTCCCGCTTCCTAGCCTGTGCGGAGGCCGTGGACCTCAGTTCCGTCGGTAGGCCACCTCCTCTTTCTCCTTACCGTATTGTGAGATACCTCTGATGCCTCTGGAGCAGGGGGTGGGCATTCTTATTCAGAAAGGGCCGTTGTTTATGCAGGTTTTTGCCGCAACTCCCTAATTAGGTCACTAATTAGAGGACTGATTGGCTGAAGAGTCCTCACACCTGGGTTTGAACAACTCATCTAAAGGTTATCCCAAAATCCTGCATATATACCGGCCCTTTGCCGATAAGATTGGCCACCCCTGGGCTAGTGCCCCTCTGTGTTATAGCCATATGAGATCTGGCTAAGGTCAACCAGGGAGGCCGTATGAAATAGTGTCTGTGCCTTTAGTCCCACAGGTCATTGATAATCAGTATCAAAAGTCTTCATGCCAAGCTCTGGAGTAACATTACATATTTTCTCCAGCAGGGGGCAGTGTGTCACAACCCATCTAGAGTCAGATCTTTATCATAGCCCTCTGGATTTCTCTGGCCCGGTTCTGCCATGGAGATCATGCAGGATTTGTGGTCCACCTGTGGGAACATGAGGATGGAGGGCTGATCCACGGGGGGCTGGTTCTTTCCAGGGACGTTGATCTCTCACAGCAGTCGGCGCGCTCATGAATGCGAGAGAAGGATTCCGACAAAACAAACAAACTCTAACTGCGGGCCTCCATTCGGGAAAAGGCCTGCATCTACTAATCTGAGGCAATTGCTTGTTTACTGGCTGAGTGCCTGTCAGTCATTAATCATGGACGTTTAAGTGGCCTATGGGGCCACTTGAATTAAGCGGCATATACGAGGTCTCTGCTTGCCAAAACTGTATCCTGCCAGGAAGTACGACAGGAGAGACTGCGTGGTATATTTGTGTGAGTGTGAGTGCTGGAATGCATGTATGAAAATGGCATCAAAATATGTAAAATTTTGGGTTTGATAGACACATGGGGCTGCTTCAGATGTGTGTAATAAACAGGATCCTTTATTTTAACCTGTGTCTGAGAGTTTACAAATGGGTATTATAGCACAAAGCAATTCCACACACACACGCTCACACGCTCTTTGCCTGCCTGCCTGTCCACTTTCTCATCAGCGAGTCTGGGTTTCAATAGACATTCCTGGGTTTAATATTATACTCAGCTGTCACTCAGTACCTCTCATATGAGATGGAGGGATTTGGGGGGGGTGGGGGCAGTTGTTGTGTTATGACCTCTGTG
>JABFEA020000048.1:15928201-15942124 GCA_019775915.2 Cyphomyrus plagiostoma | reverse complement strand
GTGAAAGTTTTTGCAAAGGGAAATAGGAGACTGTTGTTGTAGAGTGGATTGGAGAGACGAGAGCTGTTCATTTACTATAAAAAAAAACAAAAAAATAAAAAATATAAAAAAACATAATATGATCTGTTCTTAAAGCCCATCTGCTTTTACTTAGTTTTTTTTATTATTCATAAGACAACCTTTCAGTTTTGTAAATATTCTAGTTATAGTGTGTTAAGTCTTACTTTAGGTTAAACGTTTTTGAGAATTAGACCACCCAGCTAAGATAAATGTTACGTCGTTGATTGATAAAATCTGGATTAAGGATATTTTATTTTATTTTATTTTTATTTTTCAGTTTCCCCCGAGGGATTGCCACCTTATTGTGGTCAGGGGGTTTGCGTGCCTCAGTGACCTTAAGAGCTATACCAGCAGGAGCTTAGTCTTCAAGTGGGACACCCAAGTTGGACAGGTCTGAAGGTAGAGGCCTGACAAAGTGCAATCCACTTCTCCAGGCTTTGGACACAGCTAACAACACAATTCAGCAAGGAAAATACTGTTACTATAAGCACATGGAAAAAAACAGTGCTCGAACATGATGTGTACACGATGCCCCCTTCACATTTCCGACTGCCCCCCCATATGTGCCTGTCTAGAACCGACCCTACTAACCAATCAGCACACAGCAAGAACTCGGTGCTCAAATTAAATCCAGGTCCGTTTAATTGAAATAGTAAATTACAGTTCCTGTCCTAGCTCAGAGTGTCCTCCCTGACATGGATTATCTGGTCACCCTAGGTGTAAATAGGTCATGATAAGTCGTCTGTTCGACTGTTCGGATAGATGACCATTAATTACTAGTCAGTATCATGCCTATACTCTTCTTTAACTCACCTGACTTGCAAATAACATATCGCCCCTACGCGTCACCACATACGCAAATCAGCATTTTTACGGTTTATCTCTCATTGACGGACAGTTCGCTGATCCGAGATTAGACGTAACTCAATTGCAGCTTTGATGACGAATGTTAAACAGATCCGTGACAGAATTCCTTATGATTGATTAGCTGTTATTTCCAAGTGAGGGCTGCCAACTTTGGTCAGCTGCCTGGCGTGTGATTTTCAATTCGAGACAAGTTTGCACGCCCATTTACATGTATGTAACAGTTTTATTACCTTATAAATAGTCTGTAAGGTTTGCAAACTACCCCAATGCTTTTGATGTAGCTAGTTTTATGTTTATAATGTAATTATATAGATTTGCTATAAGATTACTTGCGTGACCCTGGGAGTCAGAAAACGTGAATGTCACGCCAGATGCCTGCAAGTTGGTAACCCTGTTCCAGAAATCGTGCCTTCTTATCTTGACAGCTATATGTTTTTTTTTTCCCGGGGACTGAGTCGGGTTCACTTGCGATAACAGAGAACTACAAGCTAGGATTTTTTTATTCAGACATGCACAAGCATGTAGCAGGTGATCTGCATCCCGCAGGTCGTCCGGTCTGGCCCGCTTAACTTGGTTTCCTGCCGCTGCTGTTGACCTCGGTTAACACATACGCATAAGTGAACACCGAAACTCTAAAGTTATGCCTCATTTTATTAAATAAATATGAATTGTTCCATGTAGTTTAATTATATAAAATACAGTATAGGCCTAAAGAACTGTATATTTGATAGTTGGTAGGCTATAGCGTCTAAGAATCATTTGAATGACACGTTCACGCCTTGAATGGCGTACAACGATATCTGGTCTTGAGTTTTTTTTGTGCGTTCGGATTTAATCTCACAGCCGCCGGCACTTTTGTTACAAGCAAAATGATTCCAGGAAAGCTTCGCGTCGCACGAAGAGATACAAATGTGTTAAAGTCCCAGAAATAGCCGAAACACTAACTCCCCCTTTGAAGGCCATGGAGGCGGAGACAGTTTAGAGACCGGGTATACTTAGGCTTAATGAGAAAAGCGGTACCTAAGTACATATCCGCAAATGGATATATGCTGCTGTTAAAAAAAACAAAACAAAACAAAACAAAAACACACAATTACCATATGCAAACTGTCAGAGCACGTCATTACTGGGGGAGGGATGCTCATCGACATAACACGCAGCAGTCTTTTTTAGGCGCACTTTCGTACTGCAACAGAAACACGTCAACTTAAAACCACCACAATCGACTTTCTCTTGAGGACATCTTCAGGTCTTTAAAAAAAGCACGTGGTATGCAAAGACAGATTTAAAACAAAACTAGATTTTATTCTTTGGCATAAAGGCACTTTTACAGATATGGGGAACAGACTAAACTGGCATTAACTGCAAGATCGACAGGTCATTCTCATTCCATATCAGGTTCACACAAAAATAGGTACTTGAAAAACAACAGTTGCTGTGGTAGGAAGGACAATTTCTTTTATTATGGTACAATATTTCCATGCCGCACAATTAGACACTCCTTAAAAGGCTACACTCCAGGATTACTCCTTAGCAACTGGCTTCTGGCTCTTTTGAGGTCGACTGGAAACTGGTCCGCAGGCCCAGGGTGTGGATTCTGAGGCCACAAGACCCCCCACCCCGGTGAAAATTACAAGCCGATTACAGCATTGGGTGCTGAATCTGTCACGGTGAAGAATTCACAGCTAACAACAGCTTTGACAGATGCAAGTGGAGCAGCGTTAAGTGATCCTGTGTGTGTGTGCGTGTGTGTGTGTGTGTGTGTGTGTGTGAGAGAGACATTGCAGACATTTTTCCAGGATGCTTTAATCTAAAGCAGCTTATGATTTCACTCATGATCAGTAACCAGTTCAAGTTAAGCATCTAGCAAAGTGGACAAAAATTACCAGGATTCATCCTGGAACTTAAACCAATAACCATTTATTGACAAGTTCACAAAATCCAAGCTGTGGGATACAATTTCTACACCCCTCACAAATCTTCCCAATTTTCCCTGTTAAGCCATTGGTGGATTGTGATGTAGAAAGAACCAAGCAGAGCAATACTGCACATTCCTGTATTTAGGCACCTCTATCAGTAACACAGGGGGTGAGTATTTTCTAGAAACACGTTGAAATAAACGGGAGAAGTTTATGTGATGTTTTTTTTTAGTTGGGGATTCTGTTGGAATGACACATACTGCCATTTTGAAGGTAAATTCAGATCCTTGCGCTGTCTGTGAATAATATCTGCTGGGTCTTTCATCTGAACTTTGCCCTCAAACCTGACTGTGAGGCTACATCTGGATCACAGCTGGCGACTGTCCCAGAGGTGAGGGCAAAAAAACAAAATGTGCTTTAAAAAGAGCACCTAAAAGCAGGTGTTTCTCACTCACCTGTACCAGACGGGGTGGATCCCATGATGACCATCAGAAGCCACTTTGAGAGTCAAATCACACACCTCAGATTCCATGCTACCCAGCATCATCCCAGGTAAGATGTGAAGAAAGAGGCAATTTTCAGGAGGTCATTACAAAACAGATGTAGCAGCCTGACCATGGGTGGGTGGTTCCCTGTTCTCATTGGCTGGCCACATGTGTGAAATAACCAATCAGAGCTCATCTTTAGCAGCGCGGTGCAACGACGACTGGAGGACGTCTGTGTTCTGGGCCTCGCTGCTGATTTCCGCCTGCTCGTGCGTCTTGCTGCCTGCCCGCGCCCGGTCCCAGTCTGTGGGCATCTTCTCGTTGTCCCAGACGGTGGAGGTCTCCGTGTCACTGATGTAGCCCGGTTCTCCCGTGTAATGGGTGGGGAATACCAGCAGGGGCTCTGCAGAGAACGCTTTTAGGTCCCGAGTTTCAAACTGCTCCATGTAGTCCGACCTGGGGTGGGGTGGGATGGAATGAAGATAGCGGGTGATGGACGCGGCATAGCAAAACGCCACACAGAGAATATACACACTCCAAGGGGCAGGGCAGAGAAGTGACCTGGGCAATACCTACACTGGGTGCTTATTGAACATGATGGGGAGGAACTCATCCACTGGCAGCACCCTCCTCAGCGGCTCGGCCTTCAGCAGCTTCTTGGCACCTTGTAATGACATCACGTACCCCAGCGTCCAATAAGAGTAGTCGGCCTCCACTAGGTTGTGGATGTTGGGAACAGCCTTCTCGGGACGCTCAACCTGCATTCTCTTTCTCCCTATGTAACTGAGAAAGGGGGGGAAGCAGATGGGGAGAAGGTAGAAGACGGAAGATTTTGAATGGCGTGGGAAGAGTAGAGGAAAAATCAGCTATGGTCTTGGACAAACTACTAAAATGGGTACATGATTTTCATATATTCCATAGTACAGTATATTGATGCTGGAACCCCCTTAGTGTCCTTACATGAGGTCCCAGTCCAATCCCTCCTTCTTCACCTCCGACATCAGGTTCTGGAGGCGCCGCTTGAAGAAAACCTCAAAGCGCAGGTCGTCCTCGATCACCACCGACACTTCGAGCCCCCGATCGACAATCTGCAGGAAGATGATTGGAGAGGAGGAACAGCTCGGAGGACAGGAGACGCAGAAGGGTACGGCTCTCGGGCGGAGCGCCCCGCGTACCTCCTGCCAGACAGAGTAGTGTGAGAGGAAGCAGCCCAGCTCCCCTCGGGTGAGGGGCCGGCCATGGTAGGGGTCGCTGTAGCCGGCCAGCATGTGGATTCCCAGGGCTTGGATCTGGCTGGCGTTCAAGGCCCTGAGCGGGAGAGAGATGAAGAGAGAGGTTTCCCTGACCGTGGCAGCATTCTGGTACATTGCGCCAAAAATCTAAGAGCTAGCCAATCCGGCAACCTACTTGCCGTCCACGGCGGGGAAGACCTTGCAGTCGACCTCCTGCTCGTAGAGGGACCTCAGCATGCGTTTCCGCCGATCAGGACGACGCTCCAGGTTGATCATGAACACCTGTGAAGACACGCCCCCTACACTGAAGCTCCGCCCACAATCAATATATTTTAAAAAAGAGTTATGATTATCTGCATTATCTGTTGTTTTGTTTTTCTGCCCCACCTCGTCAAAGCCCATCTTGTCTGGATTTTTCTTAGGGACAGGTGTAAACCTAGAAGGTTCTATGGGAGGGTTCCGCACTGTTTGGGGCAAAGGGGACAGACCGGCTGAGTAACAACAGAAAGACCACAGACCGTTTCTGTACCCTAACCCTCTAACCCAGGCCTACCCATGACCTCCAGAACCGTGTGCAAGAAGCTGTCCGCCTCGTCCTGCAGGGAGCCGTGGACACGCAGAGGGATGGGCAGGAACCCATAAATCTCTCTGTTACACAGGAACATTTGGACGTCTATAGGAAGGAGAGACCATAAATGTTTGCCAGGATTGGCTTGACGCACGTCTTGAAGGGTTACTATGTTACAATAAAAAAACACCTAATTGCCCCCAAGTTAATTACAGCATAGCTAAATACCACTTACATACACATAATTTATACGTACTGTGAGAACAGATGGAAAATTTTGGTTTGAACCACTTCTATAGACGAATTGAAAAAATTGAGTTTTGCCTGAATTGTAGCATAGTGTGGCTCTGTAGGTTAAGATTCTATGCTTAGCATCAGAAGGTTGCTGGATCTAATACCATGATTAACAGAGTAGTTTCACCATTGGACCCATAACGCCCAGCTGCTCCAGGGAATGACGTTTTGGGGAAAAAAAGATCTCATACCCGCCATGCGGGCAGAGAAGGCGAAAATGATGATGTCATCGAAGGCCCAGCTGTAGTCCGGGTGAGGCGGGTGAAAGGTCAGCTGACGCGACGCCTGTTTGCGCAGGTCCACCAGGAAGGTGGAGTGTACCATGGGCACGGCGAAGCAGCCCTTCCGCAGACCCTTCCGGATGGGGAGGTAGGCCGGCGTCCGCTTGTAGTAGCCCTGCGGCGAGCCGCACCGGGACAGCTTACATTACCGAGGATTCGCTCTGTTGCCGTCAATAACTTCAAAAATACACCTCGCAGTGTAATTCTAAAAATCTACACTGTTACATTTTATGCTGCTAAAAGAATATATGACTCAACTACTGCACATACTGCGTTAAATTTAATTTATACACACACACACACACATTTTCTCCAATATGCAGCATTGGTGGACAAAGCACAGAGTTTTTGTACATGTAAACTGACATTAAAAGATTCCAATACATATATATTATGTATTATTATTCATTAAACAGCAATGCTGTATTGTGATGACATCAAGACATTAGAACTTTCATTGACTGAATTTATCCCTTAAAGGACAGAACAAATACTTGTAATTGTTTCAACATGAAATAATTCGGAGACCTGGAGAAAATGAGGCAGACAGATGTGGATGGACCTTCCAGTTTGTCTCGCTGGAGCACACGTGCCATACCTGAGTGGTCATCCCACACCAGAAGTTGGAGTAGGCCGCACGGGACTCCAGCATGGGAGCCACCACGGTCTTGTTCTCCTGTATGAGTTTCCACAGCACATCTGGATTGGTCAGGATGTTGTCACAGTCCACCAGCTGAAGCAGAAGATAAACTGGATGGATCCACAGGACTGTGACCGGTTTATGTCATGCCTAAGTTGCAAAGACTACCATCCTGGCTCAGAGTGTCATTTCTGACAACGATACGACTGCAAAAAAACATTTTGTAGTATGCATTTTAAATGCATTATTAGAAATTATAAAACTCAAATATTTCTAGAAGTGGCCAGCAGGAGTCAGTATTTGGTGGGGGCAGTCAGCGATGTCACAAGCATGCTTTGCCAGCCACAGATTCAGCCCCCAGCGTGAAACTTACTGAAGCACAAAGGACTGTCTGCATGGAGCCAAGAAAGAATGTGATGTTTCACATGGCTTAAAACTGGATTTTCTGGAGATTTATATCTAACATGTTAAATATATTTTAATGCTTTAATTTGTTTAACAATGGTAAAGAGTACGTACTACAGCCTGCTTGTAACTGAAGAATGGGAAAGGCATTTAGAAGCACTTGACAGAGTGTCTCTTCAGCAGTCTAATGCCCCTACTGTCTGCGAGGGGTAACGCACCAGGAAGTAATCAGCCCACATATCTCGAGCAGCATCCAGAGCAGCCTGGCGCAGCTTCATCACGTGAGCATAGCGGTGGTTTGTCCAGTGCTTTGGTCCGCTCTCATCCTCAAAAGTCCTGCAGCAAGATGTGTAGAGCAATTTCAAGCAGTTTCCCAACCTAGTCCTTGGACACTCCCCAGACAGCCGTATTTTTGCTCCCTCCAAGCTTCCAACATGCCGGTACCATGTATTCTGTGTTCTTTATTGGCTGCCAGCTGGAAGGGACCAAAAATGTGGACCGTCTGGGGATGTCCGAAAACTGGGTTGGGAAAAACTGATTTAACATGTCTCTCTCACACACACACACACACACACCTTGGCTCCACTTGTGGCCTCCACTCCACATAGTGGTAGAAGCTCTGCACGTCGGTCAGCCACTGACGCAGGATGGCTGTCGTGTTGTCCACGTTGTGGTCCGTCGCCACCCTGTGGACAAAGTCACAAAGTACACTTCAGTTAGCTCATTGAATTTTCACACTAAGTAAGCAGCTAATGACAGACTCACAGCGAAGTTTGATTACATGTCAAAGTTTATAATGATTTTCAAATAAATAAATAGCTGAGAAGGTAAAACCCTAAAACACACAGCAATAATTAGATTCCCTGCAAATTTTGAGATTCAAATCAAGGTACTTTACATTGGCTCTAATAATGAAATACAGAACCGTTGTTTAATCTTAGGAAAAACATCCGGCAAAGTACTGATGGAGATATATTTGCGTAACAGCATTAATAAAAATGTGCTTAAGTGACAAAGGCCTTTGCCACGTGAGGCACACAGGGGACTGTACTCTTCAGGGTCATTCCAGTGCAAACACTACATTCATGGACCTGCATCCATTCATGCTCTGGAACAGGTCTTGTTCTCCATCAAGAAGAACTTGGTTACTCTTTCTGCTTGCTTTAAACACCAGCGGCCCCGCTGGGATCATCTTTCTTTCATCACACATCTGCAATATGTATGGTCCTCCATCCCAGCCCCGCCCAGGCATCTGGCAGATGTTCTGGCCCCCAAACCACTGCCCCGCACAGGGTCACGGGCATGGAAATCGGCATTTCCCAAACCCAGTCCCTGAGGACCCACAGACTGTCCACATTTCTGCTCCCTCCCAGCAGCTGGGGAGGAGCAAAAACATGGACAGCTCTGATCGCATCTAGACAGAAGAACAGAAGAGGCATTTTAAAGCTCCTACTCAGAAGTTGAGAAAATATCTGGGACCAGTACTAAGAAGCAGGGTTACTGGCTTATCGGGGTAAGTTGTTTAATTTAAGTTAGCCTGGGCAAAATGTAAGTAAACGAATATGAAGTCCATTTACACTGTGGTACCTTAAATCTGACAAGTTACCCCGATAAGCCAGTAACCACGCTTTGCAGTACTGGACACTGGTGTTCTAGACCACTGGCCCACCATCTCCCAAACCCTAAATCTAAATCCTAGATCAGTGTTTCCCAATTTAAGACCCACAGACATCCATGTTTTTGGTTCCTCCCAGCTCCCTTCCTGGAAGCTGTGAGAAAGCAAAAAATGTCGACTCTGACAGGAAGCAAAAACGTGGGCTGGATGCAAGTCTCTGAGGACCAGACTGGGAAATGCTACCCTAAGATCATCAGCAACCAAGGGCAGAGCTGGGCCATGGGAAGCTGACAGTACAGTGACCACCAACGACTAAGGTAGCAGGCTACTCTGAAGCTATTCAAAACCTAGGAGACAGAACCACTCTTGTACCCATAAGAAAACCATTTAGCCTGGATTCTTTAATGGAATCACTAGCCGCATTCACAATTAAAACCATAAAGCTGAAAATATATTAAGATCTGAAGTAAACAATAAAGAGAAACAATTAACTGCTTACATCTCCAGCTGTGAGTGAACATGGAAAAGAGATTAACATGAACTTAAACAAGGGGAGTGAGTTAGATTTAAAATAGCCAAGTTCGTGGCACTAATTTTTATACAACCAATCACAGCCAGCCTGTGTCTCTGCACTGGGGTCTGAAGAGCCCCCAGGTGCATTGAGTACATACCAGGCTATTCATCACATATGCCCTATGAACCTGGCCAAGAGAGCAGCATGGCTGCAGTCCAAAGTTCAAACCTGACCATGTATCTGCCTGTAGCCATGCACCTGGTCTTCCGCTGACTGGTCTTTTAATGCATTGCTGTTGTCCTCTGCCTTCCATACAAATGTGGTGTAAGAAAAACACTGCGCTTTTCCAAAACACATGACAAAACAACTTGAAAGAGGTGGCGGCTCAATCCAGGAAACTCCCACCGCCTTGAGGACTGAAAACATTCACAACTAGAACCAGAACTGAGGATTCTAGGTGTGGATATGCAGTAGTAGGCAAAAGTCTGGATACACCATGCTGCCTACAAAAAGGAGTGATAATGTCACATCACAGGACCTGCCCACCTGACCAAAAAAAAAAAAACACAGTAGAAGTGGTTTTGTTTGGAGTTCCAGTAGAGTGCAATGGAAAAGTGGGCAATGAGTGCCCAGTATCTATGTGGGACAGCTGGAAGAGCATCCCAGGGGGCCACCTCATGGAACTGGAGCAGAGGGGAAAGCAGGAGAAAGTGTGGGTCAGCCAGCCTCTGGAGAAACTGGGGTTAAGGGCCTCACTCAGGGGACAATGGTGAGATCACTCTGCTGAGCGTGGGATTTGAACAGGCAACCTTCTGAGTCCCAACTCACAGAACTCAGTGGGCGCTTATATATAATATAATTATATATATATATATATATAAAAAATTGTGGCTGTATCATATTTAAAAGACCACAGCATGATTTTTTGTTTCACTCATTTCTCGATTTATGGGTGTGATTCTCTAATGTTTTTTTTTTTGCAAACTGCAACCTGGCTCTTCCCCATTCCTCATTAATGAAGGGCTTCTTCATTGCTTCTCTTCAGTCCTACTTCTTGGAGCCGGATATGAACTGTCCTAGCAGTCACTTGAGGCCATCCTCCGATTCATGAGACATTGCCAGATAAGTTGACAGTCATCTCTGGCATTATAAAGTCGCTTCTGCCCTGGCTGGTTACTGGTCATTGACGTCCCCGATCAGCAAGGCACCCCTGAGGTACCCTGAGCAAGGTACCGCCCCTGAGCACTGCTCCCCGGGCGCTGAATTAGCTGCCCCCTGCTACGTCACATTGTCACATACAAGTTAAATGCAGAGGACACATTTCGTTGTTGGGCACTGTGTGCTGTAGTGTGTCAACAATGAAAATCACCAAATTCAAATTTGGGGATGACTGGCAAAAAACAAAAACAAAAAACACCACACACTCAAATTACAGGCAAATTCTGAAAAAGCTTGATAAACACAGACAAAAACACACGAGGAGGAAGATAGGCTGATAACGAGCGAAGCTGCTTCTTGGAAAAACAAAGGAGGTTAACGCAAAATTCCAAAGCTTTTGAGGTTTGCAAAAATCATCGAAAAAAAAAAGGACAGATTTAGTAGCAGAATGTGTAATCATCTGACACAGTGAGATGTATAGTGATTAAGATGCCTGCGCTTACAACCACACCAAATATATTTCATTCAGCTCAGCCAACTCAATCACAGTCATGCATGCGAGTAAAAGATCGCGCAGAGGGCTAAACACCACCCTGGTGGTCACAGACAGCCACAAGATGAAGGTTACAGACGCAGAGGGCATGTTTGCGAATGCGGGTTTGGAGGGAGAGTCGGCACCTGCCAGACAGAGAGAGGGAGCCATTGAAGTGGCTTTACGCTTCATTTTAACCCCCTGTCACGGGTTGGCTTTTTGACAGCGCAAGACTCACTGCTACAGCTGGACCCAAAGCTGAAAGCCATCCAAAGCCTTAAAGTGTGTTTGTGCAGCTAAAGCCCCATCGCTACACTCAACACTGTGGCCAATGGCAGTGCAGCAGAAGAGCCTGGCAGCCATATCTGCTGACCAAAGCTGGGAAGAATGTTGGCAAGGAGCAGCGTGGAAGGTTCTCCCCATGTTCTGTTGGAAGCACAAACACGTGGAATTTTTTCTGTCCGTCGGCTGATTCTGTTCTTGGACAAAAGATCTACAAATCCCAGCAAGCCATCCTTGAGAGCTAATAGGAGAACCCTGGAGGCCTGACTGCAGTCTGAAGGCAGGCCTTCATAGTTACACCTATATCTTGGTTGATCTTGCATGTAGGGCTGGTTTTCTCCCACAGCACACAGTCTCTGACCGCCTCCCTGCTGGACGAGACACTGCTGGTAGTGTTCCAGTGTTTCTGGGCTAAAGCCATCTGGTCTGTTTACTTCAGTCTAAGAAAATTCACAGTGGAGTAAACATCAGTGGATCATATAAGCATGACTGCATGCGCACACACGCAATTATATCTTTGTGAGGACTTTCCATTCATTTATATGGGGAAAACTCTAATCCCAACATAACGACCATAACCCCTACCCAGCTCTATCCTTAACCATAAGTAACCAAACAAAATACGAGACGTTTGGCTTTTTTAGTTTTTTAATTGCATTCACAGATCTTTGTGAGGTCCTGGAAAATGGTCCCCACAATATCAAAATAGTAGGTTTTTATAAACGTCCCTCACAAAGTAATATAATCCTAATTCCCCTCCACACACAGTTCACCAACTGGTTCCAGATGCTCTAATCCACACTTAAAGTAAGATCTGCCACATAAGAGCAGGACCAGTCATGGACCAAATTTCTCTCCTCCAATGAGAGTGCTTCACTACCCCCCCTACACATCCAGAGACATGATTTAACTTTCCTTTAAATAAGGCCGGCATGGAGTCAGGCCTCACGCAAATATCTCAGTATGTTGTGTTTTTTTCCACCGCACGTATAAGATACTTACAGTCGCTCCTCCAACATGAATCATCGCAGACAACGTCTGGGGATCCTACTACACTTACAAATCGTAGGACAAAGGCGTCAGTGTGTATTCACATTTCAACTGTGTCACTGGGAGACATTGAGCGTAAAAAGACTAAGTTGAGTCTTAAAAGGTAACAGCACAGGCACAAACATTTTCTGTGGAAACCGGCAGATCGATCAAAATTTTTACCAAATTAAAATAAAAATAAAATTTACCAATGTTACACAACTATGCAACATTGCCAGAGGTTAGGTTAGTGACAAAAAAACCCACTTTCTTTACAAATATAAAACACACACATTTAGAATTTGTGCTGGTTTTATACAAAGTTATAAAAAGGCGTTCTCGTTATTCAAGAACTTAAACCATCCAAAAACTATTTTGAGATAATGTATAAAAGCAGCTCAAAGGTTTATAGCCCCGCTGGCAGCTCCCGGACCCCTTTGCATTCCCCGACACTCAGCTCCTAAAAGCCGCGCCACGTCTCCCCTCCATGCGGCTTTGTCCCTGCATGTTCAGTCGTTTGCCATTAATTCCTCTCCGTCTTCTTAAAAAAAAGGGCAATGGAAAGTGTGGCGTGTATGGAAATATGGACAAGAACAATAAGGGCTAATTATTTATTCTGGAGGAGTCGAATCGATCTACCTTTTTTTGGCTGACAGTGACCAGCGGTGGAAATTCTTAGCATTTATCGTTATTGGACAAAATTTCTTCAAAATGATATCGAACACTGGCTAAATCTGTTCTCGAATTTCTGCAGTGGGATAGGAAACCGCCCCCACCTCTGTGGCGAGGGGACGAAACGTACATGGAAAAAAAGCAACACAAATCGCTAAAATGATTTAAAATAATTGTTTTTCAGGGGACAAAAATACAGACACCTACGAGCAGAATGCCTGATTAAAATTGCCGAAAAGTACCTTGATTATAGCCGAACTTGCAGAAACTACAAATAATATGAACGTATACAACTACATGTTTAACATTTGTACATATGATACTGCTACTTTGGCTTATTTAAAATTAAAAACTCGAGCGTAACGTTTTATTAAGTATTTGGCAACTTTGCGGTATTTCTTTAAACTTTCTTGCGCTTTATATGCAGTTTGTTTAGGGTATAAATTACGTCATCGCCCTTGTTAAGAAGGACACCGTCAACGTGTACGTAGTACAGACCCTCAATTCCCTCTCTGTGTTTCAGCATGTTAAAGAAACCAAAAGTTTCTATTTTTGAAAATGCATGAAACTTACCACAGGGAAATGCGATCCTTGGGATAGTTGAGGTTATCGATGGTTCCGAGGAAATGCGGGAGGGAATGCTCGCTATTGCGGCAGACAAGGGCTATCAGCACCCGCGGAGCGAGCAGCGGGGACTCGGGGCTCCAACGCTCCTCCGGGAAATACCCATGGGCTGGTCCGGGCAAAACGAGCGATAGAAGAATAAACAGCGACACGGGGAAGGGGCACATCGCAAAAATGTGCTTAAATGTGGGGGAAAGCTGTCAGTGAGTGCAGAAAGAAGGATGTGCCGAGACTCCAGTCCCTAGATCACTTTTTGAAAGCCACCGACGGAAGGCCAGCGGCACTGGGATGCAGGCAAATGGAAATTAAAGGGATTGCCTTGCAACGTCATTTTCCAGTCCAGCTGGCGGCTATATAAATACGCGCAATAACAGTTTAGAAGCAGAGAAGAACAGAATCGTACGTGCCATGAAATGTTAGTGCAAAATCACTGCTTATATTAAAAGGTGTAAAACAAGAAAGAACAATACGGCTACATGCTACGCATACTTTAAACAAGTAACAATGACACGATGACTCGATATAGAATTATTATATTGGTGATAAAAACGTAAATCTAAACAAACAATACTCTGTTTAATGTCGTTCAGATTTTGTCGCTGATAATTGAGCATCATTCCCTTTAAGGGAAGCTGGCGAGGATGTCGCGTGAAAAAGTCGTATTCCAAAGCCTGATTTACTTTTGTTGGTAAGCAGACTGAATATGGGTTACATGCTGCACACTACGCGACACTACACTATATATA
>JABFEA020000048.1:15873833-15886114 GCA_019775915.2 Cyphomyrus plagiostoma | reverse complement strand
GAGGCACGAGATCGCGTTGATCTCTCGTTGCTTTGATGTCATACACTGACTGCGCAGCCCCTGATTGCGTAATTTCATGTGATTTTTTTTGGCGACTAGTTCCTGGTTCCTTGGTTTTGGTTCCCGTTTCCGGCTCCACGATAAATCCGCATCTGAGACCCCCTCCTCACGACATGCTCCGGAGCCTCATACCCCAGTAATGGACCCGGTTCCTATGGTTACCTGCCTACTGCTGTTTCCTGTTCTACTGACACAGGGGTTATTGGGCAGAAAGGTGGCTGTGTGGGTGGGATGGGTCCGTAGCTGAGTCTTATCATATCTATTTGTGTGTGTGCATGCATATGAGTATATATATGTATATATACACACACACACACACACACAGGGGCGGGCCAAAAATAGGTATACAGTTTTTCTTTTCCAAAGTTATGTTTAACATTAAGTATACAGTGTTTCTTTTACAAAGTTATGTTTAACATTAGGTATACAGTTTTTATTTTACAGTACTGATTAGGTCATGTCTCTTAGGTGTTTGAAATGTCCACCTCTACTCTGCTGATACATTCCGGCAGCCTGTCCAAATCCTGGTTAGCATCAATGTCCACAAATACTCCTTCCATTCATCCACTGCATAGGGCTTCCTCCGAAAAACTCTACTACACCCCCAAAAAAAGAGCCCATGGATGTCCGGTCAGGTGAACGTGGTAGCCAGTCAGTGCTGCCATGTCGCCTGCTCCAATGCTGCGGAAAGGTGCTGTCAGGGTAGCTAAAAGTGCGTCAGTGTCAGGACAGGATCCAGGAATGGATCAACGTTGCCGGAAGGATTTTAGGAGACTAAACATGACCCAGTCTGTACTGTAAAATAAAAACTGTATACAAGTGCTGCGTGACTTACAATGGGGTTACGTTCTGATGAATATTGAATATGAATATGATACGATGAGCAAATACCTACTGTCATTCAATAAATAAATACTTACTGTAACCGATTAAATATCAGTAGTTGAAAAGTAAATAAATTAATACAAGTTTATTTGGTAAAAAAACAGTGCAACAGGCTGGTAAACACCGTATTAGATATTCATACTCGCGATCGCCGTGGCTGCGTGGAAGGTTCCGTCGCTCGGCATCAGTAGAAAGCATCGAACAGCGTATTGCTGGACGGAACAGATCGGAATTCAAAGTGGAGTCCTGATTGGGAACCACTAAATCGCACAATCGTAAAGTCGAAATAGGCCTATTGTAAGTCGAACCATCGTGAAGCTAAGCGCATCATACCTACTTTAAAAAATAATTTTGTTATATACAAAATTATTATATAAATCATAAAAATTATATATTTACTGTAATTAAGTTCGTGTGTATTTATATTTTTATAATTTATTATTACTATTATTATTATTATGATTATTATTATATACATGTATGTTCGTGAGGGGTGGGGAGGAAATCCGACAAACAACTATTTTGGTATCCGATACCAAAAGTAACACTAATACGAGAAATAGAGAAATTCTGTAAAACAATATCAGCATGACATATTACACATAGGGCTAGTTATGGAGTGAGTAAAAATTTTGGACTTTCCAAAATGTGGAATGGAATATCTTAAAGGAATATCTCCGGTACCGGACCAAAACTCCATCGCATCAACAAACCAATTCGGTGTCACTCTAGGCGGACAGAAGGGCAGTAATGGCGACATTACTCCTGCCATTTCTAATGAAAAACAGTGATAAGGAATCCAACTCACCCAAAGACAGAAGATACATCTTGTGGTCCATCGTGAAACAAAAGAAGAAGTACAGAAATACTCCTGAATATAACACTATGTTTACTGTGTGCTGTCCTCTCAGTTGTGCGTTCGGCTTAAATACAATATGTTATTATAGCTGCTACTGAAATTCCTGCTTTCTTAGTGGGATCGGGTCCCAGTATTGCCGTGTCGCCGGGAAAGTCTGACCCTGAGTCTTGCCCCGTAAGCCTTGGCAAACGGCCCGAGATCCGCTACACGAGATCTGTTCTCCCCCAACAATGTGAGCTCTTCTTTATTACTCCAACCAAACCCTCTCCCAACCACAGTAACCTCCTTTAAGCAGTGTGTCGAAAGTGCAACCAGAAGACACCAGTAGCACGCCGTGCTCAAATGAGGGGGGCGTGTGCGAATCCTGTGGGTTTGTCTCTGTAAAGACAAACCAGCGCGATTGAATCATCGTGGAAAGTGCGTCAAAATTCGCCCAGACCATATATTACGTCACCTATTAAACCAGGCATTACAACGTTGTAAAGAATTAACTAACGAAAAATTGTAATTACATTTCATTAATGCAAAACCATATTTATACTTATATTAATTATTCATCTATAAAAAGTATATATTTGTATACTTGTAAATTTATTTGTTGCCTAGTACTGAGCACTTGTACTTCGGCAAACCGGCTCACTGGGACGTAGACACAAAATAAATATACTTATTAGGGTTTTCTTGGTTTCTGCTAAATCAGTACTTGTTTTGCTTTCTAAGCCATTTTTTAGCAACCTAATTTCCCTTCCTGTTCCAGTACATGTGAGCTTCACACGAGCTTCACACGAGGGGTCACAAGCTATTCGGCGTCTAGCAGAGTAATTGTCTCTCATAACACGGTGCCTGTGATTTTATGGTGATCGTTAAGAATCAACGTTGATGAATTAACATCAACGGCATCTTTGAGAAGGTTGTTTGATTCAAAATGTTACTGCAAACAGACCACCAGCTCCAAAACCCATATAGATGGACCAAAACCTATATATTTCTAAGCAGATACACAGTCTGTATCAAGCAGTCTGATTGGGTTCTTTCAATTAATAACACCTCTGCAATAACAAAATACCAAACCTTCCTCTTTAGTGTCCCGTTGGAAGCCAATGACCACAATTGCAATTAATAGCAAAATGGCAAGAACAAGACTAAATATGTCCATCAAAAAATTATGACAATAAAAAGAAAATGCCTGTTACCCTATACCTTAAAGGGGACCATGTACACAGAACAGGATACTGGGCTATCTGAATACTGTGCTCTAGCTACATTCTCTCAACGCTACACTATTTCTGCATTTCTGCTCGGAGATCTGGTTCAGCATGCTGAGCACAGCGGCGGCCAGGGTGATGATATGTTTATGTCTTCCCCGCCTTTGTGAGCTTTAGCAGAATGGTTCCAGCCCAGATTGACATCGCTTCACAATAGACAATGGCGATGCCAGGACATTGGGCTGCAATCCACTCTCGCAGCTTCCGGTGTGATTCTGAACCATTTCTGTCCATCACTCTGCTCCTATCATTGTTTCTCGCTGTTGCTGATAGATAGATGCGCACCAAACACAAAACAAGAACAAACAAGTCAAATACTTTGTGCGTACGCAAATATAAACAGGTAGCACAAGGACACGATCATGCGCGGGTCTAGGAAGGGTTTATTTATGGATGTGCTTTTGGGTGAGTGTGTGAGACAGAGCAGGAGTAACAAATACAGTCATTCACATTCTCAAAGAAACAAACCAAAATCCGTCTCTTGATTTTCTTCCTCTTCATCATTTTCATGAACTGACCAAGATTCCTATATCATGCTATATTTGTATTAAATTTCCTGCCATCTCTGTGTTATATGGTCCTGTTTGCTGTCCCGCCTGTGCAAGCATTACAATGTGAATCTTAAAATGGCTTTGTGGACTGCGCAATAATATTTAGGTTTTTCCTGTGGGAAGCAGTGTGGTACACAGGAAGTACGACGCTCATTATTGTCTGCTTGGTGCATTTTCCTGAAAACACTGACAACATAACTTGTACAGTGTAATTTAAAACTGCGCATTGTATTTATTAAACAGACACTTTTATTTAAAGCAGCGTACTTTTTCTTTTATAAAGCAGGGTCAGACACCCCTTGGAGTAATAGAGAGTTAAGGACCTTGCATAAGGGCCCAATGGTGAAATCACTTTACCTGCCCCAAGATCTAAACCAATGACCTTTTGCTTTCAACCACACTGGTTTAACCCACTGAGCCACAGGCAATGTAATAGAGCCCCCCCACCCTTGGGTGTGTGTATAGAAGTTGCATCTTCTTCCCATGTTCATAGGTCTTCAGTTTCTCCTACATTCCAACATGTGGTTTAGCTGAATTTGTGTGTCAAAACTGGCCATAGATATATATCACTTACCTGATGTTGGACGGGTGGTTTATTAATGTACTGGCAGTTTTTAATGAGAATCCATACGATGGCTACAGAAAAGTTACAGCAGTGATACCTAGTATCTGCTTTTCCTAGAGAAACAGTAAGTTGACTGATCTTTCAGAAGAACAGAGATCTGTTTTGTTAGATGTCAAATATAAACAGACGAGTGGAAACAGACATCGGCGTTTGCTTGACGCATTGCTGTACCCAGCAAGTCCTGGCTTTTCGTTTTCTGTGAGCGTGATGCGTTACCAGTTCACAGGAACAGAAGTGCTCATAGGTGTTAATGAAGCTGTGATACCCCCCCCCCACCTGCCGCCTCTGATGTAGCCCATAACGCTTAATTTCTTGTGCAGTTGATGTGTGAACCACATTCACATTGCATTGCCTGGTTACGCTGCTGTTGACATCCTTCATAGCTCTGTGTGCATGTAAGACAGGCCAAGACATTATTTTGCACACACATCTGTCTGTTGTGAACGTATCTGCAGTAATCTACACTGAACAAAAATATAAACGCAACACTCTTGTTTTTGCTCCCATTTTTCATGAGCTGAACTCAGACATCGGGAAATTTTTCTACATACACAAAAGACCAATTTCTCTCAAATATTGTTCACAAATCTGTCTAAATCTGTGTTAGTGAGCACTTCTCCTTTGCCGAGATAATCCATCCCACCTCACAGGTGTGGCATGTCAAGGTGCTGATTGGACAGCATGAATATTGCACAGGTGTGCCTTGGACTGCCCACAATAAAAGGCCACTCTGAAATGTGCACAGTTTTTCTTTATGGGGGGGTGGTGGGGCAGAAAACCAGTCAGTATTTGGTGTGGCCACCATTTGCCTCACGCAGGGCAACACATCTCCATCGCATAGAATTGATCAGGTTGTTGATTGTGGCCTGTGGAATGTTGGTCCACTCCTCTTCAATAGCTGTGCGAAGTTGCTGAATATTGGCAGGAACTGGAACCCGCTGTCGTATACGCCGATCCAGAGCATCCCAAACATGCTCAATGGGTGACATGTCTGGTGAGTATGCTGGCCATGCAAGAACTGGGATGTTTTCAGCTTCCAGGAATTGTGTACAGATCCTTGCAATGGGGCCGTGCGTTATCATGCTGCAACATGAGGTGATGGTCGTGGATGAATGGCACAACACTGGGCCTCAGGATCTCATCACGGTACCTCTGTGCATTCAAAATGCCATCAATAAGATACACCTGTGTTCGTTGTCCATAACATACGCCTCCCATACCAGAACCCCACCGCCACCATGGGCCACTCGATCCACATCAGCAAACCGCTCACCCACATGATGCCACACACGCTGTCTGCCATCTGCCCTAAACAGTGGAAACCGGGACTCATCTGTGAACAGAACGCCTCTCCAACGTGCCAAACGCCATCGAATGTGAGTGTTTGCCCACTCAAGCCGGTTACGACGACGAACTGCAGTCAGGTCCAGACCCCGATGAGGATGATGAGCATGCAGATGAGCTTCCCTGAGACGGTTTCTGACAGTTTGTGCAGAAATTCTTTGGTTATGCAAACCGATTGTTGCTGCAGTTGTCCGGGTGGCTGGTCTCAGGCGATCCTGGAGGTGACCATGCTGGATGTGAAGGTTACACGTGCTCTGCGGTTGTGAGGCCGGTTGGATGTACTGCCATATTCTCTGAAACGCCTTTGGAGACGGCTTATGGTAGAAAAATGAACATTCATTTCACGGGAAACAGCTCTGGTAGACATTCCTGCAGTCAGCATGCCAACTGCACGCTCCCTCAAAGGTTGCAACATCTGTGGCATTGTGCTGTTTGATCAAACTGCACATTTCAGGATGGCCTTTTATTGTGGGCAGTCCAAGGCACACCTGTGCAATATTCATGCTGTCCAATCAGCACCTTGACATGCCACACCTGTGAGGTGGGATGGATTATCTCGGCAAAGGAGAAGTGCTCATTAACACAGATTTAGACAGATTTGTGAACAATATTTGAGAGAAATGGGTCTTTTGTGTATGTAGAAAAAATTTCTGATGTTTGAGTTCAGCTCATGAAAAATGGGAGCAAAAACAATAGTGTTGCATTTATATTTTTGTTCAGTGTATTTGGCACGCTCTTGGCTGACTATGTGTAAACACAAGACGTGATTGGTCGGTAACTTGTATTTAAGGTAGTCTGGGTTGATTCTAAGTGAACGAAGATATAGTCCATTTAAACTGATGTACCCTAAACTAAGCAGAGAACAGTGACCTGAATCACAAAGCTGGATGTCTTGTTTTGATCTGCTTCAGATTTTAAGTTTTTCTAAGATGCCGATGTTTTCAAAGTATGACTTGTTGCGCTATGTCCCTATTGTCTGTATCCACTTTTATCTCCATAAAGGCGCCTCCATCTGTATGTAATTGAGTTTACTATTTATTCTTGCCTGCGGCCTTGTGCCTACAACCGAATCACGGCTGTGACATATTGGAGTACAACCTCACTCCTTTATGTGTTATTGCTTAAGTATAAACCATTACAATGCACTATGAAGGCATTTATAGCGGATGTATATAACTTATGTCGCCTAAATTAATCCCTAAAGTCCACCAGCATGCAGACTTTGGAATCAGACTGGAGAATGCACTGGATCTTGTTTACACAAACATCCCGCCCGCATACCCCTCTAACCCCCCCCCTGCCGTGTACCCCACAGAGCAGCGGCTGCTTTAATACTTCAAGGGAAGCTCCCCCTCCCCTCAAAAATTTTGATCAAAGAGGTTCTGTGGTGGGGTGGCACAGTGGTGCAGTGGTTAGCACTGCTGCCTTGCAGTAAGAGTGCCCTGGGTTGGGTGTAGGGCATTTCTAGGTGAAGTTCGCATGCTCTCCCTATGTTCATGTGAGTTCTTGCCGGGGCCTCAGGGTCCCTCCCATAGTCCAAAAGTGTGTACGACAGGTTACTTGGCAAATCTAAGTTGGCCCTGTGTGTGCACCCTGCAGTGTGTTGGCGCCTGCCCAGGGCTGGTTCCTGCCTGTGCCCGTTGTTCCCAGGATTGGGATTAAGAGGTTATGGTGATGGATAGATGTTCTGTTGTGTTTGCATGGCTATTACAAAGAGCGTGCCAGAACACATTCAACTTCACGGCCAGTTTGTTCAGATTCTCCAAAAACTTCTCGCAGGTCATTGAGTGTGGTTTTGTTTCTCGTGCATTACATCCCCGTAGAGGCATGACCCAATAAAACACACTGAAGAGCATCTTTGCTGGACTTCAATAGCAATTCTGTCATCAGTGCAGCAAAGCTAGACGTTTATCAGACAAATGTTTCAAAACATAATTTCCAGGGAAGCTCAACATCTCTGGGAGTGGGGTTGGCCAGGGCACTGGGCTGCTGTATGGTGATTGGAGAATCTGTCAAAGGGGGCGGCACCTCTTTTTGATTGATAGTGTTTCGAAATTATACTCTGCCATCGGAACATTTCAAGTTAAGTCCCCACAAGGGGTCAAAAGTAAATGGGAATAAACAAGGCTAATAACAAAAACAGGGCAAGTAAGCAGAATGCAAATCTAACACTGATCATCTCAAACAAAACATTCGCAATCATCAAACATCTCAATAAACAAACCACTGGGGAACAGAACAGAAGCAGGGACTTAAATACTGAAATTAAAACTGGGTAACAAGACTAACACAGGACAGGTGAGACTAATTAACAAAGACTGGGAAAACAGGTCACATGTGAAACTAATTAACTCGGAACTAAAACAGGGAAATTAAGAACTAACCAAGGAACATGGATACAGAATCTAACACTGGGGAATTACTGACAGGTAAAAACACAAGAAGGGGCACAAAGAACGAAACTGAAACCAAGTACATGTCACAACACACAGGAACTGGAAAAACTCAAATGAGACACTCGGGAGCAAAAGACAAAAAACGGAAGAGGCGGTATTCAAACACGGAACAGAAGGCTTCACAGACAACCCGATGCTCAATGTGTTGAGCTATGAGGTTGACAGGGAGCAAGGGAAAACACAAAGACTGATAACACAAGGGACGGGATGACCAGCAACACCTGCTGGCCAAACTGGGAAGGGACACAAAGTGGGAGAACAGGAGCTGAGCCTGACACCTGCAGTTCATGTATTGCCATAACTGTTCAATAGACAACCCCATAGCCACTATCCTCCATCCTAACCCACCTGGGTAATGAAGACAATTATGTTCAAATGCTGTTCATAGACTTCAGTTCAGCATTCAACACAATCATTCCACAGCAGCTGATTCAGAATCTGAGCCTGCGGGGCCTGAACACTTCTCTTTGTAACCAGATCCTCACTGAGAAACCTCAGTCAGTTTTGCTCCACAATGTGGTAAATACCCACACACACACACACACTCACACAGAATGAGTTGGGGTTCCAGCGGCTCACCGGTGTGGTGACATATTACCCAGTCTGTGCTGAGTTCTGTGCCTCCTGCAAGCTCACTGGCAGTGGAACAGATGTGATACCATGGGGGAGGTAAGCATAGCTAAGGCTCAGTGTGGGATGCAGTTCCCAGCAAGACCTGCAGCGATCAGCTCAGCAAACTAGAGCAGCGGCTGAATGATTCGTATGAGTACCAGCTAGTTATCTATTACGCTCTATGCTTCTATATCCACTTCTGCAGATCCAGTGATTTATGTGGCATTGAGAAAAATAATTCGGAATGGGGTAACGTTGACTGAAGAATTATGAAACTTGACAATATGTTTCTAGAAGTCGATACTCAAGATTCGGAGCAGAGATGTCTTTCGGTGACGTCAGAGGTAGCTGAGAACATGCTGTACAGAAATTTCCTTCCTTCTGTTATATGAATATGCAGGAAATTGACTCAACAAAACGTACTTGATACCATTTATTAAGTGGATTTTTTAAAGTCAGTTGTGTTCCCTTCATGTCAGGTTACAGACAAGCGCCCTGACTAAATGCACTTGCTTATTCTAGTATTAATCATTCTCTCCTAAAACAAGTCTTTGGACATAGTGTCATTACTGATTCTACTTCTCTGTTTCACCCACTTATATAGCAGTTATTTTTAACCACCAGCGCAGTGCTTAACCACTTCCTTCACAACATAGTAAACAGAAGTCAGATCTCTTTCTTAGGAAGGGGTTTTTCAACATAGGTCAACATCTTATTCTTTTATATCGAGTTCCGTTAAGGGCACTTGAGCTGATAAGCTGTTCAGGTCTGGAGCCTACGAGGACAAAGCAGGGAACAACCCAGAATGGGGTACCAACCCAATGCAGGGCACAAACACACGCACACCAATGGGCCATGTACTAACTCCAATGGGCAATATACAAACTCCAATCAACCTCAGCATGTTTTCGACTGTGGGAGAAAGCCCCACAACGACACAAGGAGAGCATGCAAACTCCAGACATGGAGCCACGGGGATCACTCGAACCCTGGTCCCAGAGGTGTGAGGCATCAGTACTAAGCACCACACCGCCGAGCCGCCCTGAGCCAAGAATAAACTAGCCAATCATGTGATTCTACAGCAAGTCTATCCAGCACTCACTCTCGAACGGGTCGGTTGTAAAGTTTCCACCAGCAGAAGCTGACGTGCTGGGGAAACCGCAAGAGAGGTTTCCTTAAATGAGGCAAAGGCTGGCACAACTTCCTTCCTTCCTTACTTCCCCTTTAGAGTTGGATGAAATCGCTCCCGTTTCATTCTTACAGTCATGATGGGTACAAACATGACTTCTCTGTAAATTCTCTCATTCTGGTTAGTTAAAACAATCAGTCTCAGAAGTCCTGTTGGGAGAAGAGATTAATATGACATAATTATTTAGAATTATTAAACAAAAAAAAAATCAATAAAAGAGAAGTAAGTGTTTATTCAACAGAAATTGAAAGCTGACAGAAAAGCCACTTGGCTTCTTCTCTCTTGTCTTTTCCCCAGTCGCTGGAGAACTAAGGATCTAGCTAATTGGAAGGTTGCTGGTTTAAATCTCACGAATTCCAGTGATCCTACTCTCTTGGCTCTCATCTTTTTGGATGAAGGAGCTCCTTGGATGATTTATCTATTTTCTCTGGGTCTATACATCTTGGTAGGTACACGTCCCATATTCTTCTTGTCTTGCCTTGACTTTCTTTTTTCCTGTCTCAGCTTTTCTTCTCAGAGGAGACCGGCGAACAGATCAGGCTTCTTCTTCTTCCAATGTCTTGTTATTTGCAGATGTATCAACCAGTACTTGAGATGTAGTGCTCGAAGACACCACTGGTGGCGCTGCACTGGGACGAGTCACTGATGATTATGTAGTACTCACAGTCACCACTGGGGTGCTTTTTTTTTCATCGTGGTCTTTAATTTTTCTGCCAGTGTGAGGTGCTGTTTCTTCTGATCCTTCTTAAGCCCTTCTGCAGGATAGATTATAGGAGGAATGTGAAGAGGAGGAGGCATAGGTGGAGTCACCCATGTGGTCTCTCCACCCCCCAGGGGTCGCTCAGCAATTCCTGCATTTGCAGCCATTTGCAGCTGTTTTCTTAACAAAGCAATATGATCTTTTGGTCTTTTTTTATCATTTTATTATTAAAAGGCACCATACAGAACTCAAGGTTGCACATGGAGTATCACAGAAATATATCAAAATATCAATATCAGGAATAACCTAAAAAAGCAACCAACGAACAATATCAAGTACCCAAAACCTGATACGATTGGAGTTTAAGGCAGAGAAAAAACATATGTGTTAAACTGCAGGGGGACGATTTACATTTGGGAATGTTAGGGTCAATTTAAGATGATTTGGATTTAGAGAGGTACACTCCATGTGCAACTTTAAACTGGGTCAGGGAGAGCCTTGCAGAAGATGATAAAGCATGAATGCTACCAACTATCTAGTACCAGTAATCCTCTCCAAATTTGAAATCATATTTTTTAATATGGTATGGTTTCTTCACTTTTCCAGAGCTGTGCATGAAATGCCCTAATCCCAGTCACGACACCCTTACTCCCAACCTAGCCCTAACCTTAACCATAAGTAACCAAACAAAATGCAAGACGTATGATTGCATTCACAGATTTTTAATAACATTGAAGTTATCCAAAAGGGGACCTGAAAAATGAATGGAAATTCATGAAAATTTCTGGTTTTACAACACTTTGGGGACATTTGGTCGGCAAATGTAATCTATGCAAACCCCCCTCCCCCCCCCCACACACACACACACACACACACACACACACAATATCTCTAGCACCGTTCTTTCAGAATCGAATGATGAGGTTCCCCAAACTTAAGCAATATATTGAGACAGAGTGAAGATGTTTCACATCTTGTTCAGTGTCTGTCTGTGTCTGTCTCTGCCCCCAATGAGGGAAGCAGGCCCTTTATCTATGGTCTTCGTACAGACTCCTGGAGCCAGGGGGTCAGACGGCCTTGGTGAGAGTGAGTCGCATGAGATAGACAAAGAACATGATGTGAGGAAGCAAGTAGCAAGGACAGAAAGAAATATAAGAAGCAACATAAAGAAGAAACATAAAGGCTATAAATGAGTGAAGAAGTGCAACAATAAGCCTGAGAGCTATAAAGCCTTAAAACATGGATATTATTCACTGAGCTCAACTGGAGTCGTTCGCTCACTTCCTGCTTGGGGTCTGAGTCATACAGCTGAGGATTGGATGTATTCTAGCATTTATGCTGACCCCAGATGCTACTCGCTTTTATAGTAGAAACCTAGTTCAGGTGGTCAGTCAGCTTTACTGCACTCCAGCTGGCAAATGTCAACATGTCAAGATTTGAATTGTACCCTGAAATGAGATGGGGGGGGCAGTATCCATATAGATCGCTGATGTCATACCACTGCATTGCCCTGCGATGATAGTGAAGTTGGTTTTGCATGTCGATGTAAAGCCAGTTTCACGCTACCAATAAGTTTGGGGGTGGAGGGGGGGATTTTCAGAGAGGTCACTGACCAGAGAGGTCCTCCTTCATAGATTTCGGCAACTGGGGTATAATTCATAATTTTATTCCTTGGCTATATGGCTGATTAGTCACAAAAGAATTTTAGTGTGTGTGTGTGGGGGGGGGGGGGGGT
>JABFEA020000048.1:15837696-15851703 GCA_019775915.2 Cyphomyrus plagiostoma | reverse complement strand
CGCACCATCGCTGGGATCCTTGTCAGGCATCTGCTCCCCGGATCGCTGGCCGGATGCCTTGTGGTGCCGGCCAGACGACCTCAGGTGCTTCCGACGGCTGCGGACCACCCTGCCCCCGCCTTCTGCCCCCGGCCCTCGTCAGCCTCCGCTTGCCAGCGCTTCCGCCCCTGGCTGAGGCTCACGGGGTAGGTGCAAATCAGGCGAGCAGTGGGATGGTGTGGTGGTGGGGGGGGTGCCATGTGCCCACCCCCCATTTTTCGTGGGCCCTCCCTCTTTTCCCTCTTTCATTTCTCGACGTTCTCTCTCTCCTCCTCATTCTTGCCCCCCCCCAGTACCTCTGGGATCTCATTATGCCGCTAAACTTGAAATAAATAAAACAAACTGCGGAGACAAAATGAGCGGCCCGTGAAAATAACGCCCCGGTAATGAGGTTGCTCTCTTTCTTTTCCTCCGACCCTTTTTTTTTTCCCTCTGCGCCTCTCGCTCCTCTGCCTTCATGCCACCCCCCTGCCCCCCACCCGCCTCTGTCGCTTTCATTCATTCTCAGATGATCTTTATTGGTGTGACAGAAGTTATTACGGTTTTGCCAAGGTTTTTAAAAACTGAAAAAAGTTAAAATTGCATCTGCGCTCTCCCCAAGACCCTCATCCTCTTCTTCTGCCCACTGCCCCTTGCAACCCAACCCCCCCCTCCCCGAAAATGGTCTTTGCCAGAATGTTCTGCCTCCTCTCTTCGCATGAGGATTCATAACCACTTGCCTCTTTGTTCTTCAAAGCCCTGCGAGATGTTTCTGGGCCCACCTCTTACATTAAATGTATTTATTCATACCTATTAAGTCACTCTGTATTTAATCCCTTTCTGTCCCAATCCTTATTGCCAATGGGGATTTTTTTGTGGTATAAATTTCCTTTATTTTACATGATTTCTGGTACCGTCTTCCGCCCCTCGCTGCTCCTCCTCTGCCGTCCTCATGCTCCTTTGTCCGTCTGTCCATCCAGCGTCTCCGTGGCGACGGCCACTGGGCCGTGTGCTCGTCTCGTAGCCCCGGCCCCGAGCGTAAGCGGCTGGATGCGGAGTGGCTTCGCCTCGTGTCGTTCGCAATGTGACGAAACGCGAGGAACGCTTTAAACCGGCGCCGCCCCTGGTCCCCCCCTGCTTTTTTTTAAAGCTGCACTTTGATGTTTCAGGAAAAGGACATCAAAGGTGTCCCTCCACGTCGTCGGAAGGGCTGGCTCTCACCTCAGCTGGCACAGGGGTGCGGCGCAGCGTGGCGCTCTCGGCAGCGAAATGTGCGACAGAACCGGGGAGGGCCTCGAGAAGACAGTGACAAATCTGCAGTTGCTTCCACTTGGACTTGGAATGTGTGACGCACACCTCCCCCACACCCTGCCCCCCCCCAATCTGGTGTGTGCACACTCTCTCCCCATTTACCAATAGTCACCCATTGTGACAGAAAGGATTTAGAAGAATCTGTGGGCTCAGCACCTGTTTTTTTTTTTTTTTTTTTTCTTGTCGTGAGGTTAGGGGGTGGGATGCACTGATTTGGCTTGGTGCAATTAAGCATGATGGGGGGGGGGCTGCTGAAGGAGATGCTGAGGGGGGAGGTTTTTTACCAGAGGTGCCACTGGGGGACGCCGTGCTCCGAGAACAAGGGTGACACGATGGAGGAATACAGTGACAGGCTAAGCCCTTAGCACCCCTAAGCTCTGGGACTCCAGCTGATATTTCTGTGCCTCTTAAAACACCCCAGCCAAAAGAGTCCTACCTCTTACCACTCTGTCCCCAAAGTGACATAACTAATAGTAGCCCAGCCAATACCGCCCTAACCATTATCAGTCTAGCCAATAAGGCTCCTAGCCTTCAGCACTCAAGCTCTTAGCTTTCAGGCAAATGGCGCGCTAGGTGTTTGGCTTTCTACACAGCAGTGCTTTAGCCTTTAGCACTTAGCTTTCAAGCTAACAGTGGCCTAACCGTTAACATACCGGCTTTTAGCTTTCTAGTTAATGGGGGCCTAGCCTAAAGTACCAAAACCTATAGCTTGCCAACCAATGGTCACCTAGTCTTCAGCACTGAAGCCTTTAGCTTTCCGGTCAAGAGGGCCCTAGCCCACACCACCGAAGCCTTTAGCTTGCCAGGCAATAGTCGTGTAGCCTTCAGCACTGAAGCCTTTAGCTTTCCGGTCAAGAGGGCCCTAGCCCACACCACCGAAGCCTTTAGCTTGCCAGCCAGTAGTCGACTAGCTTCTAGTGTTTCGGTCTTCAGCTATTCAGTGCCCTACCCAGAGTGCTCCAGGCACTGTGCTGCAGACCGGGGAGGGAGAGAAAATAATAAAGCTCTGGAAAAAGAAATCTTGATGTTGTCAAAGGCGGTATTGATTTTTATTCCTGGGCTGCCGAATCATACTCTGCCACAGTTTAAAAACACAAAAGCGCCGACGTTTTTGAAAAAGTCGAGTGGGCCTGGGAAAAAGGGGGCAGGAGGGGGTGGGGCCTGGCGGCCGGATACGCGCGGCTTCCCACCACCGCATGCCTGGCTGTGGAGACGCTGGGATTAGCTGCAGATTAGTGCTCTGATTACACAATGTCTCTGCACTAATGATTCGAGCTGTTTGTTCACGTTATCATTCCAGCTGCAAAGGATTCCAGCGCCGCGGCTGAGATAACATGGGGATTATCCCCCAGGGGGACATATACGGGCTGCCCGCTGCACCCAAAGAGCTCACCCCCAAAGCGATGATCAACTGACCGCACTGAGAGAAACATTAGCCCAAACCCCGCCGGCCCACCCCAGCATGGCATCCTGAGAAGCATCACCGTGACCCCTCACCATACCATCCCACGCGGCATTATCCAGGGTCTTTCAGCTTCAGCAGAAGCATTAGGCTGACCTCTCCTCGCATTAAATGAGATGTTATACCAACCCCCAGAAGAACCTACAAAGTCATGCTGCTAACCCCCCCACAGGACTCTGAGAGACTTTCTACTGACCCCTTTCTCATAGCACCCAGAGCCATATTACAGTGACCCGAGCCAGCAGCCAGTGAAGCGTTACAGTGACCCCCATAACACCAAAAAATAGGTTTTTAATGACAACCTCTACCCCACCGAGCCGCCAGAGAACCTCTGTGTATGTGTGTGACTTTATATGTGCACGTGTGTGTGTGTGTGTGTGTGTGTGTGTGCGCGCCTGTGTGCGTGTGTGATCCTCCATGCTCGCTTGCTGTTCTGATCTCCCTATTACAAGGTCGATTAAACCACTAATCCCCAAAATACACGGGGCCAACCGAGGAGTGTCAAAACCTGCTTAAAAGGAGGAAATAGTTTGACTTCTCACCACCAGCTTGGCACCGGAGCCGGCTGGCCGGCGGGCCGCATTTCGCTCTGACCGCCTCGCCGTGACCGTGCGGAGACCCCGCGCTCCCGCCAGCAGGAAATTAGCTCCGCATAACAGGAAGCCTTCATTTGCGTGGCACTACCTGCCCTGCTCATGCTTATTGGGCACCCTGAACTGGCACAGGAAAGGTCCTAAACTGGACCCACCTGGACCTCTTTCCACCTCTCAACCCCCACCTTCCCAAAGGCGAGAATTGTGGGATGGCTGTCACAGCGTGTCGTGCATGCATGCCCAGCCTGACGCGGCGGGAGTGGACCGGGAGCGGACCAGGAGCGGACCGGGAGCCCCGTACGGGAGTTTCAGTCTGATGCAACACGCAGCTAATGTTTTTACATGCCGGTGTGGCTACATGCTGATTTGTTTGTATGCCGCTTCGCGCTTTCTGCCGTTCTGTTTGTACAATTATTTGTCTATTTGCCGTTGTCTCTGTGGAACAATATCATGCATACTTCACTCTGTGCTCTGCCGGTATACCCACACCGGGGTCAGTTGTGAAAACATATTATAAGCGCCAGTTTGTCTATGAGAGTTTGCGGGTCCTCCGGGTGCAACTTTATGGAGAAATGATCCCTGCGATGTGGATCACGCCTAGCGCCCCCTAGTGGTCCCAATCAGTCTTCCCACACACCCTGCCGCATAATGTCCCGTGTCCCCTGACTACCTCATGCCTTTTCGCTGCTCTCCCCATGCCTCTCTAACACAGTCATACTCCGTCATCTCTGTCCAGTCTCCTCTCCTGGCAAACTGACTCATTCCCCCCCAGCTTCTTTGCCAAAACTGCCAACTCCCCCACCCCACCTCCCCCGGCTGTGTCCTCCGTCTGCTTTTCAGCCAGAATTAAACCCCCCCCCTCCTCCCCCAGCCTAGCGAAAGGTAGCGTGCCAATTAGTGACACATCCGAGTCACATGTAAGTTGTAGCTTCAGGAGGGGGGCACAAACATCTTTCTGAATCCTCGAACAGAGCACTCATCCCACCATATAAACAGATGGAATCACGCAATAATTTCCCCTGCACTCAAATGATCTCAATAACCTCAGCCTCTTTATTCAAGAAAAAACTCCTTGTCTAGAAGAATTTTACTTGTCGTCACTCTGGTGCAGAAACTATTCTAGGATTTTTTTAAGATGGGTGACATAAGAGTGGCATTAGCCAATGATATGTTTTGAATTGGTGAGTGACAGAAGAGGAGACCCTCCAGGGGCCAATTAGCTTTCAGCTGGGTCCAGTGGCCCTGCCCCTGTATACGCTCCTTCCCTCTCATCATGGGGACCCCAGCAGCCATCTTGAAATGGCAGGTCAGCCACATTGCCCTACTTGTTACTTCCAGACCCAGCTCCTGTCCTCTTTCCAGACCAACAGGATCCTCTCATCTCCAATATAATCTACGGGAGGCCGGAATTCTTCCTGTTTATCTCCTCATCAGCATCTTCCTGTCACTGTATATCCATGCAGTGTCACCTTCTCTTACATCTTTTTCCAGTCTTACGATATATTCTATCCACATTTCACCTGGATTTAATATTTTATTTTACGACTTCTAAAGTATTGCTGTAAATCCCAGTCTTGTGCTATTTATTGTTTATTTATTGTTTATTGTTTCTGTAACTGTCTTTTGACGTGCCTCTGTTGTTGTTTACTGACGCTGCTGCTAGGAGTGAGCCAAACAGTTTCTCATTGTACGTACAATCGTGCAACGACAATGAAGAATTCTGATTCTGATTCTGTCCACAGGGTACCTCTCTGCCACCTTCACAGGGACTTATATACCTCTACAGCTAACGCCCTCATGTATTCATGCTGCTTCTCCTTTTCTCAAGTTGCCATCCTCTCACTTTTCCATAAAAATGGGTTACTCCTCCCTAGCAAGCCAGTGCTTAATGTACTGTTCGAAAACTTCATTACGTGTTCATTTTGTGCCTTATCCGACATGTACATCTCACCCTTATGCGCAGCACAAACCACAACATTTGCTGTCGTAATGAGACGCGAATGCAATTATGTGATTAATGGTAATGACGCCTATTCGCCACTGTATTTTATGTTTCACATTTTGTGTGAACATGTTGGCCGTGAAGGTTCCTTTGAAGACGCAGCGACCAAAAAAAACCCACATGATGTCAAATGTGTAGGTTTAAACCTGACAGTCTTTCACTCTGCTGTAGTGCCTCTGCTGTTTTGCATTCTCAGCCAAGTTCTCATTGGTTCATTTAGTTTCTATTGGGTCTCTCCAGTTGATTGACATGGTAATCCTGCCTGCTGTGAGATCTTGAAACCTTGTTTCTCGTATTACAAACTAGTTATTGGTAACGACTGTGCCTGTGCTGATCGCTGTGTGGTCGGTTTGCAAGAATGTTGAAGAGAATGATCCGCAATGTCAGCTTTGGGCACCACAGACTGTGTGGGTTGTGGAGTGATCATATCCCCACAAATATGGCAGTCACAAAGGAGAGAGGAAGACATCATGAGCCAAACATGGCTGTCACTGGGTGGGAGAGATAGACTCTCCAACCTTGAAGACCTTCCGCCTCACCCTGCGGCTCTACCATATTTAAATTTCCATTAATGACATGGCTAGTGGGAAGACTAACGACTTGCTGAGGTAATTAATAACATGCCCCCCCCCCCACTATGCTTTTAATGTTTAACTTTTTCAGCTGAAATCGTATCGCCATTGGCCCGGATCGCTTGAAATTCCCCGCTCATTGCATGACTCGGTTTGCCAGCCGGAAGAGTGACACCTACCCTAGCTGGCTTTCAGGCACATTGGAGCGTGCCTGAGCTTGCTGACGGATGCACCAACGGCGGCATCCGGCGAATCCGGGGACTTGAGCGGCTGTGATTGACGAAGACGCTGTGGAGAACGTTGTAGATATGACCCATT
This sequence comes from Cyphomyrus plagiostoma, assembly GCA_019775915.2. Taxonomy (NCBI): domain Eukaryota; kingdom Metazoa; phylum Chordata; class Actinopteri; order Osteoglossiformes; family Mormyridae; genus Cyphomyrus; species Cyphomyrus plagiostoma. Next base: position 15,845,427 of record JABFEA020000048.1, on the reverse strand, counting down.
AGTAGCTGATGATGGGCCACCTTGTGGACCTGGAGCCCTGCCATCTGGAGACCCCCCTGTCGCCAATGCAGGCATAAGCCTTGCAGGAGATGGAGTGACGGACCATCAGAGCCTGAAGCATGAACTGTAGCCATAAATCAAGGGATAATCACCAGGCAAGGCGTCCAGAACCGCCGACCAGACAATGGGCCATTGGGTGGGATGCCCGACTCCGCCCCTGTGTATGGTGCTCTGTGATTGGATGGCTGGTCCAGAGTGAGCGGGAGATAGCGATGGAGTCACAGGTGTGAGGGTTCCGGCTGTGTCCTCCCAGCCGCGCATTGGCAGATCGCTAAGGACGCGCCTCTGCCCTCCGGATCTATGCGACGCCTCTTTCCTTTGTACTTTCTGATTTTTCGTCATTTTCTCCCTCGCTCCCTCTCTCCCACCCCTCCTTCCTCTCCTTCTCCTTCTCGCGTCGTTGTTAAAGCGGCGATGAGGAGATCTAATTACCCGGGCATTTTAATAATGTATCCCATTGCCTCCGCCATTGCACTCGGGGTTGTGAAAAGAATCGGCTTAACCTTTAATTAGAGTGGGCACTGAGAGCTGGGCCTCAATCAGCCATGGGGTCAGCTGACAATGAGAACACGTTCAGCTGCTCTTCAGCCTGCTCCTTCTCCCTCCTTTTATAACCGACTTAATTCCCTCCATCTCACCTGTGCCTCTTGCCCCAGGCCCCGCACCCACCCCTCTGGCTGCAAGTAGTTGGCTCAAGGCAGGAAACATTGCCCCAAAGCACCATCTGTGTGTGGCAAAGGTCTGCCTCCTCATTGCTAATCCATGGGGGGGGTCATCCCCGCCACAACACATCACCAGTAGGAATGAGCAGGGCTGGAGAGGCACTGCCTGGAATTTGCCTTTTAGCTTAGTGTCACCCTGGAGGAGCTTCATCGTTTTTAGGCTCTGGGTTTGTAGCACTGATGCTATAGTGCATCTTTTGGTTGGGTAAAACCCTAATCCCAATAATGACGACCTTAAACCCTACCCAGCCCTAACCGTAAGTTTTCAGTTGTTTAACCGGTGTCTTTCCTTGTAATGTCCCCTTTGATCTTAATATCCCATTAAGGTTTTCTGTGATTCCAGCAATATGGTTTTCCAATTCCTTTGCTGTTAACATTCCCATTGCCTTTTCTGTTAACATTCCCATTGCCTTTTCTGTTAACATTCCCATTGCCTTTGCTGTTAACATTCCCGTTGCCTTTTCTGTTAACATTCCCATTGCCTTTGCTGTTAACATTCCCGTTGCCTTTTCTGTTAACATTCCCATTGCCTTTTCTGTTAACATTCCCATTGTCTTTGCTGTTAACATTCCCATTGCCTTTGCTGTTAACATGCCCATTGCCTTTGCTGGTAACATTCACATTGCCTTTGCTGTTAACGTTCCCATTGCTTTTGCTGTTAACGTTCCCATTGCCTTTGCTGTTAACATTCCCATTGCCTTTGCTGTTAACATTCCCATTTCCTTTGCTGTTAACATTCCCATTGCCTCTTCTGTTAACATTCCCATTGCCTTTGCTGTTAACATTCCCATTGCCTTTGCTGTTAACATTCCTATTGCTTTTGCTGTTAACATTCCTATTGCTTTTGCTGTTAACATTCCCATTGCCTTTGTAGTTAAGGTCTCCTTTGTCTTTTCCATTAAGATCCCCACGGTCTTTCCCATTATGGATTTCTTTGCAGTTTCCCTGTTGAGCTTTTCCATGCCTCAACCCGATTATGTCTATAAAATTCGGAAAGGGAATCAGCAATTATGCTAAAAAAGGTGCTCAAATGCTGCACAAGTGATTATATGGGGATGAACGTTCCACAGCTAAGCGAAAAACACAGGAAATTATGCTGTATTATCATTAGCAGTGGGAGCTGCTGGGTGTTTTAGCTTCATGTCGGCAATATCCACCATGCATTTGAGCCTGGGTTAGCGGCTAACGCGGTCGGCGAGGCGCTTTCGGGGAGCGAATTCTGACTCCGCCTAAAATTAACACGGGCAGTCAATTGTGAACAACGAGCGGAGGGTCAAAGTTTTAAAAGGAAGAGGTACGATAATGCATTTTATCTAATAAAAAAAAAACCAAACATCTGTACTTTAAACGGCACTTTAAATACATAAGAGTCTATTAGATTAGACGCATTAGGCAGGGGCAGAGCGATGGGAATTCAGGATGCAGAAGATCAGCCTGTACAGATGTGGTTTCATTAGTTGTGATTATTGCCAAAGCTCATCAGCGCCTCTTAGAAATAGGTCTCCGTGCATATATAGAGCAGCGGGCAAAAAAAAAAAAAAGAGAAAGCTTTACAGAATGGCGGTAAAGTGGCGTGACAGCTTTTAACGTAGCACTTTCCATTAAAAATCAGGAGGTGGACTTTAAACATTATACTGTGTAGCTACTCCCAGTAAGGGGAGCTGAGGGGGGACCTTTCTTCGACAGATTAGCAATTCTGATGGAAATTTATGGCCAGCAGAGACTGTGTGGGGTCAGACCCGCGTTAAACTCGAAACCCGGGAAACTCAGGCCAGAACTTCAGCCCAGGAGTGGAGAAGCTGATGCCCCGTTCCACCAGAGGGGGGTATGTCTGGAGGTGCAATTCAGGTCCAGGGGCTTGGATGGAGAAGAGGGTGAATTGTAGGGGTAAATATACAGGCAGGTGACTCTCCGCTGCTGTCAAACTTTATCCATCTCACACCGACGAACACTGCAACCCCCCCCCCCCCCACCCCCCCAAGGGGGACAGGGACAGTGGCAGGCGGAGAGTGAGACGGTTAAAGTTTTCTGTGAGCCCCCAGAAAATTAAAAGACATGAAATATTCATAAGAGAATGTCCGCAGGCATTTTTAATACCCAGAATTAGATAGCTGAGCCCAGAAAGAGAGAAAGGGAGAGTGAGGGATAGAGGAGAGAGAGAGCGAGAAAGGAAGAGAGGGAGTGAGAGGAGTGTGGTTGAGCTGCTGTGTGTGTATCCGTGTGTGCCTTGGAGAAGGGTCTCTTCTGAGCGGGGACAAAGACCCTTGACTATCTTTTCATCTCTGTTCACTTTTGGGAGGGACCACACGGGTACCCGCACGTGCTCTGGGATCTCATGGACCCCTGTGTTTCACTCCGGTGCCACTTCCCGACTGTTAGAGGGCCGTGTGCTGCGCTGCATTCCGAGGCGGGCCTCCATGGCACCGGTGGAAGATCTCGCGAGGTTTTCGGTGGCGGGAACGCCGCTCAGACTGAAAAGAATACCTCGCGGGCTAAAACGGACAGAGGTCTGGAAAGGTCGAGTCAGTCTTATTTTCATCACCTTCGTCCCCTCGCCCCAGCATTGTCACCCTGACTCAGGGCTGCATTTTATTCACCCTGGGCCCCAGTTCCGCCACACCCCCAACTCTCCTAGACTGATTCAGCCATATAAATCATTTTCAGACTTACTTTGTCTTGTACAGTGCAGAAATGCCAAATAAATCTCTATTATTTTGATCACATAGTTGTTCCCCGAGTCTCCCTCCTGCTGCTAAATGTATAATATTTATTTTGATAACAGAATAATATGCCCATTTGTTAATATGGAAAAACAAAAGCCTACATTTAATTATACAATGTCACTCATTTTTGCATTTCATTAAATGGATAGAATGTCTAATGACAGCTTTAAAATCCATTTTTGCTGAATCTTGGGTTCTGGCAGAATTAAAACAAAAACAGTTATTGCTATTACTGATAATTCCAGTATTATTTAGAGTCACTGTTTTGTATTACCAAATAAAGACGTCACTTTAAATGTCTTCCGATGAATATTGAATGTGTCAGCGTCTGGAGATGGAGGTATATTTGAAATTTAAAGTAGAAATTTCTAGAACTGCGCACCTATGTGCTGCTGGGCTGTGTACGCCTCAGTGACACCTCCCCATGTCGTCGACTGACGTGGGTGAGATTGTTTATGCGGGTGGGGAGGGGGTAGCATGGCGGGAGGCAGACGAGGCGAGACGCCTGTCCCCAGGTGCTCGTCGTGGGGGGGATAATTCATCTGACACCTCCCTCCGACAGGTGACAATAAACAGGAGTTTGAACAGCGTCGTCAAATTACGATTATTTCCCGGGACGTCACATCGGCACGCCACCTCTACCCCATGTCCTGCGCTGCCTCCCCGTCAATTAAACGCACCCGTGCTGGGATGCCCTCGCCCCAGACGGCCTGGTCCGCTCCCGCTACCCGCCATTCGCTGGGAAAACAAACCTCCGCCGAAGGCGGGGGGGGGGGGGGGGAGACTCATTAGAGGCACCCAGAACACAGCATTGTTGTAAAGACGTAATTACCGGCACGTCTCACCTGTGAAGTGGAGGCCCTAATGCTGTAGCTGGTAGTAATTATTGTTATTGTACCAGGCCTGCGGGAACTTCTGTCTGTGTCTGTCTGTCTGTGTCTGTCTGTGTCTGTGTGTCTGTCTGTGTCTGTCTGTCTGTGTCTGTCTGTATCTGTGTGTCTGTCTGTGTCTGTCTGTGTCTGTCTGTCTGTGTCTGTCTGTCTGTCTGTGTCTGTGTGTCTGTCTGTGTCTGTGTGTCTGTATGTGTCTGTCTGTCTGTCTGTGTCTGTGTGTCTGTCTGTGTGTCTGTATGTGTCTGTCTGTCTCTGTCTGTCTGTCTGTGTGTCTGTCTGTGTCTGTGTCTGTCTGTGTGTCTGTCTGTGTCTGTCTGTCTGTGTCTGTGTCTTTCTGTGTGTCTGTCTGTCTGTGTGTGTCTGTCTGCGTCTGTGTGTATCTGTCTGTGTCTGTCTCTGTCTTTCTGTGTCTCTGTCTGTCTGTGTGTGTGTGTGTCTGTCTGTATTTGTCTGTGTCTGTGTGTATCTGCCTGTGTCTGTGTGTGTCTGCCTGTGTCTGTGTGTTTGTGTCTGTTTCTGCTTGTTTTTTTTTCACTCTCTTCTCAGTGTAGAGCCCTCCCCCCAACATCAAAGGCAAAAGTATGTTGCACACATAAAAACATGTAACAGCCTAACCACACACGCACACGTACTCAAGATACACATGTTTGTACAATTTTTTTGTACAGGGTAAACCCTAACCCTACATGGTGAGCTTAACCCCCCCAGCCCTAACCTGAATCATAAGTAACCAATTGTTTTTTTTTTGCATTCACAGATTTTGATCAAATTTGACCAAAAAAATGGTCCCCACAAAGTGAGAATAACAGGTTTTTTTTCACACTGTGCGGACATTTTGTTCCCACAATGAAATATATATAAATATATTTAATATATATAAAAAAAGCAACACACACACAGTTGGAGGCTGTGCTGATCTAACGCCAGGTGTTGTGTGTTTTGTCGCCAAGCTTGGCTTGCGGCTGAAAGGTGGTGGGTTCAATGCCCTAAGACCCACCCTATACTGCTGCTGTACCCTTGAGCGCTGCTTGCTAAGTAGCCAGGTAGCTAAGTAACAGTGTGAATTTTCATAGCAGATATTGCAGCAGGAATGCATGCGTGTGACAGTGTGTGTTGGTGTGTGTGTGTCACTGTGTGTGTGTCACTGTGTCTGTCTCACTGTATCTGTGTGTGTCACTGTGTGTGTGTCACTGTATCTGTGTGTGTCACTGTGTGTGTGTCACTGTGTCTGTCTCACTGTATCTGTGTGTGTCACTGTGTGACTTTCTGTGATCATGTTTATATTATATTATGGGAACCAAATGCCCCCACAATGTGATAAAACACTGTTATTTTGACTTTGTGGGGAGAATTTTTCAGGTCCCCACAAAGATTTGTAAATGCAGCCAAATAACTAAAAATGCCAAAAGTCTTGTATTTTGTTTGGTTACTTATGGTTAAGGTTAGGGCTGGGTAGGGGTTAAGGGATTAGGGCTTTTCCAATAGAAATGAATGGAGAGTCCTCACAATGATATAGTTACAAACCATTGGTTTGTGTGTGTGTCTGCGTGTGTCTGCATGTGTATCTGTGTGTGTCACTGTGTGTGTGTATCTGTATGTGTGTGTGTCACTGTGTGTGTGTGTCACTGTGTGTGTCACTGTGTGTGTGTATCTGTGTGTGTCACTGTGTGTGTGTCACTGTGTGTGTATCTGTGTGTATCTGTATGTGTGTGTGTCACTGTGTGTGTGTGTATCTGTGTGTGTGTGTCACTGTGTGTGTATCTGTGTGTGTATCTGTGTGTGTGTGTCACTGTGTGTATCTGTATGTGTGTGTGTCACTGTGTGTGTGTGTATCTGTGTGTGTGTGTCACTGTGTGTATCTGTATGTGTGTGTGTCACTGTGTGTATCTGTGTGTGTATCTGTGTGTGTCACTGTGTGTGTATCTGTGTGTGTATTTGTGTGTGTGTGTGTCACTGTGTGTGTCACTGTGTGTGTATCTGTGTGTGTGTCACTGTGTGTGTATCTGTGTGTGTATCTGTGTGTGTGTGTCACTGTGTGTGTGTATCTGTGTGTGTCACTGTGTGTGTCACTGTGTGTGTGTATCTGTGTGTCTCACTGTGTGTGTGTATCTGTGTGTGTGTGTCACTGTGTGTGTATCTGTGTGTGTGTGTGTCACTGTGTGTGTATCTGTGTGTGTGTGTCACTGTGTGTGTGTATCTGTGTGTGTCACTGTGTGTGTGTATCTGTGTGTCTCACTGTGTGTGTGTGCGTCTTTGCGTTTGATGAAGCGCACAGATGGGAGGTGGGAGGCTGGAACGGAGAGAGAGGGAGGAGGGGAAGGGGGGCAGACAGGAAAGTAAAGAGATGGGGGTGACAGAGGGAGAAATGGAGACACTCTCTCTCTCTCTCTCTCTGTCTCTCTGCCTCCCTTCCTCTGTCGCTGTCGTTGATACAGTGCGCTGCACCCTCTCAGGCTCTACCCAGGAAGTGTAACATGACACCGAGATAATTAAAAAACAAATAAATATATATTAAAAAGATATCTGCAGGCAGGCTCTGATATCATCAGCTGGGCTCCTCCTTGACAGTTTCCTATAGCTGGCTGAATCACGGAGAGGAGTAACCAGTGCCAAAATGCAGAGGTAAAGGAGCCCTGGCTTGCAGGACGGTTGCCGAACTCGCCTGCTGCCTGAGGCAGTCCTGGCTCCCTTTGGCAAGCTCCACATGGCCTGGGTCACATGGCTTGAGCTGGGTATTGTCTATGGCCATGACATAGGGAAGGGATGGTCATACTGGCTGCTGTTTCCCAGGCGAGGTGTGTGGGTCAGTGGGTTGCCTTTTATGAGAAGGTCATTGGTTCAAATCCCTGGGTCAGAAGAGTGATTTCATCAAGCGAGGCCCTTAGCCCCCAGATGCTCTTGGGGCTTCCTGAACCTGCTTTCTCAAAATTACTAACAAAAAAAAAAACATTGCTAAAATTAATGTGGTACCATAGGGTCGTGCCAGATTGAGTGAGACAGCCCGTCAGTGGGGTTTAGTACAGGAAAGATTAGGTGTGATACTGTGAAGTGTGGGACTAATTCAAAGCTGTGTTAGTTGCAGGCCAGTCTGGGATTGATGTACGGAGAGCTGGGTTTGATACAGGGCGGGTCTGAGACCTTGCTTTGACATGTTATTAACAGCATTATAGAGGGAGGCCTGAGGACCAGGCTGGAGATCCTCACAGCTGGTGTACAGAGCCGGGAATGGGAGCAGGAGCCTGAGATGGAAGGGTGGCGAGCTGGGGTTGCGTGGGGGGGGGGGGGGGGGGCGGAGGGTAGTGAGGGGAGGGGGACGGTGGGGGACGGGGAGCA
>JABFEA020000048.1:15810735-15824154 GCA_019775915.2 Cyphomyrus plagiostoma | reverse complement strand
TGCTTGGCCTGAGCTGCCTCACACGACATCAGCACCATGACACTGGAGAATCTGCTCCTTCAGCAGAGCTGACCTCCACACAGCACAGAGAGAAACACAAAGAAACATCTCAGTATCCCACCCGTCTGCCCCACCCCCACCGCAGCAAATTTGCTGGATGTATGTGTGAGTGTGTGTGTTTTTGCGTTAATGTGCCGGCATTAATAGGTGAGCCCAGGGTGGATAATGAGACCTTTTATTTTTTCGCTGCTTTGGGGCGAATAGCGCCGTATGGATTTAAGGAAAGAGACCCTACATTATTTTCTTCCACGGTAGAAGTCAGCTTGATCAATGTCTGCAGCAGTTCTCGTTTCCTGCGGGGCACTACTTGTGTGTGTGTATGCGTATGTGTGTGTCAGTGTCTGTCTGTCTGTCTGTAGCAGGTTTTGTATACATGTACTAGTTTGTAATCATCGCTTATGAGAGTACTTGTGTGCATTTGTAAGCTTATGTGTGCTGCATTGTGTGTCTCCTGTCTGTTTTAGCTTTCATTGGCTTTCAGAGCAGTTTGTGTAATTGCGCTTGTGTGTTCTCTCTGTCTGTTGGTGTGACACTGGTGCGTGTGTGTGCCTGCTTGCTGTCGCATGCCAGTCGCCGCAGCAGGTGCTGCGAAGCCCGAAATGGGGGCCCTTTTCATCTGTGCTGAACGGAGTCAAATCACCAAGCGCTCCCAAGATGGACATTTCATTTCTGACGGCACGAGCTTGGTGTAATTCGGCGACAGGGCCAGGCAGATCAGCTTTTAAAAGGGCAATAAATCGGATTAAAGCTCCTTTTCCCCCCTTTTTTCCATCGATGTCAGGATGGGTGTGCTAGGGGGGCCGGCTCAGATAAATGCCGAACGCCTGCTTCGTTACACGGAGGAGTCGCGCCTCCTAGCTGGGATTCCTTCATCTCCTTTCAGTTTTGAGGGGATCACTGGAGGAGCCGCGGCCGCCGCAGTTAAGACGGGATACAGGAGACGCGGCAGGAAGCCGGCAGACAGGAGGGGGTGGGCGAGACGGTGGCAGCCGGCGGACCAATAGAGGAAGTGACCGCGCGGTGCTGAGCTTTATATAGAGATGCTGGTCGGAGCTAAATCAGGAAATGGGCGGCCAGCGCATCTCCATGTGGCCGAACTGCGAGGTGTAATTGGCAGGAAAACACCTAGCAATAGATGTCATGCTGCAGATTTACTCCGCGGGCCGGGATGTCTCTGGTGACAGAATCAGCCTCAGACCCACATCATTGTCAAGCCGTCATGACTGTCATGCTATAATTGTCAGCCCAGAGCCCACTTAGTGTATGTCTGAGTGTATGTAATACCACTACACACACACGGTTATCCTCAGCCACGCACTAAGTACGTTTGGGGATGACAGTTCCAGTGTAACGATCGTGACCCCTTTCGCAATGACATGGGTCCAAGCACCCACCCCCCTTTATAAATGCACACACACACACACACACACACACACACAGGTTTGTAATTATATTTTTGTGGGGACTCTCGGCAGTCTAATCGCAACATGAAGACCTTAACCCCTACCCAGGCCTGACCTTATCCATAAGTAACCAAACTAAATACGAGATTTTTGGCATTTTTAGTTTTTCAATTGCATTCATAAATCTTTCTGGGGACCTATAAAATGGACAGGTCCCTCCACACACACACACACACACACACACACACACACACACACACACACACACACACACACATATACACATACACAGTCACCAGCTCACAGACACCATCTCGCAGACCACTGACCTTTTCCTATGTGTGAGCAGACAGTCATCAGTCTGCAGGGGTTTGGGCTCCCGCCATCGATTATGCCGCTTGGTCAATACCGCAGCCGTGTTTCGTCTCCCTGGGGAAGCAGGGGGGTGGGGTGCATGGGTTAGGGCCAGCTTTTCCTTTCCCCACTCCGCGCTGACTTCTTCTTAGTTTTGGATTCAGAAATAGACGTCAAAGAGCAAACAATGCAGTCTTTTGAAGTGTTTACATCTCTCGTTGTCTGTCGGGTTATGGTCGGCTGGCTCAGACCTGTTCCTGGGCAGGCACCTTCCCTGGCATTGGCTGTATGTTTGAGGATGGTCCGAAAACAGCAGGGCAACCAGACGCAGAAGTTCAAATGTCAGGCGTGACTGACTGGGGGGGTACACCCCACTGTTCTTCCAGCTGTACTCCTGTCCTGTAGGCCTCCAGTGTGTGGGGGAAGGGGGGGGTCATTGGTGGGCTTTGAGCGTACCTGTAATTGCCACCGTACCTCTGGAAGGTGGCTGGCTTGACAAAGGCTGGAGGATTTCGTCATGGCGGGTTGTCACAGAGGAACCCGGCAGCCCGAGGGGAGAGAGGATGGCGTCCTTCAAGATCTGCGGCGGGCGGAGGTGCTCGGAAATCCCTGAAGCACAGCCGCGGGTCTGGAGATGGGAGAGGTATACGAGCTGCGTGCTGGGCACGATGTGGGCTGGAGAGTCTTGCGCCGACAGTCTGAAGAGGAGATCAATCAATATTTGCAATTTGTTTGCAAACCTTGGCGCCACCTGTTAGCGGCTTCGCTGGTCCAAGGAGCGCCAGGCGATTAAGTGGTAGATGGCTGTGAAATCGTTCCCTCAGCCCGACGGAGGTGTATGTCTGCGAGAGCTCCAGCCCGAGGGACTCTACACCCCCATTCGCCTCGATCCAACAGGAGGAGCTCCTGGGACTTCCATAATGATGCGCCGGTGTGGAGCTGGCATGGTCCACTCGTTACACCAGAAGACCGAATTTCACAGAGTACTAGGCTTCTCCCATCCTGGCTGCAGCTTTTTCCTCGCTGCTGCAGAGAAGACCAGCTTCCCTCCCGTGTCGATATCTTCACTGCCACGGGCCTGCAAAAACTAGCTAGCTCATCCCCTAGTGATGTTGTGCTCATGCATCTATATATACATTTAATATATATATATATATATAAAAAAAGATCCAGTTATTAGATGTAATGTTTCGTAACGCTTCGCATAAATACCCTTTGTGACTTCACGAAAAAAACCTTGCTACAAATAATCGCAGCACACGCATTCATGAATAAAACATGTCTTCAGTCAAAGAAATTTAATGGTACGTTGGTCCTCTTTTGGCCTTAATGACTGCTTCAATATGTCACGGAGGAGCCTTTGCTAGACTCAGGGCCAGTAGGGCTGCTGTGCTCTACTTCTCTTTGAAAGCATTAATAAGCTCCGCCAGCGAAGGCCGTCTTGGCCTTGCCCTAATTCTGCCTTCCGATTCATCCCAAAGATGATCTACCGGGTTGAGGTCAGGTCTGGTTAATCTGCGTTGGCTACCTTACCAGTCAGGCCACTTTTTTTTTAAATTGAAATATCCATAGCTTGCCGTTGCTCCTATTTTCCTGCAGTTGGGGAGGGGAGTTGGTGGTCCCATGACGCTACCTAGAATAGCGCTCGTAAATATCTCTGATCTCGCAGCATAATGGCCGAGATGTCTGTCTGTCCCTCTTTACAAAAAGCTTTTTGGTTTTCTGTGTCTCCGTTCCAGGGAATTAGGGATGCCTACTTATTGTAGTGCAGCAGAAAGTGCATCTCTGCGCTAATCCTCGCTATCTCGCCGTGACACAAAGGTGGTGTTATTTTCAAAAGGCGGCGAGTTTCCCGTGTTATCTTTCCTCGAATGCCAGGCCGCGGGCGCCCACCCAGCGCTTGGTCAGCATATGGCTCCGCTTTGTATCCGCCTCTGAGGGAAAGATATCCGTGCTGTGCGTGCTCCCTTTTGTGGCCGGGAAAACGGGCCAGCTCCTCTTTGTGTTTCCCACGTCGCTGTCCCGCTGCGTAGCCCTGCTTGTCCAGTCCCTTCGGTACGGAGGTTTTTTTTTTCCCCCGTGTTACAGTCAACGCGTGCCTGTTCGGGGCTCATTAGCCGCGCTGGACTGCACGCGTCATGTGCTTAGCTGGCCGCTCGTACCGGCTGACTCAGGGGCGACGGCTGAGGCTCTCAGGATTTCCACACTCGAAAGTGTGCTCCTGTATCCAGCTAGAATGATTCTCTGGATGAATCTGTATTGCTGCCGTTCGTTTCACCAAGATTTGATTCACATTTATCCTATATTAAAGCTACTTTTAGCGTGTGCTGGGCCCTACAGATTCAAACATGCTTAATTCTCATCAGATACCTGCTCTGTGAGTGAGGGAATGCATCCAGCACCAATCGTGTGCTGTGGGAATAGGAGCTGCCATTGCTCAAAACCAAATTGTAATTGGCGTAATTGTTTCATAAAAGCCTGCTACTATAAGCTGGAGTTCTCTGAGAGCTTTCTTAGAAGATGTACCTCATAAATCCCGAGAACAATCTGAATAGAAAAATGACGATGAGCACGATTCGTACACCAGGTCTTGCGTGAAGGCCATAGAGAGCTGGCAGCTTCTTTTACCTAATATTTGTGCTATTCCCCTTTGCTTGTTATTTTTTTTTTTTTAGTCGGCCATTATTGGCATCTCTTCATAGGATCCAGTAATGCTGGCTTGGCTCTGCAGGCCCATCAGCACTAGGGCTGCACATGATGAGCGGGAGCGTTACTTGAGAGCCGCGACGACTATTATTATTGTGTTGTTAAGCAGAGCACCGAGAGCTCCGGGGTATTAAAACAGGGAGCAGAGTCTGGGAATTTGGGGAGAAGTTCCCCCGTTTCACCAGGGCTAGCTGGAAGGGAGCCTGTTATGGTTGAACGTTTAGCATTTTACGTACTAGCTGCCAAACCCCAATCATCAATTTGCGGTCCCGATCAATCAGTTAGTCCTTGAATAACACCGTAATCTCTCCCTCCTGTCGGTTTCCGGATATCCCGGAGGAATTGGTGACAAATTCACGGTGTGGAAGGCATCCGTTGCCAGCATTGTAGTGGAACTTATTAACCCAGGAGCCGACTGTTACCTGAACTGTCAGCGAGGCTGTTTTGTCCATGTTTGCAGCCTGGGTTTGGCGCTGACAGTAACGCTCCGGTTTGAGAGTGTAGGCCGATCGGCGCTGCCTCTTTGCTGACAGGCTCCATTGCCAGGCCCTGCTCCAAGGGAGGCGGTGGGCCCAGGTCACCTGCTTGGGGCAGTAATTTAATTTCCCTGTCGCGCAGCACGAGTCGGCCTGAGTTGTAAAGCATTCCCCTGCTCCGCGGTCCGACCTCGTTGACGAGCACCGTAAGAAATGCCAGATCCGGCCCCCAGCTGTACCTCGCTCTCCGTGCCCTTGGACAGATGAATCTCCTCCTTTGCTTGCCCGGGTTTTAATATGGCGCTTAAATTCCCAAGTCCATAAATCCCTTAATGATGTATACTTTACCCTCTACAGCATTTCGGAAATACAGCCCCATGCAATAGATTGCACTAAAACACTTCAGAAATCCGTAAATCAGGTGAATGTTTTCTTTTATCAGTTGGTGCTTTGGATGTATTTTATTAGGGTGGGGGTGGAGCACATATATTGTATCAGTACAGTCTGGTGTATGATGCTTTAGAGCAGTATTGCCCAACCTGGTCTTCGGGGACCAGCAGGCGATCCACATTTTTGCTCCCTCTCAGCTCCCAGTAGAAAAAACATGGACTGTCTGTAGGTCCACAGTGACTGGATTGGGAAACATTGCTTTAGAGGGAAGGATCATCCTCCTGTTTCTGAGCACACATCTCCATCTCTCCTCCGTGGCTGTACTATCCTGTTTCCTGACAGCATCTGATCTTTCCCTTGACCCTACTCCTTGTCTGTCTCTACCTCCTAGGCATTCACCATGCCATCGCATGAGCTACATTACCAGCAATGTGAACAGGGGGAAGGTTTAGCAGGAGCAGTTAGGGATAGGCGACCTGACGAAGGGGCACTTCTCTGGGTCTAGTCCAGCTGTGATTTGCCCCCCCTCCCCTCCCTTTCAAAGCTCCTTTATGAACCTTGAAATCGTTCCCAAACTGCCCCTGGGCAAACGAAATTGCTCGGAATCGTGACAGGTGCCTTGATGTTGAATTTTGCCCTGTCAGAATCAATCACGCTGCCTCCGCACTGTGGCAGTCCCTCTCACCTCAACGTTGGCAGTGAGGCAGTGCGTCAGGCCGATGCCACGCTGCGTTCGGAGGGACCTGTCCACCTCATTTGCAGTAAGACTATCTGCCTCTTACCATGAGACCTTTCCGTGTTTTCATGTTTTGTTTTTTTTTTTACTCCATAGACACCAGTGGGGTGTTGGATTGCTATCGGGGCAGATCCCCTCTCATCAGCCGAAGAGTGGCATGATTCGGCGTCCGGACTGCGGCTGTTCATGTGGAAAAATTTCCGCTTTGTCTTCCGATGCATTTCTTCCAAATTTTCCTTCTGAGCGTCATGCTTTAACCCTATTCAACTTTTCCCTCCGTTTCTTTCCTTCTTATTTTAATTTCAAGTCCTTCTTCTGCGCCCCTGCTTCCCTTTGTTTTCTTCTTTCCGGGAGCTGTCTGCTTCGCTGTTTGTTCTGCTTCTACCCAGCCTTCGGTTCCCCTGCACTTTCTCTCAGGGATAATTCCCGAAGAACCATGTCTTATTTTGAGGGCTCATTTTACATTTCACCCGTGTCTCGGCCCAATTCCGTTCTCTCTCTCCCCTGTTTTTCCTGCTCTCTCACCCTCTCCCTCCCTCACTGTTTGAGGACAGTGAAGATGTAATGATATTAACTTAGGGACAGATCTGATACACGTCTGCTGGTTCGGCGGCCTGCCCATGCGCTACGCACCATCTAATCGCATCACCCAAAGCTTCGCCTCCGCTTCTTCAATAAGAGAGACAAGAAGAGACAGGGAGGAGGAGGTGGAGGAGAGAGAGAGAGGGAAAGAGAGGAAGGGAAAAAAATCCAATAAATAAATGAAAAGATGGAGGGGTGGAGTGGGGGGGGGTTGGCGGCAGTGGAAATAAATAAATAAAGTCCACGGTTCTCGTAAATCATGTTGCGAACTTCCAGTTAGACAGGAGGCCGGTGGTGGGGGCGGAGCCTCAGGGAGAAGCAAATGGGGGGGCAGTATTGGCGCTGTCCCCCGAAAAGAAGGGTGCTCGGGCCACAGGGCGCGTGTTCGATGGCGGCTAACAAATTAAGAATGATTAGTGTCTGGAAGTAAAAAAAAAATAATACAGAAGAAAGGGAGAAGCGGCTGGCTTGGCTCGGCGAGGGCCTGACGTGCGGGCAGAGAGTGCTGCAGCGTGCTGGATGACTCAGACTGGCAGAGACGGAGAAGTCTCTGGGACAGCCGCGGGTAATTTAGCACCAAGTACCATTGCTGCTACTATTGTTCTATTACTTATTTATTTTGCCAATGGGAATGTTTTAGCCAGTTACGCTAGTGATCAGCAGCATGTACATGAGCGGGGCCATGGGCACTGGCCTCACCTGAAATTTGATTGGTCCCCTCCCCTATCATTCACCAATTCAAAATGTATCATTGGCTACTGATAAGGTTTCCTCCCCTGTATGAATTCTGGAGACTTTTATGTCCCCCACCTTAAAAAACCCTAGAACCGGCCAGCTAGTGATGCTCTCACGTGCCTGGTTGAGGGAGTGCAGTGTGTCTGAGGGAGGTGAGGATGAAAGAGGAGGAGCGAGGCAGGGAGGACACCAGGAAGCATTTTTTTTTTGTGCAGTTCGTCGTCTTGCCTGGGGAGGCCCAGGGGGGTTCAGCAGCGAGGTGTTCTCAATTGATTTTAGATTAGACGGAGAGGAGCGGGGTGGGCTGGCAGTGGGCGAAGGGGAGGGGGATCCATTAGCAGCTAGGTTGGGGGCTGAGAGAGCCGGGAGCCCACCACCAAAACAGAGGGAGGTGGAGATGGACGGGGACAAAAGCGGAGGGTGGAGTGGCGCCTTGGGGGTGTTGTGCAGGAGGAAATCGGAGAACGACAACGATGGAGAGGATAGAGGGGGGAAAGCCCTAAGAGGAAATAGCAGGAGAAAAGCGCAATTTCATGTAAATGTTCCCTGCTCATGTGCATAAGAAATATACAAAGCGGCAGGTCTTTATTCAGGGACCCACACATGCCCAACAAGAAGAATCACTGCCAAACGTGCAATGACCAATAATAAAGAGAGGGACTTAGAATATGAATATTTTATAATATTTTTCTCAAGTATGAATTATCTGAGGCAATGTTAAAGCCTGCTTTTCTGTTGTTCCTTTGCACCTAAAATCATTTACCCCAAACGGAGGACGTTAGACAAAAGCCGCGGGGAGCCCGGAACTGGTCCCTGGGGAACTCCTCGATCGAGATTTAACCTCCTTTTTTGGTAGCTGCCTCAGAAATGAACAAGAGAAGAGTTTTTATAGCTACTGCCTGAAATATAAAGTCCATTTATTGTCTTATCAGAACTTGAGGTGGTAGATGCCCAAATGTCTAAGGAGCATAAACAGAATTCTGTTAAAAAATTAATAGCCAAAACAATAACGTATAACGTATTCATTTTAAAAGTAACACTGCTATCGTGCTCTTCGTACAGAATGTCAGGACAGGAAAAATAATAAAACTGTCAAGTCCTCTCTGTGAAATGGAGGTTTCTGTGACTGACAGGCAATGAAACTAAAAAAAAGAGAAGAAATACCTTGGGTTGAGCAGACAGAAATGAGATTCACTTCCCCCCTTTGGTTCCTCTGATGATTTTTACCCCTAACCTCACTGAGGCCAAATGAGCCAGCGAGTCACCAAAGTGGTTCACCCTTGTTCCGTGACTTGTGCATAATTCGGGATTCCTACACCTCCAAATCGTTGCCTCCACCTCACCTAATGGTTTCCTAAATCTTACACTTGCCAATTTGCTGGCCTAACAAGTCAAGTGGGCTATTGTCCTTCTATCCATATACAGGTATACAATGGCACCAAAAAGTGTTGCAGTAGGACTGTGGTGTATCATGCAAGCAGCAAGAGACAGGGGGAGGATATGTGCAGAAATTAAAGTGAAACACAGAGGTCAATGCAAAATGAGGGGGCTAGACACAAGGGGTTATATATGTTACTCAAGATATTATGTAATCATGTTATTTATATAGTGCAATGTGTACGTAAACAATGAGTAATACAGCAGCAGCATAACAGGAAGGAATAAACATAGTAACTTACAAATAGATAAATAATAGATAATAAAACGATAAATAATAAACAACATTAATCAATTCCTCGACATGACCCCAATGAAATCTGAACCTAAGGCGGGTTACTGCCACATTAAATGCTCTCGTGGCAACGTCTGACCTCTGCAATATTCCAGGACGACAATCGTGATGTTTTTTTTTTCCCCGGGCACCACGGCAGCTGATGAAGAGGGGAGAGTGACGTCTCAATAAGGCCATAGTGACTGTAGGCGGAAGTGAGTGATAAGGAGTCAGGGCATGTGGGCTCATGGACTATTTAGCTCGTTAATACACTAATTATAACTAACGACTAATTGGTGAATTTGCGAAACGCGTTTACAGCTGCTCAGCAAGGCTCCGGGAGCCCAAACTGCACGTAAAGCACATTCAGCGCTAATATTTTGGGCCTCAGAGATCATTAGAAGGAAAAAAGATTGGTCAGATGAGGACTGTAATTTAAAAAAAATAAAGTGAAATGTTATTCCTAAAACTGAAGGAAATCTAACTATATGCAAACCTTATGCTTATGCAACCATCTGCAAACTTTCTCTTTATGTGATTCTCTTAACTCGTGTGTGTGTGCGTGTGTGTGTGTAAGTCTGTTGTTTTCATGAATTATTTAGAAGCCGTTTCCCCCCACTATCATTTATTTTTCTGATATCACTCTGCTCAGCCACTGAGCCAAATTCCTTCATCCGACGACTCATTGACCTCATTACTGTCCTCCGCTGTTGATAACTTTGTCTGCTCTACAATTACGCAAATGCCTATGCAAGTTCAAGCAGAGGTTTGCAGTGCCCTCTAGGTTCACACTCTCATATATGGATGGTACCATGAGTCCTGCCCTCCACTTTCCTGATTGGCTCGGAGTCGGGTAAGGTGTGACAATGGTCCAATTGGCTCGTGGATCTCCACAGAGATGGAAAAGATGGAGTGCCTGGTAAGGTAACACCCCAAGGAAATGGGGGGCGGGGCCTGTAGGGTGGGTTACTACTGTTGCTAGCAAATTCTACAGATGAATCATTCAGCATTTAAAAAAATAAAGGTGTTTTGGAAGAACGGACTCCATAGAGCAGGGGTCTCCAACTCCGGTCCTGGAGAGCTACTATCCAGTAGGTTTTCTATCCTATCTGGCTTCTGATGAGACACACCTGGCTCTGGTATTTACCTGAGAACTGGTGTGGTTCATCAGAAGCCATTAGTAGCTCTCCAGGACCGGAGTTGGAGACCTCTGCCATAGAGGGTGGGTTGGTGAGATACCACCTGACACAAGAACCAGAAGGAGGTGTCGTTTTAAAGGGAAGAAAACAAGCATTATTGACAATGGCCCTCAGGTGACTCCATAGCCAGCCAGCTCACTGCGCATTGCTATCTTCCCTGCCACTAATTTTCAGTCAGCCTGCTAACGATAGTAATCAGAAATAATTAGGTGCTGAGCGTCAAGTTCTCATCCCAATTACGAGTCATTAGGCCTTTACAATGATGTCAGGACGTCCTCGGGCGGGTTGATGCCGGTGTAGGAGGCAGGCTTCGGGGGCCCGGTGTGGGCGGCAACGGTTGACACCAACCGTTTTTCCAAGATCCACCAGCCAATGAGTGCAACTCTCCCCGGCTGACAGTTGAAACGCGTGAGACGCCGGCATCGGTTCAGGCCTCATTATCGCCGTCTACGGCAGGCGCTGTCCTCCAAAGCACCTCTATGACGCTTTCTTCTGCCAGCACAACCCCCCCCGCCCCCCGCCCCGCCGTCTCGCGTCTTCTTCTCCTCCGTCTCACCCCAGGCACCACACAGCATTTTTGCAAGCTCCTCTCAAATTAATGCACAAATTCTACAGCTCTGGTGCAAGAGCGGATGGGATTTGCTGCCTCTAGGGATGCGGGTACGAATCCTCCCCAGGGTGTGAGAACTTCCTGATTTTTTCCTCCAAAGATGTGATTGCTAGTGGACTGGAGGCTCATCAAGGCCTATCTCACCAAGCTATTTGTACTTCCTGTCAGTGTCACATGACCCTTGTTTATATTGACAAAATTCCAGTTTCATTTATCTTGGTGTCGTTGACCTTTGACCCCGGCTATTACATTTTAAACATTTATACACTCTAACAAACATATATATTTTTTAAGAGTGATGGAGCAATAAACCCACATGGCAGCCCCCACAAGGCTTTTAAAGATGACTATGGCAAGTACGAGATCACAAACAAAGTAAAAAAAAAACAAAAAACGCTTAAATTATATTCATATTCATGGAATGTTAATAGATGAATGTGGTTTGTTTCCTGAAACATCATTGGAAAAAGCTAATTTTAAAAGATGACATTTCACCATTTATTTAACCTTATGTGGCTAATGACTTGAGACAGTGGAAATGTGTACCTTTGTGTGACAGATACTAGAGTATCGACATGGACGATTACCGCGGCGCTGTGAACGCTTGCCCTGCGCGTGGTGGCGACCTCGTGCGATGCCTGTCGACGCATGAGGGAGGCACATGTTACCTACTGCGTTGTAACGACGTCGTCTGTTAGCTGTCGTGAGGTAAATATGTCACCTGTTATGCAACATCACACAAGGCAGGTACCTGTTAGCTGTCAGGAGGTAACGAATATCCCTTTGTCTCAGGACCAGGCAGCTATGCTGTCACGGGTTACAAGTCTACACCCTTCCGGTGCGTGGCTGTGGGTGGAGGGGGGGGGGTGTTGCGTGTTTACTGTAGCATGTGCACAAGGGCTCTGCGAGTGGGGGTAAAGGCAGTATGATTCCGAGGGCCTCTGAGTGACAGGGGCCTAGAAAAATTGTGATTGGTTTGAGTTGGGGGCCCAATTTCATGTGTTTTTATGGGGCCCAAAATCTTTACTAGAGTCCCTGCATCTGCATGCTCTGGCCCTTTTTCCCTCTGAGGTTCCAGCTTCACCTCCTCCCAAACCCACCTTTGTTTGAACACCACCTTCCTTCTACTGGCGTGAGAGAAAGAAAAAAGAGAAACATTTCTGTGTGTGATCGGTATTTCCATATGCTGACAGGGGTGCGGGAGAGAGTGGGTAATTGGGCTGAATGTGGACACCGAAGGGGGGGGGGAAGTGGGGGGGGACAGAGAAGAGGGAGAGAAAGCCATTTAAAAAGAGGGCAATTACTGGCTTTTTCTCTCTTCATCACCACTTGCTTTTTTTACAATCACGCCATCCTGCTCTCACCCACTTGTATGGCTGTTATGTGCAAAAACACACCTTGTTCTGTTTCAGCTTTCGTAGCGTAGCTGTGCTCTCTCTCCCTATTGCCATTTCTCTCAGGTCTCTCCTCTTCCTTTCCTCTGTCTGCCTCCACCTTTCCTTCCCTGTCATCTTCCCTCCATCCTCTCTCGTCCCTCCTCATCCGCATGTGTGGCAGTCAGTCGCCCTGCCCGGACCTCCCTGTCACCCGCGGCATGCCACTAATACGCCAATTAGCTGAACCGGGAGATAATAGACTGAGAGGAGGAGAAGGGAAAGATGGGGAGAGAAAGAGAGGATGAAGGAACGAGTGAAAGACTAGGAATAAAGTGAGTGTAGGATAAGTAAAAGGTGAGATAAAGAGGGGAAGGGAGAAGGAAAAATAACAGGAGCAGGAAAAATGAGAGAGATACAAAGAGAGAAAAAAGAGAATCTCACTTTGCATTCTGGAAGTTTCTATCCTTCAGGCGCGGTGGGGAAAAACGATAAAGTTTGATGTGTAACCGAACGGAAAGCGAGTGTGCCGTGCACTTAACAAGCACCACCTAGGAATCGTGTCCCAGAGGGCCTCAGCGCTAACATAACCCCCAGTACAATTATAATCTGTTGCCGAAAAATGTAAATATAGTTCAGAAACATAAACATCGAACATGCCAAAAAGGGCCAGAAGATTACGAACAATGACTGCTTCACAGAAACGTCGATACAAACACAGGAAGCCCTGGAGTACATCAGAACGGACGTCGCCTGGATCTGTTAAAAAATATGGCCGCGATTGTAATGAGTGTCTGAACTATAGCGGGCTGGCGAGGAGCAGCCAGAGTCTATATTTACATTTAAATGAGAGTTTATTCGTTTGGCTGACCTACATGAGCGTCGCGACTATGCCATGTTATAAATGAAAGGCCAGCGGCACAGTGCTTGTGCATGAGAGGCCTGTATATGCCTGCTCCCCCCCCACCACGTCACGTCGATGGAGACGCCGTGGATTGATAGTCCGGGGGGGGGGGGGGGGGGTGTTATTTACCACGGAAGGCGTAATTAAGAAAGCGAGGAATGCAGCAGCAAGGTGCGGTTG
>JABFEA020000048.1:15799736-15810037 GCA_019775915.2 Cyphomyrus plagiostoma | reverse complement strand
ATTAAAAAATCGTTCGGGCATGGGACATTGGACCCCCCCATTTAATACTCAAGCTCCAAAATCACTTTGGAAACCCCACCCCCCCCCCCCATACTTTCCGTGTCCTTCTTACATCCTGTGTGTCTGTTTGCCCGAGATGTCTTATTGTACTTCCCAAACTTCATTGTCTCCGGTACCCTCTCTCTCTCCACCGGGCAGGAGCAGAATTTATGGGAGAATTAGGGAGCGTCAGCTGGCACCGAGAGACCATACTTAATAAATAGGTTCCTTATTAGGTTTTCCTTGCGTGTCACGTTGAAGTTTGTGAGCACAGCGTCTTTGCTGGAGGCCTGCTGCCTTCCCTGTTTCTTTGCTGTTGGTCGCCAGCCACCTGCATTTTTGGGGGCGTGCTCTCCTGTTGCCGATTCTTAGTCCGTGGCCTGCCATCGTCTGGCACGTTGACATTAAAAACACGTCTCGGAGAAAAACCTCAGTGGTGACTGACAGATGACTTAAGTGAGTCCTTGGGTAAGCCTGAGCGGTGGCCCCACCCTGTCCGCAGATGAAATCACTAACGTCAGAGACGTATGGTTAATACCCGGGATCATCGCGATGTCAGAACCAAACTCCGCCATTGACAGGGTGACCTTTTAAAATGCCTTGAATTTCTGTAATCCACTGAACCCTCCCCCCCCTCACCCTTTCCCCAAGCGAGGGGGTTCCTGTCTTGGAAATGTAATCTCTCGGAAGGTGAGGACACCGAAGGGAGAGGTTGTCATGAGGGACAAAGCGGTTGGCTTTGTTCCTCGGACGTGCCGCGCTTTCCTGCCGGCTGCGTTCCGTGCCGGCTCCAGAGGAATTCCCCAAAGGATCCCGACCAGCGGCCCGGCCCGTCTCTGTGACTCCTGACAAGTTCTGAGGACTGGAGGCGTTTCTCAGCCTATGCAGCTGAGCTGGAAGCCAATTAACCCTGGAACATGGGTTGGCCAAGGCGGGGGGGGGGATCGTAACACTTCCTTTAGCAGGACCATTACTCCTAGTTTAATCAGGATGAGCTGCAGAAGCTGGGATGATGGTGGCAGTGCTGGGGGGGGGGGGGTAGAGGGTGGCAGCTACTTCCTGTACGCTTCCTGTCGCCAGGGGCCGTCCTGGCATCACAGCTGAAGTGGGCGGCGGCACGGGGCAGGCGCTGTGAGCCCTGGCTCTTCTCCCGGCGCCGAAGCACAGCAGATGACCGTCTTGGGGGGGGCCACAACGCAGCCAGGCCATGCTTAATACTGTAATTGCCTGACTGCTGGGGGGGGCAGCGTGTGGGCAGGACGTGGCTAGATAAAAACCACAGCAAGCCGTGCAGTGGTCGGGGGGGGGGCGTTGCCGCGTCCTTGAGCGGGATACGTCTCCTGTCGGAACCAGACAACGGGGGCCTTCAAATGGGATTGGAGATGTAAGACTCTGCTCTTGCATTCGCGGGTAATGGATTCAGATGTCGGCCTATTCATTTGGATGAAATGAATTTGAATTAGTCCTTTCACAGTCTGCTTGCCCTAATCAGCGCTCTTCTGTGTTTCCCTGTTTTTTTTCTCTTTTTTTAACTCCCCTTCCCTGCCCCTCATCTTCACAGGTTGGCTTATCGACATCCGTTTAGACTCCCTCTCCATGTCCCCGCCTGAACTTTGCATGCGAGGAGGTGCGAGAGATCCTGTACCAGCATTCAATGGGCCATGCTTAGTTGTCCAGCGAATGCCTGATGCGGTGTTGGAGCACCCAGTATCCGGCCAGCGTCATGTGGAGAATGTCTGCATCTCGTGAAGATTACCGGGTGGTCCGCAGAAGGATCTGAGCAGATTTGCTCATGTTCTAGGCGAGCCTTACGGAAAATCCCTCCGGTCCTCGATGATGAGACACTGCCTTCTCGACCTTGCATGGCCACTGCAGTGTCGTCATTCTCACGTCGTTCCCATGAGGCTGGACCCAAGTGACACTGTCCTTCTCAGGCTGTCCGCGTGACCGCAGACTATCTGAAGGCTTTCGTCCTTCACACATGGAAAACAATGGCAGGGAATCTTCTGGCCAATTTATCTCAATCTACTCGGTGGGATTAGTCTGAAAAAGGTTCTGTTGGTGAACTCCATGTCCCTGATCATACTGACTCCCTGTGACTGATCACCAAATGGCTATGGTGGATATTCAGTGGATGTAATATTTTTTTCTTAGGGAACCTTGACCGGAGGATCACAGGTGTTCATGCAGAATGTCTACAGCAGAGGACGTAGGATGTAATGATCTTGGGTTAACAAGTTTTGAGTTCGTGCATGACAGGAGTTAATCTCCTTTGTTTGGCTCTCTCTTGGAAGATACATACAATAATAATGGGTAGACTTACTGTGTTCTGTTAACTGAAATGTAACATGGACAATGACAATGTTAATCGTATTTGTATTGCTGAAAAAACTGCTTCTCTGGTGGTAGTCAGATATGAATTTCATGAAAGTTTAAGATCCATTTGCTTTGGTGACAGACCAAAAGACATTTTACTTTATATTAATCTAAATGCTTTTTTGTCACATGGAATTTATAACTGAGTTGAGGTTCTCTTCTTGGAAATTACCTTTTGCAAAGCTCAGTCCCACTGTATTCTTACCCATTCTTACATATGTGTGTGTGAGAGAGCTTTTTTATAAGCCTGAGGATGTGTAGTGGATATGAGTAGAACAAATTGGGAAATCCATGCCGTGTTTTGTGCGGTTCAGAGCATTGATGCCAGAGAGAGAAAAGAGAGAGAAATAGAGAGAGACACAGACAGAGAGAGAGAGAGAGAGAGAGAGAGAGCCAGCCCCTTTCAGTGGAAGTCTACGCACTGGGTTCGGTTGGATTGCCGTCTGCAATATTAGCCCTGCTATACTGTAGTATTGCGCAAAGTATCGAGATCAGATGAAGGACTCGAAAAGGCTGACTGAATAATTATTAGGAATCGGTACAAAATCTGAGGTCGTCAGGCCGCGGGGTTTGGACGGCGGTGATCGCCGCCCCTCCCATCACCTTCATGATCTCAGTTTCTCATCTGGAGTCGACGCTGGTAAAGCTCACAAACTACGGAGGTTATACGTGGAAAAAAAGCTAGATGCACAGACTGAGTTTAAGCGTCAGACTTCTCAGTACAGCAGCTACGATAAGTTGTTGCATTTTTTCTCCTGGCAATTTCGCTCGGTGCTTTTCTGCTTCGGTCAGAGCCACAACAAATACAATAATAATACTAATGAATGTATAAAGGATAAAGTCGAGACGAAGATACCTGTTTTTGTGCAAGAGCTCCCGTGTCTTCTGGGATTGAGCGTTGGCTTGGGAATCTAATTATCACCTCGGCGCTACACCTGAAATAGACTGGTTTTTAATACACACCTTCATGCTCAGGCTGAATACCGAGCGGGAAAGCGCGCCGTGCGCAGCCCAGTATCCGCTCCGTCCGCGCGACGCGGCTCACTATTATGCACTGTAGGACGCACAATGAGACACTTTAGATCATTTGTTTTTGCACTGCATTGATCTCGTTTTTCGATCAGGTGTGCGTATTAATAGATGGTAGAAATGATGAACCCTGGGAACGCGCATATGTTTTTTGTCTCTTTGGCAATTACTACTGAACAATAATCGTCCACTCAATCAATCAGTCAATCAATCGGTCAGCCAGTCAGTCTATAAGTAAAAATGTCTTTTCGTGTTTTCGGGCGAAGGAGGATGTTTCAGCTGTGGACTTAAAGAGATGGCTAATTAATTTATGCATATTAAACACTGGTTATTTATTCAAGATCAGTTGCATTCGCATAATCGTTGTTTTTTTTTTCTGCAAATGAATGCACACGACCATGGCGGTTATTTGACTATTCTGCTTAGTTTCTTTCCCTGCCGAAAAATAATTGCCATACTTTTAGTAAAATAGGAAGACTTTGTAAGAAATTTGCGGGAACAAATATTTTTACCTTCTCACTGGAGATCGACGGATCGACGTATCATTTCTTGGCGCCAGAACATGGATCGAAAAAACGGACCTCTTACATGTTAAATGGTTCCTGAAGACAAGAGACTTTTGTGTGTGTGAAACCATCAACCTCATGGTTGCTGGTTATGGTGTTCCCAGATATCACCATCAGCACTGCCGCACGTACATGTAGACATTTTATCAGCATAATATCCCTTTATTATGGGCCAACTGATCGCAGGAGATGTTTTTCGGTACGTTGTTGCACTGAACCTGTCACCAGCACTGAAAGGGACTGCGGAAAAAAAATATATATTTTGAGGGCATTATATATTAATTTGCCCGAAGCATTATTCTTGTTATTAATCTGTAAATAATCCTCACAGCGGTAGGGCGACGAAGAGAAGTCGCCGGCTAGTCACACGTTTTATACGTCGTCTGTTTATTTGTGAGAACATTAACCTACTATGTGGGATATTATTCCAGCTTTACGGTCTTATTTTGCCAGGGCGTTTTTTCCAGTGTCGGGCGTTCAGGCTCGGCGTTCTGCCTTGTAGATATCAGTGTATTAATTTTTAATCTTTATGCATCCGCACGAAGAGGTCGAAAAAGAGAAAACAGCGGATAACCGGAGGGAAGAAAGAGCCGGAGTGAAACGAGAGGGAAGAAAGAATGAATGAGACGCAGTGAGACACGGTGGAAGGAGATTGGAGGAATCAAGGTAGGACACGAATCGGGGTTTTATCTAGGCTATTCCAAGATACGGGATGTTGCGCTGAACACGATCGTGGGACTCATCTGCCACCGTGGGCTTCATAACAGTGGGGTGAGGGGGGCAAGCGTATAACATGATTAATTTACTGTTTTTCTCCTGGATGGACAGATATACAGAGCAAGAAAATGTAATAATGAGCCAACGGCGCATGATCCGCCCTCTTTAATATGTATATATCATACACATGCACATGCAGACACGCGCGGGCACACTCTTATTTATACGAGCACATAAGGATGCGTTTGGCGTCGGCGCGCCTAAGTCATTTTTTGACAGCATTTACAGGCTGTCATTAAAAATGACATCTGCTTCGTGCTCTTTCTGACATTTTTTTGACGAACGCTTCTTACATTTATACATTTAATTTGCTCGAATGGAAATAAAGCGTGATCGTGGTTAATTCTCATATTTCATTCACACAAAGCACGCACACACACACATGCGCGCACACACGCACTCCCGGGCTATTGCATAATGCCCGCGAGTCGCAGGAAAGCCAGCATTGTAAAATGTGTAGATCTGTAGACAGATGAACCGCAATTAGTACTTTCTCAGGGCACGTTTTTCATTAGGCGTCTTTGCCTGTGCTCAGGCTTTTATGCGTCTGCTTATATGTGCCTGACACTTATCGCCGATAATCAGAAAGCTATGGCGCCATTGATCATGGAGCCGCGCGTACAGAAATGTCAAGGGACGGACAAGGGTGGCTGTGTTTTTGTGTAATACATATAAACGAGCGGATAATGAAGTCCCATAATGGTCATCCCCGAGCTAATGGTCAGGCTGGCAAAGTAACAGCCGCGGGTTGAGCGTCAAAGTGCCTCTAAGGTACCCGAGTGAGGTTGGGAGGATGGAGGGGGGACCCATTGATTGCCAGCATCAGCGCATCCAACCCCCTTTTCACAATGTCTACCTCTTTATCTCGGGGTGGATAGTTGTGTGCTGTGTCAGAAATTCCGCAATATATGAAGTGTATGTTCAAAGTATCCCTTTTTTATTGTTATTCCAGGGGGCAGCGTTAAATCGGCAACCCCAAAAGAGATGCGCGGCCACACAGATTGGAGCTGCGCGCAAGCACACAGTTGTGTTATAAGTCTCACTTTCAGACTTGGAGTGCCGAATGTCCTCAGTTTTTACACGGCAAATACGACGCGATCCCAATAGCAGTTTTTCTTTATGGCAGTAATACGGTGATCAACATTCTGATTATCTGAAAGAAGGAATAGAAGACATGTCGTTACATAGCTTGGATGATTTACGGCACCGGATGTTTTCCTGTGTGTGTGTGTGTGTGTGTGTGTGACTTTACCGGCACGGCAGTGTGTCTCCCCTACTATCTCAAATATATTTTCACGGCAGTCATTACAAAAGCCAGTGCTATCGATGCACAGATAATCGATTTTGAATTATTTATTTTCAAGCCGTAGCATGATGCCCAGCCCACACTAGTCACCGTAGTATGGTGGCAGCATGAATGAAAAAATACGTTGGTATGCTCTGTCACATTACCAAATGAATGGACGGTGAAAGCTTATTCTCATCGGAGTGCGTCTATTAGACGGGCAGGGACATGTGTCGGATGAGCTGTGTTCATTATTGTTTTTATTGGGCCCATTACGATCTACATCTGTGCCTTTGGGAAAAAAAAGACACGAGGCGTTTGTGGCTGGTTGTCCAGTTGATGGAAAGAAAGGTTGTTTGGCGAGATGGAGGGTACGCACTGTGCTAGTCACACCATCTACTTGTTGACTGTGGGAAGTATGAAAAAAGCTATTTGAAACATCACCCAAAAAAGGAGTTTTAATGGACTGAGCAAACATTTACCAGTGGGTTGTGAACGGGCCATTAGATGCCCCTCATTTCCAACGAGTTTGCTTACTTTAACAGACAGCTTCCATTCTCTGCAATTCCAAATTTTACACCTCATCCATTTCTACAGCGAGACTGGGTATCTATCCTAAGGATATGACAGCAAATGCCTCCCTCTTGTCTCAAAGCAGCGGGTGTGTATAACTGCTACACGCGTTGGTGCTGTTCCTTTCTGGTTAAATGGGCTTTGGTGAAGGGTGGACCAGTCTT
This sequence comes from Cyphomyrus plagiostoma, assembly GCA_019775915.2. NCBI lineage: Eukaryota > Metazoa > Chordata > Actinopteri > Osteoglossiformes > Mormyridae > Cyphomyrus > Cyphomyrus plagiostoma. The sequence continues at coordinate 15,803,228 of JABFEA020000048.1, read as the reverse complement.
TGAGGGGGAAGACTAGAGCATGTCTAAAACGGCCCTTTGTGTGTATGTGTATGTGTGTGTGAGCCCTGCAACGGACTGGCATCCCGTTCTGGGTGTTTCCCGCCTTCTGCCCTGTCTTTCCTGGGACAGGTTCCAAGCTCCCTGTGACCCTGGACTAGATAAGCGGTCAGAAAACGGATGAACGAAAAATTAGATAACAGAAGTATTATCTGCGTAACAATATAAGGAACCCAGATAGGCATGCCTGTACCAAAACCGTGAAATCATTTACTAGTTTGTATACCAGTATCTGTGCGCCATTGAGAAATGCATTAACAACAAGTTACAGATAACTATCTCAATTCACTTACTCATTTCTAGCTACAGAAAATCTTACAAGCACAAAACTTGTCGGCGTTGGTGTTTTTTTAATTTAATACTGCCATGTTGATTCGTCTGCGAATGTCAGTGCGTGTTTATGGTTGTATGTGTTGTGCAAAAAAATAATAGGTCAGGCTGTACATGTATGATATATAATAATATTTATTTTGCATCGCTCCAGTTCTTCTCAGACTGCATACGGCTCCTGGTGACTTGGCTGCTGTCGGCTGTTTGTAGCTTGTCAAATGAGGGTGTTTTTAATAAATGGGACTGCAGATAAGGGCTGTTTTGCTTCCTCCCGTAACCTAGACATTATTAGAACGGTAAGTAGTGTGAAAAAGGCGGCGATTGTTCAGGTTGGTGAAAGGCGCCCTTAATGACGCCACTTATTTTATTCCCAGACGTGGCTTTGTGGTGAAGCGTTAGCCCGGAAAATTCTGTTTGGGCAGCTGTGTGATTTCTGTTATAGTATCCGGCGATGGACCAGAACCAAAGCAGGCCAAGCACAAAATTAAAAATCAGATGGAGAGGATTCGACGAGCTCAGGAAGGACGTAAACGTGAAGGCGTGTGAGGATAGAGGCATCCAGGAGTGCGGTTAAGCTGATGCCTTGAAGACCTGGGGGCTGGATTGTAATCATGAAGCCATGCTTCATTCCTTTCGCAGGGTATTGTGAAGGTGAAGCCATGCTTCAGTACTATAAGAGTGAAGCCATGCTTCTGTCCAGTTGGTGGTGGAATCATGCTTAGATTTTTTGGGAGTGTTGCGAGAGAGGAATCAGGCTTCAGTTATGTGTGGGCAGAACCATGCTTCAGTTATGCTGGGGAAGCCATGCTTCAAGTATGTTGAGGTGAAGCCATTTTTCAGTCATGTTGGGGTGGAGTCATGCTTCATTTTTTGGGAGTGTTGTGAGGGAGGCATCAGGTTTTGGTTATATGCGGGCAGGGCCATTGTTCAGATATGTTGGAGTGAAGCCATGCTTCAGTACTATAAGGGTGAAGGTATGCTTCTGTCCAGTTGGGGTGGAGCCATGCTTAATTTTTTTGGGATTGTTATAAGGGAGGAATCAGGCTTCAGTTATGTGCGGGCAGAGCCATGCTTCAGTACGTTGGGGTGTAGCCATGCTTCAGTTATGTTAAGGTGGAGATATGTTTCAGTTCCTGTTCTCTCAACAGAAAGCAGATCACACCTCTCACCTGCTCATTCCCAATTACAGACCCGAATCGGAGAGTGAAGCTTCCTTAAACTTTCCACCAGCCAAATGAACACAGCGGCATTATAACCTATGACATTATAACCTTTATATTTCACAGTTTCTCCAGTGAACACTTGACATGAGGGTAGATAATAACAAAATGAGGAATCGGGTTTACAAAGCAGCATTGGAGGGAATTATCGACTTCTCATTGGTGAAACCCACAGGTTGCAGGGAGTGATTGACTGCACACGCTAATCCCACTCACCTTGGGTCTTGAAACCATATTTGTAATATTTTAATTATTAATAGAAAGTGCTGGGAAACTGTATTACTGGTACTGGAACTATTGTTACCTACAGCACAGATGTACCTACAGCACAACACTGCTGTTAATTTTCAGGAATGCAGTACTGGCCTCAGGAATGATTTTATAACAATGTGCTGCAGTGTTGCGCAGAAACGGCCCTTGTATTTAACTGTAACTGGGGGATTCTAAGCTGCATTGGGGGGGGGGGAGGCTTCCGCGCATGTATTATAACCGTGCAGAGCTGCGGCTGGTGTAACTGTAACAGGTGTGTGTGGGGTGGAATGGGGGAAGGTGGTCAACCTAGTTATGTGAATTGGGGGTCAATGTAACTGTGTGTGGTGGGTTCTGTGAACTGAATGAGGGGAGGGGTCATTGTAACTGTGAGAGGGTTAGTGTAACTGTAGGGTAGGAGGGGTTGCGTCTCTCCTAGGTCTGTGAAGCGTGCTGGAGCAGCGGTGCTTTGGAAGGTGCACCAGATGGGGGCGCTGTTTGCTGGGGGCGTGGGTGGATGGTCCTGCTGTGTAGCCCGGTGAGCTTGGATGGCGATCAGAGCCCAGTAAGCATGGCCCCATGCAGCCTCCAGCGGCCATGGGGCCAGAGGGGGGGGCAGCCACTCGAGCCTTTAATGGTGCCTCTCCGCTGCCAAAGAGACGGTGGGAGAGGGAGATGAAAGGGAGTCAGGGCAGGACGGGTGAAGCCGATGTGGGGAGAGATGGAGCGGGAGGCGGTGGACGGAGGGAGAGATGGAGGGAGCCGTCGGGCAAACGGTGAAAAGCGATAATGGATAAATCTGAACTTTGGGGAGGGGGTGAGTAAAGAATGCGGGAAGAAGTGGAAGAGAGAAGGGAGCGAGGGATAGAGATGGCGAGAGAGGGATATGAGGAAAGAAACTGGGACCGAGGGGCGGATGTGGATGAATGATGTAAGGAGGAATGGAGGGAGTGGGGGATTATGGGCGGGGGGTATTTGAGCTGTTAAGGATGAGTCATCCTGATTCTGTGATGTATTTTTAACATCAGATAAGGCAGGGATGAGGTGGGGGGGGGAGTGTGGGAGTTCCTCTGATGTAAGAAACATTTTTTAAGCATTTTGCCCCGTGTTTGAGGCCACTGTTGGCGGGACTCTTGAGGCGTGACTACTGTGTACTGGCTCTCTGTATTGTCCGTACCCACATCCATCTATGCTTGCTATATTTTCTATCTTACACCCCCATCACATGCCCCACCCACCAATGTCAACCACACCCACATCACATGCCCCACCCACCAATGTCAACCACACCCCCATCACATGCCCCACCCACCAATGTTAACCACACCCCATCACATGTACCACCCACCAATGTCAACCACACCCACATCACATGCCCCACCCATCAATGTCAACCACACCCACATCACATGCCCCACCCACCAATGTTAACCACACCCCATCACATGCCCCACCCACCAGTGTCAACCACACCCCCTCACATGCCCCACCCACCAATGTCAACCACACCCCATCACATGCCCCACCCACCAATGTTAACCACACCCCCACACAAGCCCCACCCACCCAAGTAAACAAACCCCCCCCAAAGCCCCCCACCCCAAACGTGAACACACCCCAACAAAAACCAAAGCCG
>JABFEA020000048.1:15738324-15759242 GCA_019775915.2 Cyphomyrus plagiostoma | reverse complement strand
CCCCCCCGCCACCTCTTGAAGTGCAGCCAGGGCTCTGTTAGCTGCTGCCTTAATTGGCACCCGTTGGCATCAACTCCAGGCTCGTGACCACACAGGTGAAGGGGAGGGGGACGCAGGAGCAGTGCCAGTAAAACACCACGACTTCCGCTCTGATTCACCAGCTCAAGCCCCCCCCCCCCCATCGCCCTCTGCCCATCCTCTTCCTCTCTCTCTAACTTCTCCTTCCTCTCTCCCCACTTTTCTCCCCGCACCCCCTCTCTCCCTCTTCCCCCGCTCCCTCCCTCTTTCGCTCGCTCTGCTGGAAGCCTCCCGTCTGTTTTTATTTGTGCGCTCGGAGCCGCACGCCGGCTCAGGTCCGTCAGATCCCGGGCCCGTGTCCTCTCTCTGAACTCACCTGCGTAAATGCAGAACTTTCCGGAGGATACGGTGTGGTGGGAGGGGCCTCCCCCGGGTGCTCTCTCTGTGTCACGCCGCTGTGAGATTATGTTGTTATTTGGCCGCATTGCCTGCTCTCATTTTTTTTCCGCCGGCCTGCATTCTCTCTTCTTCCCCTCCGACAAAACTCTCCACGGCGCTACCCCTGCTCTCCATCTGAACCAGCTCCTTCATCCCTCCCTCTCTCTGCTTCCAGGCATCGCCTCCTTCCAGTGCTTGGTCTCCCCGGCAATGTGGAGCCCCCGAGGCCCCGACCTCAGCAACTGCACCTCGCCCTGGGTCAGCCAGGTGGCCCAGAAGGTACCAGCCAGACGTGCATCCGGCCCGGCCCAGGGTCTCCAGCCCATTGTAGTCATCTTCTGCGTCACTAATATCCTCTGCTGCCAAGGATTATATATATATATATATATATATATATATATATATATATAGTATCTCACCTCCCTCTTTTGTAAATGACCAATTGAATGTGACACGTGGGAATGGTTTAGAAACAAACCCCACGCCCTTCATATTGCTAAGCCTATCAGCTTTTGGGGGATGCATGTAAATCCCTTCCCCTTGTTTTTAATTGGTGGTATGGGTATGGGCTGGATCTACCATTTCAGACGCCCAAATGTGGAGGGGGGGTCCCCTTTTGTACACTTTGCCAGGCCCCCTTCTGTCATTCGGGCCCTAGGCAGCCTAGATCCAGCTCTGAAGGTGACATCTGTGGTCCCCGCAGATCAAGAGCGGGGAGAATGCGGCGAACATCGCGGGCGAACTGGTGAACCACACACGAGGGCGCATCCACGCCGGCGACGTCAGCTCGTCCGTGCGCCTCATGGAGCAGCTGCTGGACATTCTGGACGCCCAGCTGCAGGCGCTGCGGCCTGGCAACAAGGAGTCGGCCGCGCGCAACTACAACAAGGTGCGACAGCCGCCCAGGCGTGCACTCGCGACTCTCCGAGAGACACACCGACTCCTGCGAGCCGCGGAGACACTACCGCGCACTCGTCCTCCCTGCCGCTCATCCTGCTTTTTTCCTTCCAGTTGCAGAAGAGAGAGAGAACTTGCCGAGCCTACATCCAGGTACCCTCTCCACCCCATCAACTCTCCTGCAGCGCCCCACTTCCGATTCCCAACCACACACACGCCAGCATGTTAATTGTGTAATTTCAGTGTTTAGCAGTTCTTATCAAAAATAATTGCATAAAACGTGCCTTTAATGAGATGACTAATTAGTATCCAATTAACAGCCGGTAAGATAACTCAGACCCTTACTTTAGGATAGAGGGCGCCATTCCCCCTTTGCCGACTTAGTAACGCACAATTAGCCGTAAATAACTTGCACAGGATTTATACTGCAGAAATCTCATTAGCTACATATAATGACAAGTAGCTGGGCTGGTCTCAGGAGAGCCGGTGGGGAAAAAGCTCCGAATTCTGCCGGATGAAATGGGGGGGGGGGTGTTTTCTGTGTCTGTGTAAATTCCATAATCGAAGGTACACCCAGAAATCACTGGTATCTCCATTTAAACTATTATTGATCTATGCTCTGACTGACGGGAGAGGATGATAACACTTTACATGTGTTTTTTTTTTTTTAATGTTGCGCTTTGAGTTTTTTTTCCCCCCCATGCAACATTGGGCCATGTGACATCTCGGCACGTTGTGAGGGAAACCTGTACGTGACCTGGAATCTGCTGAACACTGCAGGTTTTGAAGTGGGAGCCTGTTATTGCGGGTAGCATTGAGGAAACAAGAGGAAACAAAAATAGCTGCTTTCTGGATAGCTGTACCCTGATTGGTTGACTATCATACATGCCCGTTTTTGATTGGATGAAATCGTTATGCAGCTAGACTCATCACTTGAGTAACTAAAATTGGTTTTTATTTCATTTTTTGTTAATTTTAATTCACTTAATATCTCATTCTCCTTTTATTTCACATTTTCTCTATGAAATATTAATGTGTTTAATACTCTGCAGTGGGTGAAAATGCAGTCCTGGTATCTATCAGCTTAGGCCTGACAAAATGTCACTAAGGAACACACGCTTCCTTATTCTGGACATGACAGTCCCAGAGCCCTGAACTGAGCCACATTTAAGCCTCCACCAAGCAGACCAGCAGAGGGGAACTGGCTCGTCAGCTTGGTGATTTACCTAGTTAGCACAAAGTGTGTCAGTAAATCACAGCGTAACTCCAAGGCGCCATCTACAGGTGGCGATGGGTAATTAAACAATGTGGAATACCCTGTGAGTGAAAAACGATGGGGCTGCATTGCTTGCACAATGCTTAATTTGCCCTAGCGGCGGAATGGATGTTCGCCTGTCCCTCCAAGCCATGACGTCTCTCATGACTTTTAGCTTTCACATCACTTAATTGTGTGTGGGTCAGGGTTGGGGTGTATAGTGACCCCACACTCTCTTTCTCTGATTTCTCCCCTCTTCCACGCTCTCTCTCTCTCTCTCTCTCTCTCTTCAGGCTGTGGTTCAGACAGTGGACAACCTGCTCCGGTCCGAGGCGTTGGAGTCTTGGCAGGACATGAACAGCACGGAGCAGGCGCACACGGCCACCATGCTGCTGGACGTTATGGAGAAGGGCGCCTTCCTGCTGGCCAACAACCTGTATGACGGGCGTTTCTCGGACCGCGGTGCCAACATCGGTGAGGCTGTGTGTGTGTGTGTGTGTGCGCGTGTGTGTGCGTGGTTCCAGTGTGCCTTCCAGTATCTAAGAACGTAAACCAAAACCCTTGTGCGTGTGTCCCAGAGCTGGAAGTGTACGTGCTGAACATGGAGATGGATTTCCAAGACCTGTCCTTCCCCAAGTCACATGCCAGCGATGGCAGCATACAGCTCTCCGCCTCCACGATCAAGCAGTACAGCCGCAACGGTCAGTGGTGTCTCACTCGGCCGCATGGTGAGGTCGGCCTGCTCTCTCGTTGGCCGCGATCCATAAGCCAGGGCATCCTGGCATCTGCTTCCTGTCGAGAGCTTTTCATGTCCCCTAAAAAATAAAGTCGGTTTTTGATGTAAATGAGTGAATTTATTTTTGAGAAAGATTAAAAATTACTGGACAATAATTTAGCAATGAACTGAATTTAAAAAAAATATATATATATATTTTCACAATGTATTAGGAATCAACCGCAAATTCTTATTTCGTTGAACCCCATTACTGTGCCCTTTTAGAATTTGTGTTCTAGATGTGTCCATCTCAGTCAGCGCTTGGCATTTTCCTACAGTTCCCAGTGAGAATTTCACTCTAACCTTGATTGTCCTTTTCATAGCACCAAAGGGACTTGGGAATCAAATGATTAAAGCATAATTTGAGCATTAAAACTGGAAAAGGGCAGCGGGATGCATCTTTTAAATATAAATATCATGACAAAAGGATACTGTTCTATCGCGGTGAACTCAAGCATACGGAACATTATCAGGATGACATGAGACTGTGATCAGAAAATCTGATCTCGAGAACGCAAATTGCTCTCGTTCAAAGACCTAGCCAGTACAGATATCACCCGCTGATACCGAGGGGTGAAGCTTTTCCAGTAGCGGAGACCAAGTTCACTGCTCACAGGGCGTGTAATACAATTTCCCTTGGACACATCAGAAATTGCTCAGTGATGAACAAAATTAACTTGACATTCTTCATGTTAAATCTGCTGGGTAGGCGTTTAATGCTAAACCTTTTTCACATTCACAAGGTTGTGATGACTACTCCTGATCACTCCATCTCTTCATTTTTTCACATATCTGCCTCATGTTTTATTTCTCATTTTTTCTTCCTATGCAGTCGGGCGGAGACCGTGATGGCGCAAAAATGCGCTCATCAAAAACTATTTTGGGGATAACGTGCCTCCCCGTGGGTTCTCTATTGGCCAGCAGGTCAGGTGAAGGTGGTCTTCATGATTTACAAGAACCTGGGGTCCTTCCTCTCCACGGAAAACGCCACCGTCAAGACGGAGGTGGAGCCGGGGTCTGGTGGGCGGAGCCTGGTTGTCAATTCACACGTCATCGCCGCGTCCATCAACAAGGAGTCGAGCCGGGTGTTTCTGACCGAGCCTGTGGTGTACACCATGAGGCACCTGCAGGTGGGCTCACTGTTCAGATGCATGGGCTGAGATACATAAATGCAAACACAGTATTCATCTTTATCAGGACTCTCAATTCAGTTCTATGGGTATAATCCTAATCCCAACTATAAAAACGTCAACTCCTAACCAGCCCCAATCTTAACCATAAGTAACCAAACAAAAGTCTTTCATCATTTTAAAAAAATATATATTATTGCATTTCTTTTAAATAAAATTGAAGTTATCCTTGTGGGGACCAAAAAATGTCCCCACGAGGTAATAAATTACAGGTTTTTTGTCAATCCAGAGAAATCTGGTCCCGACTATGTGATTACAGAAATTCATTCTCTGACACCCAGGCGTCACTGTTTTTAGGCTGTCAGTGACTACATTAAGCTCTTTTCAGCACCAGCTCATAAACTCAAGTTATGGAAAAGCAGGAACCACAGTGTCTATTTCTCACGATTTATCTGCGAAAACATTGTCAAAAAAGGTACTCTCCCACACCCTAAGACATGCCACCTTTTTTTTTAATTGCGTTTGATTTAAGATGTTATCATAGGAAGAGACTGCTTATGTCAGTACAAAAGCAAGTAGATGCCTTTAACACGTCCTCTGCAAAAAAGTGTGAAATTGTAGGACGCCTAAATGTAACTCCGTTTCCCTTGCAAAGCATTATGGGTCTTTCCAAGATAGTTACCAGTGATAATGCCGTCCTGAAAGTGGAAGTTTAATAAGCTTGATAATGCCCATATTTGAACAAAATATAAATTTTGGATAAAGGTAGGAGATGTACCTTTATCGGAGACAAACTATGCCGCTGAAATCTCAGAAGAGAACGGATTATACAGACGGAGTAAAATCCCATTATAAAACAGCGTGTTATCTTCGTAAAACACACGCATTTAGTTAATCTACGTTTAATTTATGTACATTAGTTCTTAACTGCGCAAGGAAACGACGCGTGCACTACTAACATGAAAGTTAGAGGCGTCTACAGTGGGTCCCGCACACACGAGGTGCATGTCTGCGATTAAAGTGCGCGTGTGTTTCCGCAGCTGGAGAACCACTTCAGCCCGAATTGCTCTTTCTGGAACTACTCGGAGCGCACCATGACGGGCCAGTGGTCCTCGCAGGGCTGCAAGCTTCTGGACACCAACGGCACGCACACCACCTGCTCCTGCAGCCACCTCACCAACTTCGCCGTGCTCATGGCGCATCGCGAGCCAGCCGTAGGTGCCGCAGGCGCGCGCGCTGCGCGCATCGCGAGACGAATAAAAGTACAGTGTGGGGACGCACCATGTATGCAGACATGCAGCTGTACAGGTGTTCCGGGCAATTCGGTTTCCCTAGGTTTCCCCTGTCTATAAGGAAATAATGTTTCCCCTAATATTAAAGCAAACAGGTATGTGAAATGTCTGAAAATCACTCAGGTACATTATTACATGTGAATACTGTATTGTTATTAGTACCGAATCCCAGAGTTGCTGTATACATGTTTTAACAGGGGGGAACCAAATATCCTGGATGTCAGGAAATAATGTTTCTCCTAATATTTAGGAGAATTCGTATGTGAGATGTCTGAAAATCACTCAGGTACATTATTACATGTGAATACAGTAGATCGTCACGCATAATATAGTCTTATAAGCAATACTATGCCGTTTTCATCAAGAAATATCTCTATCCAGCGAATTAAATACTTTCATTCATCTGTAAGAACAAAAAACATCGAAAAGACGTGATGTTTTAAAATATATGGCTTGTTTACCTCAAAAGCTTCGTAAAAAGACATGAAAATAACAACGAAACCGTGTACAAATCAGCGCGCGATAGGGGAAACATAGGGAAACTGAATTACCCGGAACACATACATAAAAGCATTCATACGTGAAACGTGCAAACGAAATTCAAACTGGTCAGCAGTGTTGCCAGATCCAGCAAAAATCTCCAGCCTAAGGTCTGGGAAGCTGACACTAGCCCAGTATTTGAAATTATAGTATACTGTATCTGAGAGAAATAAACCAGTATTTTGTATGCTGATCATATTCAAATGTTAAACATTTAAAAACCACAGTTATACACAATGACGTCATGTAGATGAACGCACTCTTCCTGGGATGCTGACTTTGGTCAGCTGACTGGAGTGAGACTTTAAATTCTATAAAGTTTACACACGCATGTATGTGTATGTAACAGTTTTATTATCTTGTGAATAGTCTGTATGGCTTGCAAACTACCCCCAACGCTTCTGATGAGCCTAATTTTCGGTTAATAATGAATATTGCTATTCTGCCGTAACATTTCTTGCCTGAGCGTGAGAATTTTGCAACCCGGCTTTCCGTGTGCATCTGTCTAACTTTCGGTGGATGGCGATTCAGGTATTCCTCAGGATTAGGATCGAGTCACTTGCATTTATAATAATTAATTTCCTCTTCCCACTTACAGTCCGCTGCCGCGGAACATTATGAAAGCAGCCCAAAAACCCTCAATCCGCGATCTCCTAGTATTTACCCGTTACTGTATTTTCAAAATAGGCCAACTGGCCGGGAAACCCGCCGACCTGGCAACTCTGCTGGACAGTTTACATGGACGCGCATAGCTTCTCCTGTTCGCTCCAGAACAGAAATAAATAAAGATGTACGTATACTGGTTGAAATATTATGGGTTGCCAATTCACACTTTCATACTTTTTTTTTGCAAAAAAATCTTGCAGCAAATCTAATTTTATTTCATTATAAACCTAAAATTAGCTGTACCCAAAGCGTTGAGGAAGTTTGCAGATCCTGCATGTGTGTACAGACATATCTCGACTTGAAAATCTCACTTGAGCCGGCTGACCAAAGTTGGCAATTCTGAATATTGATTCTTTCGATGTTAATGTTTCATTCTGAGGATCGGTTCTATCGTTAAAGTAATACGTTTTTTTTTTGTATTTTATTATTTTTAACGTTAAATTAAAATAATACGATCAACCCTCTCCCCACTCGGCAAACTTAATTTGCCGGCAGCATCGATATTGGTATTGGTATAGGGACACCAACCTTAGTATTACTTGGCTCGAAAAGAAAATCAGTGTTTCGACAAACCTGCCGAGCTGAAATGAGACGTGAACGCGCAGACGCGCCCGTGCGCCAGTCCGAGGTCCGCAATGTCCCAGCTGTGTTCGAAATGACCACTTCTGTGCGCCGAAAAACTGTCGAATAAGCCCACACGTATGACACAAGCCGCATTCGTGACTTGGAGGTGATGCGTCAAAAGTTACTAAATAAAGTATTAGCAAGATGAAATAGGGAGAGCGAGCTGTTTTATGTGCTGCTAATTATTCATATAAAAATGTAAAAACTGACCGGTCACAGATGGATAGATCACAAAGGTAGCAGTTCATCTACTTAGATGTGTGGAGAAATATAGAAAAGTATTTTTAGCAAATTAATTAATTTAGGGGCAAGTATGCAGGTTCCATTCAGCAGAATTTTTAAAGTTGTTTTGGCTTTGCTTTGTTCCTATTCCGTTGGGTCTGATCATTTGTGAGACAGATAGAGTGATAGGGAGTCACTCAGAAATCGTTTAGCTATCATGTTTCGGCTATTGTCTTCGCAGTGGTTGAATTAGGTGTTGTGATGGTCATTACTGTAATGGGGTGATTTCACCGGTGCTCTCTATCCCTGCCAGTACCCTGGCCACATGCACGAGATCATCCTCTTTGTGATCACCTGGGTGGGAATCGTCATCTCCCTCGTCTGCCTGGCCATCTGCATCTCCACCTTCTGTTGCCTGCGAGGCATGCAGACTGACCGCAACACCATCCACAAGAACCTGTGCATCAACCTCTTCATCGCTGAGCTCCTGTTCCTAATCGGCATCGACAAGACGCAGTACCACGTGAGTTTGGCGGCATCCAACCCTCCCCAGAAGATTCTGGGTTCAAATCCCTTGGCCAGCGTATAGTCACTGTTGGGCTCTTGATAATGGCCCATAACGCAGCTGTTCTAGCCGAGCTGGCTGACCCTGCTATATGACCTCAAACTTCCTTTACTTCACATCACTTCAGGCAAAAGCATCTGCCAAAGAAATAGAAATGTAAAACAAATTTCACCCACTGAGAGACTATGGAATCCAGAACAAAGTAGCCGAGTGCAGCATAATGCTACACGGCCCAGACCGCTTTAAACGAGTGCAGAGATGAAGGTACCAGTTCACAGAGCAGCATCCAACAATGATGATGTAATTACAGGGATTGCAAATCATTTCCTTCCTCCTTTCCTGTTCTGTTGCCCCCCTCCCCCCACATGCAGATCGCTTGCCCCATCTTCGCCGGACTCCTGCACTTCTTCTTCCTGGCTGCCTTCTCCTGGATGTGCCTGGAAGGCGTCCAGCTGTACCTGATGCTGGTGGAGGTCTTTGAGGGCGAGTGTTCCCGCAAGAAGTACTACTACCTGTGTGGCTACTGCTTCCCCGCGCTGGTGGTGGGCATCTCGGCGGCCATCGACTACCGCAGCTATGGCACCAAAAAAGCGTGCGTACCCCGCCACACTCTGCAAGGCACCCTCCCGCGGACGTGTGGCCCTGTGACTGATCTCATGACGTCAACCCCACACAGGTGCTGGCTGCGTGTGGATAACTACTTCATCTGGAGCTTCATCGGGCCGGTCTCTTTCGTTATTGTGGTGAGTCTCTTGATCTGTCAGTTATGAGAGACATGGGAGATAGAGAGGCTTTACGTTTTTCCATACGGACGGATGTTTTACTTGAACCAGCTTAAGAGTCCTCATCTTTAGTCGCGGTGCCACCTGCTGGTTAATGCCTGGTTTTTCCCTCCGGCCCCAGCTGAACCTCATGTTCCTGCTGATCACCCTGCACAAGATGATCCGCAGCTCCTCAGCTCTCAAACCCGACTCCAGTCGCCTTGACAACATCAAGTGAGGCCCGGCATGCTGTCGGGGCACCGGGGATGCTGGGATACACGTTGTTAAGGGTGGGGCAGAATAGAGTGATGAGAATGAATGTGAGTGAGAGAAGGATGCGTAAAGGGCAAGGCGGTGAGGAAGGGGTAGTGAACGGGGAAAATGGACGACTAAGGAAGCGTGTTGGAAGTTAATGATGTCTGCCGACAGGTCCTGGGCTCTGGGGGCCATTGCCTTGCTCTTCCTCCTGGGTCTGACCTGGGCGTTTGGTCTCCTCTTCATCAACGAGAACACGGTCATCATGGCCTACCTCTTCACCACCTTCAATGCCTTCCAGGGCATGTTCATCTTCATCTTCCACTGCGCCTTGCAGAAGAAGGTCACTATCTGTGTCCATGCGTGTGTGCATGCGTGTGTGCATGCGTGTGTCCATGCGTGTGTGCATGCGTGTGTCCATGCGTGTGTGCATGCGTGTGTCCATGCATGTGTATGCAAACATGACCCCCAGTATCTGTCCTCAGGTCCATAAGGAGTACAGCAAGTGTCTCCGCCACTCTTACTGCTGCAACCGCTCTTCCACCACCAGCTCCCACAGCTCCCTGAAGACCTCAGCGCTGCGAGCCAACAACCGCTACTACACGGGGAACCAGGCGCGGCATGCCTCCGCCACCAGGCAGGTGAGGGCGCCCCCTGGAGACCCACGGGGATGCAGCCCGTCTCCTCCACTGATAGACACGTTAGCCCCAGCTTGTTTGCAGCTCTCCTCACTTATTTATCTTCCCCGACTGTTTCTGTCTGCGTTTACTTAGCTTCCTGTAACTGTCCACTCTTCATTATTAATGTGGTCGTAAAACAAAATGTTTCATCTATAATGGTTTACGATACATAAATAATAACTTATCACACCTGACATAAACAGCCATGCCTGTCCATAAACACACGTTGCCATGTGAGGAAATAGAATGCTCTGTAATGGCTCTCCATGGGTTTTAAGAAGGCTGTTACGCCGTGACAGACAGGCGTTTGATGTGTGCGATGTGTAACGCCTCCTTGCACACACTCCCGGGCTTTGTGGCCCCTTTGTGCTCGGCAGGCAGCTCTGGGCCAGCCGTCCTCGTGTGACAGGCCTTTCCGAATGACGAATGGGCTCCATCCGCAGCTTTGTCTCCCCTGCGATGGCCCTGGCTGTGCACTGCCCCTGTGACTGACAAGGGCCCCTGTGACTGACAAGGGCCCCGTTTGGGCCCCGTGCCTCTCTCTGCCCCCAGAGTCGCATACGCAGGATGTGGAACGACACGGTCCGCAAGCAGACAGAGTCCTCTTTCATGGCGGGGGACTTAAACAGCACCCCCACGCTGAACCGCGGTGAGTCTGTGTCCCTCTGCAGGACAATGAGGAGCCAGGGAAGCTTCACGCGAAGCCAGGTCTCCCGTCTGAGCTCCCGCTCGAAATTCTGTCCGCCTCTCCATCTCTGTCCTCCGCTGCCTTTCCCTCGCTCGCGTTCTCTCCCTCCCTCATAAATGTCCTCAAACTCAATGAAAAGGCAGTAATGGAAATGCTCCCAGCTACCACTCTGATCATCATCATCATCACCATCATCATCATCATCACCATCACCATCATCATGGTCATCGTCCTCGCTGCCGCCATGCCTGTAATAGTCGGGATCTGGGGCTTCATGGCGGCAGACATAGCCGTGTGTTAAATCACCCGGTGCGTTCTAGACTTCCGTCCCGGGTTTTCACTGTTAATGAACTAATTATTGTGTGGGCTAGTAGGAGGCAATTAGCGTAATTGCAGCGCGCGACAGTGGCATGTGATGGGATAAGCTGATAGCCAGTTTCAGGGGATTTAATAAGGGGGCCGGCCCGGGATGGGGGCGTTAATGAAAATTGAGGGATTTAACAAAGAAAAAAAACAGTAGAAAGACAAACAGGCTTGTTGAAAATAAAATCTTTTCTTTTGTTCTTTATTGGCCGAGGGAGAACAGCTGCGGAGAGACGCGCACAAAGCGATTTCACGGCGAAGCAGAATAATTAAATCGGACATTATCTCGGAGAGAAGAGCCGGCGTTATCAATCAAACATCCTCTCATCTCTTCCAGTTTGCCTCCTCGCGTTTCCCATGAAGCGTTCTTCCCCCATGATGGGGATCGGGCCGGATTTGCTGGCGCAGCGCCAGTTGGTGCCTCTCCTCCCTCCCTTTGTATGGGGTCCTTTAGATTGCGTGCGATGCCCGCGTGAGATGGTATCTCCTGCTGAAGCCAAGGTGCTCTTGCCGTCTGTTTGAAGCCCTCGCAGATGCCTGCTTCCCCTGTGGCTTCACCATTTACCCACTAAGCTTTTTGAGCGTGGCTATCGACAATAACGTAACGCCGGCCTCCTCACCGAGCGTTTTCCTGGATGAACCTTTCTGAACCTGTGAGGTGTTTGTTAACGCTCCCCCTCGACTCGCTTTCCGCTTCCCGTCCCTCTTCTCCCCCCGCCTTTCTCCAGCGACCATGGGCAACCACCTCCTGACCAATCCGGTGCTGCAGACTCGCTCTGGCACCTCCCCCTACAACACTCTACTGGCCGAGAGCTTCAACCCGCCCTCGCCCGGCGTCTTCAACTCCACTGGTCAGCCCGCCTGCTCGTCTCTCCGCCTGCCCAATCGTTTGGCTGCGTGTCTCCTGCAGTGTGGGTCACGTTCCGGCGTGCGCGTCTCCATGTGTCACCCGCAGCTGCATGCCCCTGAATCGCGACGTTATATGTATGTGTGTGTGTGCTTCTCTTAGTAAGGCTGAGTGTGTCTGAGTGTCAGCAGTGTGTAGAGGGTAGCATGAGACCCCGGGTCTGTTTTGAAGACTAGAACAGCAGCCGGGTCCCCTACTGGGGGGGGCGAGGTGGGGGGGTGGATTTCAGATGCTATTTCTGTTGAATAATTGAAAGAGCTTCGACATAATGCATCAGCACGATGAGCCCACGCTTCTAAGTGACACATTTTTACAGGAAGCAGGAGGTCGACTTCATTAGAATGTCTAATTGCTCTCGTCACGGGTGATGAATGTTGATTAAAATCGTATTAGGCATTAAAATTTAAATCAGCATACTTTTCATTCCCGGTTTGATGCTCTTTGCTAATCCGTCTATAGTCATTTAAAAAAAGAAAAGCAGGATTTTTTATTTTAGAGGCGCTGTGCTGTCAAGGCTGACAGACACGGAGGAGTCAGCTGTGGTTGTCGACGAGGCCGATCCTTGCCTCCCACCGTTTTCGGCACATGTGGTTGTCGGCAACGGGCACGCATGCATGTACGTGTGACGCCAGCTCGCTATTTCCCGTCATGTGTCGACGGAGTGTACAGTTTACAGCTGTCGGGACCTCTGAGACTGCTGGCGAGGGAGGGAGGGAGTGAGCAAGAGAGGGAGGGAGACGGAGCAGAAAGGTGT
The DNA here is from genome assembly GCA_019775915.2 of Cyphomyrus plagiostoma. NCBI lineage: Eukaryota > Metazoa > Chordata > Actinopteri > Osteoglossiformes > Mormyridae > Cyphomyrus > Cyphomyrus plagiostoma. The sequence continues at coordinate 15,746,412 of JABFEA020000048.1, read as the reverse complement.
CAGACAGACTGTGACAGCCTGAGAGAGAGTGAGAGCGTCAGAGAAGGAGTGAGAGAGAGAGCAAGCGATCAGCCTGCTCCATCATTCATGTTTCTTTTCTCCTTTTTTTCACTCCTCTCTGTGGACCAGGGACCTTCCGAGACCCAAGTAAGACTTTTCGTTTGTTTATTAAACCAACAATCGCTATCTCAGCTGACTGTCAGACCTAAGAGCCGCTCTTGTCCTGTCTCCCCCTCTAGAGGGCACTCTCTCCAAGAGTCGGGACTCCTGTGGCATGGAGACCCTACCGCTGAACGGGAACTTTAACAACAGCTACTCCCTACGCAGTATCGGCTCCGGGGACTTTCTAGGGGGCGGGGTCGGGGGCTCGGATAGCTCCCCCCCGCTCCTGCACGCCAGGGGCTCGGAGACCCTCGGCGGATGCAGCATCCGACGGAACCTGTCCGATGCCGCCGCGTTCGAGAAGATGATCATTTCCGAGCTGGTGCATAACAACCTGCGAGGTGGTGGGGGTGGGGCCGGGGGCGTTGCCCAGGGGGAGCGGGCGGGCACTTTGGTGAGGGCCCGCGGAGGAGGGGCCTCACGTGGAGGTGCGGACGTGGGATCGGGGGAGGAGGAGCCCCTCCCTCCGCGGGATGTGGAGCGGCTCTACAAAGCGCTGGAGGAGCCGCTGCTCCTGCAACGTGCCCAGTCCGTGCTCTACCAAAGCGACGCCGACGAGTCGGAGAGCTACGCCGCTGACCTCACTGAGAGCCTGGAGGCCGACGGGGGTGGAGCAAGCAGCCGCTCGCCCGCCCTACGGGACTCGCCCTACCCCGACAGCAGCCCCGAGCCCCTGGAAGTGGCGCCGCGTTCCGCACAGCCACCAGAGGAGCTCTACTACAGTTCGGGCCGGCCCGCACTGGGCCCCCGCGGCACTGCCATGCAGACCTTCTACCAGAGCGCCCCCAGGAGGCCCAGCGGGGAGGGCTACCTGGCGCCTGCTCCAGCCGCGGAGCCCTCGCACAGTGAGGGCGACGGGCAGATGCAGCTGGTCACCAGCCTGTGACTCAGACGGCGGTGAGCAGGGGTGGGGCGCCGGGACATCCTGATGGCCGGTGTTGCGCCCACTATCCCTCTCGCTCATCCTCACTGCTTCCCGTTCATCGCCTCTCATCTCCGTCATCGTTTCTTAATTTTATCTGAAAGACATGCTAACAGACCCACGGCTGCGCAGAATGATCCGCCTCGATTTTCATCCTTATTTCCTCCCTTCGTTCGGCCCTTACTTCCCTCCCTTCGTTGGACTGTTCTGCTCCCTTCTTTCTCACACCACCCCTCCACAAAGTCTACATGAATCCCTGTAGACGTCTGGACCCTCACCCATCACCCACCCTCACCCACCACTTTCTTCTGAGTCCTCCTTCTCCCTCCTCGCACGCCTCCTCCTCAGACTCACTACAGTCTCCTCTGCTGTTTCGTTCCCCTTGCTCCATGAGACCTGCGATGTGCCAACATCATGCTTTGGGTGTTTCCCAGAATGCTCTTCGGCGTTGCCAAAAAAAAATTAAAAATAATTCAATGCAAAATCTCCCCAGAAACCGAGAGCAGAGCAGCGGAGGAAAAGTGAGGAAGTACGGCGAAAGTTGCCTGAGAATGGGTCGGACGTTGGCACAGGGGAGAGGACGGCACGCTCCCCACGATTATCCCTCTCCGTGCTCATGCCCTGTACCAGACGAATCCCCGCTAGTGGGGAAAACCACGCAAAAGCGCCGTGATTGGGCAGTCAGTGGGGCGGGGGCAAAGTTCAGGGTTCAGTGGGTGAAGAAACTCCAGCCAGGAGTGATGGAGAACTTTAAAGAGAGCTGTCTTTCCCCTTTTTATTATCCGCTCTGGATACCTATAGAACATAAAGGAAACCCTTCCCATAATTCCGCTGCGGGGCAGATGAGTGGCTCCGCCTCCTCAGCCACGCCCAGGTCCTCCTCCAGGACACTTTCAGGTGAAGCTGGACATAATCCCTGAGTGCTGTTGAGGTGGAGGGGTTTCTGATTGTTACAACTGATTAGTCCACCTATAACTCTGATCCATCGTTGTAAATAAGAACCAAATTAACAAAAGCAACAACGGAAGTAACTAAGATATGAAGATATACGACTAATTTCTTGTATTGCAACTTAACGACAAAAGAGAAAATAAAAAAAAAACATTGTAGGAGTTTGTGACCCTGAATGACACACTTTCTTTCTCTTTTCATTCTTCTCCTCTCTCTGCTCGCTTTCACTCACTCACTCCCCAGTTCTCTAAGCCTACTAGGTAAGGCTACATTTAACAGGGGCAGTGTTGGGGCCTGGATGAGGGAGGAGAGTGAAAGATTTTAAATACAGATTTTAAACATTTAAAATGAACAACAGAAACTTCCTGGCACAATTTTTAATGTAACGTTCCATGTTTTCTGCTGCAGCCGCTGCGGGTGTCACAGGGGCTTTGCTGTGAAAGGGGGTGTTCCTGTTGCTGCAGAAAACTCGTGTTGGGAGACGGCGGCCATTTTGAAAAAACGGCTGTGTCTTTCTGGCGACATAAGTATCATAGACATAAACCGGATAGATTTGTTACACTTGTTGAGTGAGCTTCCTTAATGGAATTGAGCCTTATAGAATACATAAAATATATTGAATAGGAATTATTCTGTCAAATCATCTTCGTTAAATTCCACTGTATTTATATATCTGCCATAGGACTTGTTGTAATTCTAGAACGTCGGTTACTCGTCGCGCGCATCCTTTCAGGGAGCCATTTTGGATGTCAGGTCAAAGCATATCAGGAAAATAATTCGGATAATCTCGTACCTATATTTCTAAACAAGGCGGTGTTGTGTAAGTGGCGCTGGCTAGCAGCCATGTTGTTTTCCATTTCCAAAGTTCCAATGTGAGCCGGACGCGGTTTATTTTTCATGTCTGGCAATTTCCACTCAGCTGCTGGGAAAGGTGGGGGGCACGGGTGGGGTGCTGAGATTTGGCCTTCCAGTGTTTTTTTTTTTTTTTGTTATACCGACAAAAGGAAAATGTAAAGCCCAATCTGTGTTGTATATGAAACGGGCCTGCCTCCGGGTGTTCCGACATCTTTCTGCATGTTTATTCCAGCTGTGTGCTGAGTACCTTTCTGACCTGTAATCTGGACCAACCTGGGATATACAAGGGAATATTTTCTTTTGTTTGGGATATGTTCCTGCCTCAGAAAATGCACTTTTCCTGGGCGAGCTGTAAATTTGGGACGCTTTCACTCCTCAGACCGAATGGGAGGGTACTTGGGGCGACGTGGGTGGGGGTGGGGGCAGTCTTGCTCCTTGCTTTGGGCTCCATGACTCCATGTCACGGCATGTGTCACGCATGTCTGAAGTGACTGAAAGTCACAGCCCGAGACAAAGTTGAACCCTGAGATTCTGGCACCTTCCTCTCATCTGTTCATCTTCTCTCTCCTGCACAGAAACCTTCTTCCACAGAAACCAAAGTTTTGTTCCAGCTCAGATCTGGAATGCAGTTCTGGTGTGGTTCCGTGTTCAGGTGCCCATAGGACAGCGGCCTCCCCAGTTGTTTAGTTGCCATACACCCAGAGCACGGAATGTAATCGCAGGCGAATGCTGTCGGATGCTGAGAGCTGATGGGCTTTTATCGTGGCACATTTTGTTCTGGGCTTGCTGGTGCATCCCCCGCGCTCTGGAGTGCTCTGAAGTAGCGTGGCGCACGGTAACCGTGGTTACCCAGCCGCATTCAGCCTGTTCAACCAGCAGTCTCTGCCGCTGCGCATTTCACTGGCCGGACCAGCGGTTGTGGAGGCTGCACCCCGTCAGACGACGTTGCTCTCAAAGGACGTGTCTTTGTTCCCTCTTTCGGTTTGATGGCTTCTGCTTCACTGTCCAGGGTGGTTATTCTGGGACTTTTATTTAACTCGCACAATTTTGCACACATCTCTTCATAACGAGTTAAATTTGGGTCTTTTGTTGCAGTTTCTGGCATGCGGATTCCAGCTTGCTGGTCTGATTTAATTCCTCTCTCCCATTTTCCCTGCGTTTCCCCCACTCTGCACCGTACCGTCTCCCTCAGGCCCCCTCAGATCCCATCTTTCTCACAGTTCTTTCTTTTTTGGTAGCACCTTAGCACTAGCAGTGTGTATGGTTGAAGGAAGCTCTGAAAATATTCACCGATTGGACCCCTCTCCCCATCAACTGCACGCTCCTTGGCAAAGGCACTTTTCTGGGTTAGGCCCGTACTGTGAGATGGCACAGTGCTCCACTGTATGGAGGGTGTTTGGCAGACAGCTGCCGGTTCCTGGGAACAGAACGATCTGACACGGTAGTCATATTTAGAGGTTAAAAAAGGGGTTGCTGCTGCCCTCTTGTGGACAAACAGAGAATCGTGTTACCACGTTCATGGAACTGGAGGGTGGCTAGCTGTGATTGGACTCACCAACCACATTGACCCAATGGCACTCCCATTACCGTATGATCACTTAAGGCCAGTAATTCTCGTTTCTTCTCTAGAAAGGCTTTAAAAATTAGACGACACCGTCAAAATAAGTGTATTGAAATATATGTGAGGATTTTAATTTCAAAGATACTTCCTCCACTTTTCAATAGGATTATTTGCGACAGATGGGTGGTGCCAGTATATGGCTAACAGTAGCAGCTGGAGGTGGTTTGAGATGCCTCACAGTCGTGTATCTTTGTGAATCCACGGTGAGGTCTTAAATAGAGCCAGCGGTATGCTGAGTGCGGACTGGGGCAGCTTCAAGGCACATGGGAGTGAAGCTAAGTGCACGGTAAGAGTCGCACGAAATCACACAGCAGAGCTTGGCGGCACAGGGCTGGGGGGCTCTAGTGTGCTACAGTAGATGTGAAGGCTGCAGCCTTTGCTGCCATTTATGTATGAAATTCCTTCCTCCAGCTCCACACACCCTGAGACCAAGCAGAGGTGTCTTTGAGTATTCCAGGAAGCTGAGATCTCCAAGGGTCCAAGAGAAATGAAGTAGGATTATTAATGGTCTGAATGAACTGGGTTGTGGGTGTATCTGTCGGTATGCCAGGGGAGAGCGGGCGTGTCTCTGGTGATCTCAGTGGAGAGAGGACGTTTCTCTTGTGGTACCAAGGAAGGGGGTGTTTCTCTCCTGCGGTTCCCGGGGAGGATGGAGAGTGGCTTTTAGTTCTCTGGGAAATGGCCAAGGGAATCCCAAGACAATGGAGGTGTGTCCTCCCAGTTCCTCTCTAGCAGAAAAGACTATGTGGACGGTAGAAGGAGCATATCACACCTGACCTGGTCTTCAGGGCCTGTAGGTGTCCTGGGACAGCAGGAACAGGCTGTATGATGGCAGTCTGCCAAAATTTGCACACTGGTGACTGATGAGGGACCAGAGTCAACGAATGAACTCTGTGCCAATGAGGTCACATGCAGAGAACCAATCCTAAACTTTTTATTTCGGAGTACTGTTTGTTCTCCCTTTTTATTTACGAATTTATTTTGTGTTAAAAAGTAATTATGATTTCATTATTTTGTTACGATGCTTTTTTGATGTTTTCTCATATCAAGTGCTTTGAAGGGAAGAGATTTCTGTGAGTGCGGAGATCACCGCAGACTTTTAAAGACGAACTCTGTATGAACACATATTAATAAAAAGATCACCATACAACCGAGGACTGGCAGCCTGTCTTTCTGTCCGTCTGCATTTGTGTCAATCTCAGTCCGGAGTGGAGTCAGTGGTGCCTGCATAAAAATTAAAAATTTAATTTGGGGTGACCGGGGGGTTGTGGTTTGTCACACTGTCGTAAGAACAACGAGAGAGAATTTAAAATAATGCAACGAAAATAATCCGCTAATCAGTCCATGGAACAAAAGAACCAGGACGGGGGTGGATCAAACCGATTGGTCAGATTTGGTGATGTGGGTGTTAAAAGGAATGGCCAGCAGGGGGCGTAAGATTACAATAACGGGTCCCATCCTTGAATGGCAAATGCTGATTTTCTAACATTTTGGTAACACCTTACTTGATGGGGCACAAATACTTAGTAATAACTACTTAAGTACAAATCATGAACACATATAGCTGCTACTTGAGATATAAGATACGTCACGATTCATTAATGGTGAACAAACATGAGATCAGTATTTCAGTTGTGTTATTCATGGCTTGTTCCTTCAGTAGCTCCTTCAGTAGTTCACAGAGGTTTTACAGAATTAGATGTCGTAACAAATACAGAAACTGCTTGGGATAAAACTTGGGTCGTGATTAATTAATGATGAACAAACATGAGATCAGTATCACGTGTTATAGCTTCTTCCTTCAGGAGTTCCTTCAGTAGTTCTGAGGTTTACAAAATTAACAAATATACTTACTGCTTCAGATAGAATATGTGTCACAATTCATTAATGATGAATTATCATGAGAGAGAGAAACAGAGAGAGAGGTAAGGAGCATCTGGTAATTACAGCATGGTGCAGCCCCCAACACACCACCTCAGCGATGAGAACCTGAGTGCAGCCATCTAGCAGGTGATACCAATCCTGCCACCAACCCCCAAATTTTCCCAGCAAGTTGGAGGACCTCCTTGCAGGGCTGGATATAGGTTAAATGGCATACCCAGGACAAAGCAATTGCAGGTTAAGGGCCTTGATGAAGGGCCCAATGGAGCAGGATCACTAAATATTCAATATGGTTTTTAATAACGTGATAACATTAAAATTGTGTTTTCTGTGTTGAAATAAAGGATATGTGTTTTTGTTCCAATGGTTACTAACAGGCAGAAACATAAAATCATCAAATATTTGAGGTGGGCACATAGAGAAAGGGTCTTTAGGGTTACCATCATGTGATATGGCATTTTACATTTGTTATATACTGAATGACTTCATAATTCCTTAATTTAATAGTGTGCAACAGAAATATGTCTTGATCAAAAAATAAGAGTTGAATTATTTAATATCATGTGTATGTATACAGATTAATGGGCTTGGGACAACAAATTTATGCGTTTATGTTTGGGTGGTACTAGCCAGGTCCCCTGGTCACCTACTGCCTGGTCACAGATGAACTGTGGTCATTGTGAAATATCTTTAAGATATACAATATGAACTTTTATGGCCTTGTCATAAAAATTAAGAAATTTACATTTGACATTGTAAGCGAGACTGATCTGGTACCCAGTTAACGGACATATTGGTTTCGGTTCATAATGCAATGGAAGGAAATTTCAACTAACATAAATAAGATACACACCTTCCACACAAAGGGACCCATGGATCCTCTGTTGTCCACTGCCCAATGTTCAATTCTAAATTACATCCTTTGCACTGCCTGTGTTCCGCCAGTGATGCCCCCCTTTAGATCAGCCACTAGGTGGAGCCTCGGTCTCTGTGAGTTTAAATCCCGCAGCTCCGTAAGAGTGTGTGCAGGCAGCTGCTCATCTCTGCCACTTCCAAGGTACACAGAGCACACAGAATTACATCAGTCAGATTAACTGGATAACATTTCCTGATGTGGACTTTTGTGTGATTTGTAGCCTGATTAACAATAAATTCACGTACAGATTTCACAGTAACAGAACTGCATTTCTGTCACTTAATTTGTGTGGACTAATAACGTTTTAATGTCACTGCCAGCTGCGGTATTCAGAATTATTTGCTAAATTATTTGGCAAGATTCAGGTCATTGTTGGTGGCTCCGCTTTACGTCTATGTTGTAAGTCTGAACTACAACCTTAAGAAACATTCTGCACATTACCTACAGTCTGTACCTACCTACTTCCTTATTTAGGAACCCTGCCGCTGGTGTGAGACAGTTTGAAAAATATTTTATTCGATTTCGTATATAGGCCTATTGTGTATATTAGTTTTTAGATTTGTATGTAATACATCAATACATGTAACACATGTAATGACAACACATCTTTGCTCTAATTGGCTGAAAAACGTAACATTTGTATCCCAGGAAGTTCTGGTGCATTATCTGCTTTAGTGCTGTTTCTCCCCACAATCACGTAAAGCAGGGCTATTCAATTGGTGGCCCGCGGGCCACATGCGGCCCAGAATCAACCTCCGAGTGGCCCAGCCCGTGGTTCCG
>JABFEA020000048.1:15677669-15688476 GCA_019775915.2 Cyphomyrus plagiostoma | reverse complement strand
CACCACCCACCACCCACCACCCATGACCAAGGGAGATGCAGTAAAAGACAGGGGCATTCCACCACCCTCACTGGGGGGGGGGGTCGTGCCATGCCGGGATTTTCCAAAACAGGGCTGCATATGCTCAGCGTTAGAGGAGCCAGGTGGATTCGGGAAGGGGGTGGGGTTATGGGACACGGCCTAGCTGAAGAAGCCTGGGGCTTTATGAGCTTGTCTGCAAAACGGCAGCCCCTCCTGACAGCTTTATGTCACTGCAGACGTGCAGCTTCACACTCTTCCACAGTCTGCATCGCATGAAAAGCTGATCGATAGTTCTGCATCCATAAGATGGACTTGGAAAAGCAGCGCCAGGAGGTCCTCCCTCGCCCGCCCACCGGGCACGATCCCCCCATCAGGGGCCAATCGGTGACCCAGATCTCCCTCCCCCCACCTCGTCTACACAGGCCACACAGCCCCACTGTGCCCATCAGATAATGGGCAAAGTGCACCGTGTCAGGTATGAGGTCCCCTGGGGCTGAGGGGGGAGGAATGCAGGTACGCCGATGCCTACGTGGCCCCAGTGGGCTGTGGATCCGGCCCCTGCCGATCCCAATCGCTGGCTGTAACATCCGCCACAGGTATCCCAGGGACTCTTTCTTCTTCCTCTTATCTAATGCAGCCTAACTGATAACTGTGGGTGACCGTACAAGGGGGGGGGGCAGGGGGGGCCACTTGAGTTCCTTTGTTCTCTTTCACACTTGAACAAAAAAAGACTCATTTGTTTTCCGCAGACTGAATGGGTTCAGACAGGCCTGAAAGACCACTAGGCTCACCGCACCACCGTTGTGTAGACGGCATGCGGGGGACCGCTGTGCAAGGGGAACTGGGCCACAGCGACTGTCTAGATTGAGAAATTACCCCCCCCCACCATCACGGCGGCATGACCCATGCTGATTCGTCACGCTTAGGTGCCTTTGAAAGGAGGGACCACAGGGAAAGTCCATGGTCCATCACTGTGCAAGAACAAAGGCCCACACTCAGAAAAAGTACAACTATTCAATACTTTTCTTTTTTTGACACGGGGGGACAAAGGGTACTTGTTGTGTTTGCTTGCCTTAGGCTTATCTGCACATAGACAATGACATGAGAGAGGAGCGGCCCAGCTGGCCTTATTCACCTGAAACCTCCTGGAGGAGCCCAGCTGGCCCTGTTCACCTGAAACCTCCGGAATCAGCCCAACTGGCCCCGTTCACCTAAAACCTCCTGGATCAGCCCAACTGGCCCCGTTCACCTAAAACCTCCTGGATCAGCCCAACTGGCCCAGTTCACCTAAAACCTCCTGGATCAGCCCAACTGGCCCCGTTCACCTATAAACTCCCAGAGTGGCCCAGTCTCCAAAGTTATCCAAAACAACACGCAGGCCTGTACTCACAATATCCTTCAGCAGGAAGCTGAGATTAGATTACAAAAAGGGTGGGAGTGGCAGACAATTATAAAACACATCTAAAAAAAGGACTGCTGTAAGAAACATGTGTAAGTCCTTTAATTGATTCAACATTCATTTATTTGGCTTGTGTACAGTGGTTATTTCGCTCAGAGAGCACAAAACAAAACACAAAACTGTGGAACAAATATACGTTTTATATTTATACTTTACTGGCTCAGTTACTAGCTACAACTACAACAGAACACTGTGTACCTGATTAAAACCAGAGAAAATATACAAAACTATAATAGTTTTAATACTTGCTTAAGTCATATCAATTAACAACTGTTTATATACATTTATTTTCAATCGACTGACAAATCAAACACAACGACATAACAAATATATTTAAATTACAGCTTGATAAAAAATAATATATGATAATGACATTAAATTGTCTGGTTAGGTCTTTTAAGTGCTATCTATTTGGATACATGGCTGGTAAGTTAGCGAGCACTAGACTGAGTAAGCAGTGATTTTCAGTCGTCGTTTCTCCGCAGAGAGACGCAAGTGGTCCGTTCAGGTACAATAACAGTTCTTCATGCATCTCAACAGAGATTCTGTTAGGATCCGACTCATCGAAAAAACGTACAGTAGTATCCCAAGGCAAAAAGGTTTGTTTTAGGTGTCTGATGCGTTCAAAGTGGTAGAATGACACCCCCGGCTCTGAGGTCACACACGCAGCCAGAGGGAGAACACGCACGTGCGCGAGTGTACGCCAACACGCTCACCTCCGTAATCCAGCTCCCCAGATCCAATCTTTGGCAGAACTTCCCAAAAAATAAAGATATAAAATAAAAGAACAGGCCGGTGAAGCTGCTAATTGTGACCTTGTTTAGGAAGGTGAAGCTAAGCGGAGCCGGAACGGCAGGTCATGTGATCGTCCGTACTAATAAAAGGTGCTAAGTAGTGGTTTGGATTCTTGCAGCGTTGGGCTAAACACTGAAAAGGGGAGTCTCCCTCCTCCCCATACATTCACATAATTAATTACAAGCGCAAACAATTATTAGCCAGAAAGTAGATAATGATTAGCAGCAACGGCTAAAACCTTCCTAGCAATGACAAGACAATTCCTATACAGGTATATGATTGGCATTTGTGTAATTAGCATTTGTAAATAACCCCAGGCTAATCTCCTGAGGATAGGGTTACACGTGTGCTTTAGAGAAAGTAGTAGGACACGTTTTCCGGACCCTTCTTGCACTGTCTCTGTCACTGCCAGACTCCAGTCTCCCCAGCCTCTCTGAATTTGATGGAGGGGGTCACTGTTTGTCTTGCTCTGTGGCCCTTTTAGTCCATTTGCCCATGACCACCGACACAGCTAACAGTCCGTCTGCTGGCTGGAGAGGGGACTTTCTATGGAGGACAGGCTGGTCGGGCTCATGCAGGTATGGGGCGTCTTAAACATGGACGAGATATAGAACGCCTATGAGGCAGAAAGAGACGGAAATTAGAGATGCAGAGGGACATACAGATAGACAGCGGTCAATGACAGTCACTCACATACAGGGAAAGGCAGGGGTGTATTCAGGGGTGTGGTTAGAGGGGCACTGGCCTGAGCTGAAAACTGATTGGCCTCCAGAGTGCTCCTCCCCTGTCACTCACTGATTCAAAACATATCATTGGCTAAAGAGGGCTAAGGTTAGCCCCTTTGTATCAATTATGGCCCTTGTTACGCTGCCCCACCTTCATGCTTGGGGAAAGGCAAGAGAGATAGGCACTCACCACCCAGTACGCAGTGAGCGCCCCCTGCAGGAAGCCCGTCAGCACATCAGTGGGGTGGTGTCGGTAGTCAGAGATCCGGCTCAGGCCCGTGTAGACGGCCAGCAACAGCAGGAGAAACTGCAGCATGGGCCGCAGCAGCCGCGCCCCCCGCCATGTGAACCGTGCCTGCAGGTAGAACTGAGAGGGGGACGGCCGGAGGTCACATGACAGCAGCGCCAGTCACCTGACCGCGGCGTAAACACCTGCAGCGTGGGAGTCGGAAGAGTCGCTGGTCTGTCTGAATCAGTGTATGTTATGATGGGCCTGCATAACATGTCAGTAACGCTGCAACTGTGCCTTTTATTATAAATCATAAAATTCACATGGCAATATATGGCTTAACATTTGCAGGAATTAATTTAGTAATAAACCAGCAGTGTACTATACTCTATTCAAAGCATTACAAAGTAGCATAATGTAGTATACTCTTAATACTACTGACAATACATCTGTTACTGATTTTCTACCCTAATTCGACTGAATTCAACTACAAATAACATGTCTGTCTCCTCGTAAATTCAATTTTGCCACAATAAGATAAGAACAGTTTGGTTAAGGGAAGCCTTCCATGAGGTTATCAAAGGCTGTTACACTAAAAATGATGTTCACCTGCGTCACTCCCAGAGTGGGAAAGCAAGGGGGCGCTGTTACATGAGGGATACAGTGGTTAAGAAGCTCGCAGTGGATTGGATTAACTCTAACCTTAACCCTAACCCTAACCCTGAACTATTCTGCACTGTAATTCAGGTTCAGACTGGATGGCCAGATCAAGATCCTCTGCTTCATTTTCCCATATCTACATCTACACGCATGTGCGTGCCTATAAGTAGCATTTCACAATCACAGCGACATCATCGCCCTCTGCTGTGACTGACAGCCCCAACGGCCAATTACAGCGCACGTGCGCCTGCCAATCGATAGCCACCTGTCTGCACAAGCCGGGCCACATTTCTGTCAGCACGGGCGTGCACACGCCTCCCAAAGCACAGCTGTGCCGCCCCAGGCGCTAACGTGTGTGAAATGCGGTTGGAACGAGAGGCGGGCAGGGAGGCAGGGCTTACCGCCAGGTATAGCAATGTGTACATGGCGAAGGAGGCGTGTCCTGAGAAGAAGGACTTCCTGCGGAGAACAGGAAATGCAGAGGAAAAAAAGATTACCTATCACCTTCTCAGCATGTCAACAAACACACGCCCCACACACACAATGGGGTTTCAGTGTTCTGAAGGTGGCTAAGAGGCAGTGTTTTGAGTTGGTATATTTCCAGGCGCCCGTCCTGTGTATCCAGGGAGAATTTCTCACCTTGCCTCCTCCACCATCTTGTCCTCCCGATTGCAGGCGAAGTCGGGGATGTACTCTCCTGGCGAGCAGCCGAGCGAGGCGTAGCTGATGTTGCAAACGGACAGGAAGTGCGGGCGCAGACGTCCTACGCCGAGCTTGGCCATGTTGGTGAGCGACTGGCCCACGCAGCAGCCGAACAGGAAGCTGCCCAGCTCCTTGTAGAGCGTAGAGATGTAGAGGTTGCGTACGAAGGCGCGCGAGTGTACGCCGCGGTAACGCACCCGGTAGCATTCGCCCAGGGCGATCTGGCGGGCAAGAGGGAAGATGGAGATCTGTCATTTATTTATCCCCTGTATGCAATCAGATTCCCTGGCGTTTTCATTCAGTATTAACTCCTGTAGAGCCCATAGGTCAATGGGACACCAGAAAATACACCCTTCATAATATCAAACCTGGATGCATAGATCAGAACATTACAACTATTGATCCATCTCTCCATCCATCTCTCCATCCATCCATCCATCCATCCATCTACCACAAGTTTGTGGGAACATCAAAATGCATAAACAAGAACACCAGAACACTGTAAACAGAGACCATTTGGAATTACTAAATGTTCTGTAAGTGACCAATCGTGCCTAATAAAATGAGTCATGTGACCCAGGGAGAGCTTAAGATCAGAACAGCATATGCTTAATGTGTAACCACTGGTCAGTGTCGTTAACGGTCGTGACCTGAACACCCCAAAGAACCTATCTCTAACTGCAGAGGGGCATTGTGGGTAAGCGGGCTCTCTTACCGTGAGCCCCGTGATGACGATGCCGCCGGAAATAAGCACGCTGTCAGGGATGGACTCGCTCGCCATGTACGGGTACATGATGCTGGTGTCCCCGCAAAAGAAGCCCCTCTTGTATGCCACCACCACCTTGAACTCGCAGACGAAGAAGGGGATCGACACTGGGGAGGGGAGACGGCGGAGGTCAGCCGTGAGTATTTACGGCACAGCAGGACGTGTGCCTGCGTGCATCTGCACTGACATCTGCATCTCTGAGCATTCCCACCACACACAGGTATGCAAGGGGCATGTGGGCACAGCACCCAGCCCACACTGGGGGCCAGGAACATCTGTAACCACTCTCCAGGTTAACGCCTGGCTGCACACATACGCTCACCTACATGCTCGCTCATTCCCTATCCACACTCCGACTGTGCTCCTATGTTCACACCGAGTCCCCGTGTTACTCAGAGTGTCCGAGCACATAGACCGGCTGTGTCACCGTGCCGTGTGAAAGTGTGTGTTGTGCGTACGGCGTAGAGAGCTTCATCCCGCCATCTTGACAGTCTGGCAAAGTCATTTATCTGTGACCTCTTGCAAGCTCCGGGTTGCTCTGTCTAAACCGTCGAAGGTCTCCCTTCCTAGGCAAAACAAACAACACACAAAGCACACTGGAGCGTGACTAATCATTAACCTGCACACCGCCCAGGAAGTCCCGGTGTGTCCTGGCTTGCACAAGAGCAGGGACACACAGGCACGGGGTCAAGGGCCGCGGGGCGATAAGGTTATGTGTGCACGACCCCCGGGTTATCTGAGCCTGCTGGGGTCACCGCGACCGTGCCATGAACCCGCCCTCGTTTCCTGGTGCCTGGAGAAGCACGTAGCCATGGGGTCGGGGGGCGGGCAGCTCCATCTGCTGGGCTACTATGTAACACTAAACCACAGCATTGAGACGGGGGGGGGTGTTCCGAGAAGCCGCTGTCCATGAGTGCTTGAGCCAGGAGCATAAGAGAGAGGCAGTGCAGATGATTGTGGATAGCCCGGCTGAGAGGGGTGTCCAGAGCCCTGGTCGCCTCACCACGCTGCCATGCGCCTTTGGACCCCTCCGTCCCGTCCGGGTTCGGTTCAAAGTCTACAAGTAGCTTGTCGGCGAGGAAGTGAGCATTAATCATCCAAGCCGCACTCTGTGAGCAGCGGCTATAAGGGAGAGGAGACCCCGCCCTCATTCAGGGTACACTGGCTCGGGTGGGGGGGGGGGGGGCTCGACGAGGCTGCCAGTCCAGCTGGCTCACACACATGCCCACCCCCTCAGTACCACAAGGTACCAGCAAGCACCAAGGCGCTGTGGGATAAAATTCTTCTTCCTCTGGTGCACAAGGAGCACGTGCAGTGGCGAATGGAGAAAACGCCTGTTAATCATTACCGGTCCACTTAAGTAACTTGGTCTGACAAATGCAAGGGGCCTGCGGGAACAGCCCTGTCTGTTTACTGGCAGGGTGTCTGCGCGCCTGTTGCCGGTGTCCTGCACCCCCAGTCCTCTAGCGAAAGGAGCACAGGCCGCGGCAGGATGGGCTGGGGTGGATGTCTGTCATAACAGGCCCAATATGCCAGCAGGAAGAACAACTGTATCCCAGGCGACCAATAAATCACCACGGCGACCGCTTCGTGTTCTCACAGGTTGCTCGGGACAGGAGGTTCTCAGCAACTAAATAGACGTAAACAACATTAAAAAATAGCTAGTACTTATCCTTGTGGCTATTAACATTCACTAAATGTAACGTCAATTGTGATGTCAATGCAGGTCCCTTAATGCAGACCCAGAATGCACCGGGAAACAGGGAAGGAATGCAAAATACGAATTTGAATCAGTTGTATGGGTTGTTTTTTGTTTTTTTTTCTTGGATGTGACAGCGTTCATATCCCTCTCCTGTAACGAGCTCTGGCTCGCGTTAATGAGGCCAGAGCGGCACGTCGGAGCTAATTAGCAAATGGCGGCCATCTTTACTTAACCTCAATGAGGGATTAGCATATTTAAACATTGGCGAGGTGGGAATAGAACAGCGGCAGATAAGGGTCCACGTCTGGGCCTTGGACGCGCTCCAGGAGCAAGAGCTTTGTGAAGCAGAACGATGCGACTGGACCATCATGGTAAGAACTTGGCAGCGGGAATGATGTGAAAGAGGAGGACCAGTATGGTCCTGCCCCAACACAGCGCTGATGCCAGAAATGACACCAGAAGTATTCGGGGTTCCTTAACCCCTCCATAACTGGGTCCCTGAAGATCTGGGGGTGTGCTTCAGCCTGTCCCAGACCGGCATACTGGGATAACCCTGATTGCCAGTGGATCCCAGTGGGAAGAGAAGCCAAGACGGACGGGCTAATCTGGCACGCGCACGACATATTTATGGATGGCTAGGCAGGGCGCGTCCCGCACTGTGGAAGCCCAACATGTCAAGCGTGTCTGGGAACCAGAAGGTTCTGCAAGACTGGAAAATCCCCTGAAAGTAAAAGTGTGTGAGTGAAAACAAGTCAGCGAGGGAGTGAGTGTGTGGGTGAATGAGATGGGTGAGCAAGGATGCAAGAGGAAGGAACACGGGTCAAGCTGCTTCCGCTGTCTGCGGGGATCTCCGAACTTCTGTCACTTACTGGTTCCCAGGTTACCCAGAGGAGGTCACTGGGTGAGCAGGGAACTGAACCAAAGCAGGTGAAGCAGGACCGAGAAGGGCGAGAAGGACAGACCAGAAACCCAGACAGGGAGCGATTCTGGAGGGGCGTCCTGCATCCTAACCGTATCTGAGAGTCCTGGCCTTTCTCACACTTACAAGGCCGATGGTACGTCCAGGTAGATCAGCGTCACGGTGGGGGTTTAGCATCCTACTCCTATTAACAGTAGTTCAGAGGCTCACGTGCTGGAGGTCATTCACGCTAAACTTTCACTTTGTTTCTGTCAACAAGCGCCTAGGATTCACCCCCCCCGCGCCCTGCTCCTGGTGACGCCCTGGAGAGACATCAGTGACTCTTTGCTACGCTGCACCTCACCCTAGGATCTCATCCCACTGCACTGCTCACTGCGTACTTTCCGGCACTGAGATCAGCGCCGATTATCATTCTGCAGAGGTGTATGGGCGGGCTGAGGGTTACTGAGGTGGGGGGGGGCTGTAAATGAGCTTCATTGTTCTAGCTAGAGGCCTGTTTTTCTGCCCGGCCCACAATCCCCCCCGTCCCCCCCCGTCCAGCCCGACAGGAAAAACAAATGGAGGCAGACGGTCGGAAACGAAAGCAGCTCCGAGATTCCCCTGGATCCTGGAGTGGGTCAGGAGATCTGCAGTGTAGCGGTGGGGGCAGGTGCTAAGTCTCTCACACACAAGGTCAAAGATTTCATAAAGCGGCAGAAACCTTATCCAGGGAGATTACTGTATGTTTTTTTTTCCTCCAAATCCCAAATGAAAAGCTGAACTGCACAGTCCAGTTTAGTGGAACAACAGCAAAATGGGTCCATCGGGTGGCACTAATGACATTCATTGGTTTCCTGGAAGAACCCAGTGCACCCAAAACCACCAGGTCTTGTGCTTCCCAGAGCCTCCCCGTCCTTTCTCCGACAAACTGTGCTCACTCTCCCAACGTGCCAATTAATTAAGTAGCAAACCTTAGGTAAATAAAAAAAAATAATGCCAAGAATGGAAAAATAAACAAAGATCTTGCTTGCCAGGCAGCCAATTAAATATTTAACAGGTTTAAGGAAACGCCCATGTCTGACAAGCACACATAAGCGACCTGCTCTCACGTGTGACTTTCATAATGACCTCCAAGCGGCCCCGTCCCGTCTGCCTGCTCTGTGGTCATGAATGCACCCCTCTGCCCACACTCAATTCCCCCATGCAATCTGCGGGATTCCCAGCAGTTGGCCACCTGCACACAGACCGCAGACGGGGCAATCACTAGGTACAATGGATGGGTGCCCAGGGCTACCGTTTCCCTGGCAACAGCTATAAAGGCAAATCGACTGAAGATTCCATCCTTGCTCAACCTACAGATAAGTGGTCCTGACTCTATCCCACCTGTCCATCGTTGTCTCAACTGCACATGCCCCGTTCCAAATGTGAACTACAATCCCAGACCAAACCTATAACCAGATGGACTTTGGTCATCCTAGACAGTTTTCTTGTGCTTCGGCTGCTGAGAAACTCATTACTATAAGTGAATGTGCTCCGCTGTTTAACTTTGATTCTGTTGATGAGCGTCAATCATTAAACAGGCATGTGTCACAGCCGTGTCGGGGGCGGTTGTGGTTTGTTGCACCACAGAAGTGCGCGGAGAATACGTCAGCACAATTTATTAAGGGATATCTCAGCAGCAGCAGAAAATACCCGGTATCTTTTGAGTCCTGAGGCATGTACAGATTGCAGGAAGTTTGAGCAAGGCCTTGTACGCACAAATAGTTACACATGCGCACCCCCACACACACACGCATAGTTACACATGCGCACGAACACATGTGCACGCTCGTTCCCCACGGAATGTTCCGAGACATTCCGGGCCTCAGACACTGGGCGTGCCACGGCACGTCAGACCCGACCTGCCTCACCCGGCAGGTTTCCGTGCCAGGAGACACGCCAGGACACACCCCTCACAATACCCTCACCCACGGCCACAAAGCTGGGCCCACTCCCTGGACACCCTGTAGTCTTAAACATGGCCAGGTGAACACAAGAAAGGGCCAGGAAAGAGGGATGAGATAGAGGTGGAGATAGTACTTTGAGGTTTCCAGACAGATACCCGTGATGACCCACTCAGACTGTGATGTCTAGCTTCCTGCGAGTCTGAATATGCTACATTTCTCTGTAAATCCCAACAGTCTGTCCTAGTCCTGCCTGCTTCACTGCCGTGCGATCAGCCGGCACACACCTGATCAGGCACCATGACAGCTAAATCCAACATCGCAGACAGTGCTGTGGAAAACGAGGTCCCCACCCCTCACATTCCATAGGAATGTAATTTACCCCCAGTCTGAGTATTTTTCCCTTTCAAATTAGAAGCAGGACTGCAGGGTGTTTATTGCCTCTAACAAGGGGCTAAATCTGCCGTAATAAAAGCGGCAACATCTTAAGGTCCCCCCCAGTCAGATCGCTGCGTGTCCTGGCATGCTATCAGACAACACAACACACAAAAAAAACAGTACCCGTGTTCTTGCCCTTTGACCGCTCTAGCTGGACTCTCAACCTGACAGGTTTATCAGGGTTACCAAGGAGCCCACTGGGACCATTAAGCCCCGGCAAAACAGCCGTGCACACACACTTCAGGCCAGGACATGCACAGAGCTGCCCCCCGTCACCTCCTGTGAGCCAGGCTTCCTGTGAGCTTCCAAACTCCATTCACACCGTTCACAGTCACAAACTGAAGCTGTATGAAAAGCCCCCGGTGGCCATTATTCAGTACTGCACCTGCATGTAATTGTTGTACAATACTCTCAGGCACTTATCACCCTTGAGCGTCTAGCCAGTGCTATAACTGTTGTGCAGTACTCA
>JABFEA020000048.1:15664754-15677154 GCA_019775915.2 Cyphomyrus plagiostoma | reverse complement strand
CACACCCCCACCCCCCCCCCACCACACCACCCCCAAACACCACCCCCACCCCCCCCCCCCCAGTTCCTACACCCCTGCTAACAGCTGAGCTTTAGAACAGGTGGAAACGCTGCTTCGATGAGTGAACCATTAAGTTAATGACTAAATAACCTGCGATCACCCAGGGTGAGCTTAAAGACCAGGGTAAAAGACACACTGATTAAAGACGAGGTGTGGAGGAACATGAAAGCTCAGCCCTCGCTGACCAGTTGGCTGTACCCAATGCCATAAGCCTCCTGGGTCTCTATCCCATATAGCCAACCTCCTGTCACTCACTCAGGCCAGGACCAAACCTGAGGAGGCTGGAAGACAGCCATGACCTACACTGGAGCTGAATTGGAGAGTCCGTGCATGGCGGTGAGTCATAGCTCCTAATGCCATAGCCAGCGGCAGACTTCAGCCGCGCCAGGCAGGTGAAAGTGATCCCATTTGCCTTTGGGAAGCACGGCAGGGCCATAACTGCCCCTGTAGGGACCTGCCTGGCTGCTTTGACGGGTTCCCAGTAATCCAAGCTTTTATGTAACCATTCTCCCAGAAAGGCGACCACGCGTTACACTGCGGCTTTCCATTCACTGCCGCCGCCGTATATTTCCTTCTAACCCCCATCCTATACCTGGTGGCAGTTCTCTAAGTATAACTGCTTTATTTATTACAAGGGATTCATCCAGTAGCTATGGCTACATTCCGAAGTCAACAGCAATCATATGCCTGCAATGAAACAAAAACGTTGTTTTTGCATTAAGTGGCGACACATTTTGTTTAGCTTCCCTCCAGAAGCTTCTGTGGGATTCCTTAAACACGTCCACATATTTCTTTGCCCCTGAGAGCAGAAATTAACGCAAGTCTCCTCGCAGATTTCTCTAATTAGCTTACATAACACTGCTGAAAATTTGGCAGTAAACGATGCGGCCCTGGCTTGGATAATGGGATTTCTGAACAGAGGGGATATTTATTGGCATTCCCCATAATTCCCCGCGCCTAGCTGTCGCCATAGGAACCGGAGCTTATCCCCCCCCCCAACCCCCCGGCGGACACCTTACAAGCTGGGCTGCATGAACTCTCAATATGCGTGGAGGCGGTGGACTCTTTCTCCCCCTCCCATGAAAGGCAGACTTTCATGAGGATTCAATTTTGCCCTCTGCACGGCTGCTCTGGGAGAATTCCTGGCGTACTTTTCTTCAATTACTAGACCAGCCACGAAAATGCATAAAAACAAGGGGGCTGATCACCACCCACCCCAAATTCAGCCTGATTTAAAGGAATAATTGCCTGTAACAAACACGTAAAAAACAGACTGCTTTTCAGCTACGTTAAAAAGACAAAACTAAGTCCGATCGCATACATAAACTTGGAGAGTCAAAAATAATCCCCCAAGAGATGACAGCTTCGTCCAAAAACTGTTGACAAGATAAGTGGGAACCAGAAGATAAAAAGTTGGGTCCTCTCTTACGGCCCTACTACTACATTTACTTACAGTTATTTTAAAACAAAGTAGCCTAATTTTGTGTGCAAGTGGGCTATAATTGTTTTAAGGAACCGAAGTAATTCTGTGAGAAAAAAAATGCCCAAACCACAAGTTAGTACTATGGAGTTTGCAAGCTAAGAGCGGCGTTGGCTGTGATCAGTTCAGGCGGGTCATACTTAAAAGTAACCAGATGTTTACCTAAGAAGAGACAGAGGATGTCCAAGCCCACCAGCATCTTGCTCTGGTTGCACGGGGACTTGTGAATAGGGTCGAGATCGGTCGCGGCGACAGCATGCTTCTTCCCGGTGCCGTTCTCCCTCGGTGCCTCGACGTCTCCCCCACCGCCGGTGAGCCGGTTTTGAAGCTCGGCGTCCCGCAGCGACACGACGGCGTCCCGCTTCTGCATGTCCCCCGGCCGTCAGTCCGGTTTCAAGGAGCCGATCCGCACTTTTCCAGCATGAAATGCCACTGAGACAAATGCATGAGGACCTAGGGGTATGCGGCGGTACTTCAAACCCCCTCCGACAATAAACAAGATTATCGAGAAAACTTTTAAAAAGTCAAGTACTGCAGTCAAGCTGAAACGGCGCGTCTGAAAATGCACGTGTTTAAAATAACAAAAGTAGCAGAGAAAGACAACCTCGACCCTTTCATGAACTGTAAAATATAAATTTCATCATATTAGTGGGTTTTAGAAAAAAACTTTTGCCTTTAACAGAAGCTGACGTGCAAACTTCTCGTCACTTGCAAAACCTAAGAAGTGAATTAGCGCAGCCCGGTCTTGAAGAGACAGAGAGTCCGGTGCACAGTGCGGGAGGGATCGGTAGGGTCTGCTGCTCCCTTGCGGTCCCCATTGCGCCTTTCCCGGCCAGTCCACTTCTCATCTGCCGAATCTCTGTCCTTCCCCAGGCGGCCGCCTTTTCACACCCGATAGCTGCGCTCCTCCTCCTCAGCTGTACGCACCAAAATAAAACAACACTTCCCCAACCCAGACTCCCCCAGCATTGGGTTCTTCCTATATGTGCCATATGTCTCACTTGTACGTTACTTAGGACAAAGGCATCCACTTAAAGAAAATGCAAATATTTACATTTACATTCGAGCCAAAAACTCGAGCCATAGTCTATATGCTTAGATGCTTAGTCAGCCTAATACCGGCACGTTGCATTCTCAATTACTTCAAATACGGAGGGCAAAATTAATTCAAATAACAGCAATGTAAAATGTTGACAGGCAACCAAAACATTTTTGATTAACCGTTAATTATCCATAACTAGTTTTATACATATACCCTCCATTAACCGGTGATGCCAAAAGTTTTGTTCCTGCATTTAAGGACACGTTATTGTAACGATATAGGCTTAACTATCCGGGCTATTTGGGCTGAATACAAACCCTATGAGATGTCGATCCCTATCGCTATATTGACATTTTGTTAGAAAAATTACATACAGTAACATTAGACATATTGATATCAATACATTTAAATAAAATAGTCAATGAAAAGAATAATGGGTCCTATATTTGATGTTTGAAATAGGCATACATATTACTTTTTATTGATACAATAAAATAGTAAAATATGAGCAATTTACAATAAAAAATGAAGAAAAGTTGTATGTTTAAGTTATGAAACGTTAAGCTAAAGTCTGCTGAACTTCAAGCAAATGATGAGGTTCACTGTTCACACAAATACAAAAGTGTGAACGCGATGATGGCTTCTGAAAGCTAACGTCACTCGTGAGCAGTGCGACATAAGCATGTGCACGTTTCATTTTTAAAGTCGACGTGCGCACGAGCCTTGTAGACACTGTGCATGATACCGAATGGCTGTCGTATACTGAACTTTGGTGCCTTTTTCTTGGCTTGGTTCCCTACTGTAATACTGGGTCGCATGGGTTACGGCGCCAAACCAGGTCAAACCGGCGATTTTTGAAAAACCACCTGGACACAAAACGAGGACGCGTCCGGTGAAAAACCCGATATACGGTGACCCTGTTCTGGTCGACACAAGATATCTGAAAGCAAGTGTACCTTTGGACCTTTCCTGTTTGCTAAAACCAGCAAAGATGAGTTATAATTTAGAGTAAATATTCCGCTTCATAGGTGGCCCAGTAGCACAGTGGTTTGCTGTGTTGCTTCATACCTCTAGAGGCCAGAGTTTGAGTCTCTTCTCTGGATCTATGTGTGTGGAGCTTACATGTTCAGCCTGTATCATTGTGAGGTTTCTCTAGATTTTCTGATACGTGGTTACTTGACATTATGTAACTACACTGTATTGCTGGTTAAATTAATTTTTACAGAAAATTTGGTCCTTGGTCAAATAGGAACAGAACGGAACAGAAAGCTCCACACCTTAGATAGATGCCTTACTAATCCTGAAGGATATTAATTTATTCATTGCAATATAATATGAGCAAAATGCCTGTCACTGCAGGTTTTATTTTATGCACATACTAGAAGATGTCAAGATCAAAAACAAATCCCTGTTTTGTTTTAGGAATCCAGGCAGATTTGGTGCGAGCGTGAGGCATGATCCAGGCAGATGGGAAGGTGGACGACCTACTAGAGCAGGGTTCATGGGACAACAAGGGTTTATTTAACAGAACTGAATACAGGGAAAACTACATGTCCTGCTTGTTCTTGTCCTGAACACAAGGAACACACTAAAAGAATATAGAGGATAAAGTAACAAAATTACATGATCTACAAGGGGAAACTAACTACACAGGGAGACAAGCAGGGAATCAAAAATAGCAGCAAGACCATCGGCGATCACAACAAACCTCTGGCAAACTAAACTAGAGGCAGGGACTTAAATACAGGAGGGTAACAAGACTAACAAGGGGCAGATGTGATTAATGAACAAGGTTGGGAAAACTGGTCACAGGTGAAACTAATTAACTCAAAGTAACTAAACCAGGAAACTAAAAACTAAACAAGGAACAGAATCTAACACTGGGGAATTACAGACAGGTAAAAACACAAGCACGGGCACAAAACATGAAACCATAACCAAGTACAAATCACAAGATACAGGAACAGGAAAACTCATACAAATGAAACACTAGGGAACAAAATCCAAAAACAAAGGAGGTGGGATTCAAGACACACAAGATCTGAGCTGAACACACAGCAGGGGAGGTTAAATACACTGATAACAAGGACTGACATGGGGCTGTAGGGAATTAGGAGCAACAAGGATCAGGTGAAGTTAATTAATGGATGCAGTGTGAAAAAACACCAAAGGAAACTGAAACAATGCATATTTGTATTTGCAGATCAATACATAGAAACCCAATGTGATTGTCCCAATTAAATAAGTGTACCAAATGAACTTGGCATGCATCTTGTGTAAGATTTTGGCATCGGTAAAACCCTAATTATTAACATAGAATTATGTTTATGCAATATATAACCAATATGCTTACTGAGTTGCAGTACTACAGAGACAAATATGTGAAGTAAAAATTACATTTTTTTTTAGTTAATTTATTACTTGCTGTCTGCTTATGAGACCGGAAGAAATAAAATTACACTACCTGTACCATATTGAATTGCAAAACATGATATTGTTTTGCATCGCATCGCGTTGAATCGCATCACATCCAGGGTGAACCGTGTCGTATCACATTAGTCAGTGCTTCGCATGAGTCTTTAATATATCGGATTGTTGGCAATGTATCGAGATGTGTATCGCGTCAGCCATCGGGATGGAGATGTGCACCTCAATCTCCGGCGCACAAGTATAAATGCTCGCAACAGCGTAAGCCACGCATAAGTATAATTTAGCTTTAAAGGGCTGTAATAAGCACAAAGCTGTGGTAAGCTACACTCTTTCAGGTATCCGCTAATGTCACAGTAGCAGTTTAAGTTATCGAGTTGCCTTGTACCTCTTCCTCTGTTTTAGACCCAGCGTACAAAGTAGACATTGAAAAAGACTACTATACTATAAAGTGGATTTACACCATCTGTTCCTCCCCCCTGGGGGCGTGAGGTTTAGAATGTAATGCTATGTGCTCTCACTGTGTAGGGAGGTGCTCGTATTAAAGAGAGAGAGAGAGAGAGAGAGAGAGAGAGAGAGGAACCACTGCAACCATATGCAGCACCACACCATCAAATTTCTGACCCGTTTTATCCAACAAACAATCAGGATGTTGAGTACTTCCTTCCATCTCTCTTTATTTTACTTATTTTATTACAAAGATTGTAAAACTTTTTTTTTTTAAAATGATGCTGGCACCTGGCTAGAGGTTCATTTTATTATTTTGGTATAATGAACATGTTCTAGAAAATAACTGGAAAACTGTCATTAGCTGTTCCCAGCGATCATTGTTTTAAACTACAATTAAACATTGACAGTGTTCCTACATTCAGAAGCTCCGCTGTACAGTTCTGGCCCACTTTGGGATAATTCCAAAGCTATACAAAGAAGTCTGTGTTTATGTGCTTTTGTGTGGGAATTCAAAGCCTCAGTGATTATCAGAGTACTTGAGGGATCTGGTGTGTGAGTTCAAAACATTAAGCAGTGGGTTTGGTGTTAACAGTAAGACCCTTTCTTACAGTTTGCTCAGTAATCCGTGATGTTCCTGCTAGAGCCTTTATTAAGGGTATTAAGTCACACAGTGGATGCAGTGGGTGTGATAAATGAGTGCAGTCAGACATTTACATAAAAAATCATATGACTTTCCCCAAAATGAATGCTAGACTTGGGACTAACGTGTCTATGTAGTGAACCTAGAGCAGAGGTGTCAGACTCCAGTCCTGGGGGGCCGGAGCTCTGCACATTTTGGGGTTTCCCCTCATTTAACACACCTGATTCAACTTCTTGTGCTAATTATCACACAGCTGTTGAGCTGAAGCATTTGTGGTGGATCAGGGAAAGAACTAAGTCACACAGGGCTGCGGACCCCCGGGACTGGAGTCTGACACCCCTGACCTGGAGCATGAGGAGCATCGTGTGCAGCAATTCTCCTGTCATGCGGCGTCTGTTGGATTTATGGATGGGAAGTTCTGCCTTCTTGTGTTGCCGCATGTTATCTAGACCAGCTTCTTCCATTTCAGATTAATCGGTTGATTTGGGGGCTGCATAGCCACAGAATTTGCAAGAAGACCTAGAGCGGTGAAGGTGGAAGGCACCAGAGCGCCGCCAGTTTCTGCTCTACACCGGTTTCTGAGGGATGTGTAGCCCACTGAAGTTTATCAAAACTTTATGTGATTATCTGTGACTGTATGCATATTGGCAAGTCCTGTGTATTAATGCTAGGTGACTTTACAGACACACTTCTTACCTTATTTGTTAAGCACTTTGGGGAACTCTATGGTCAGGAATTTCTAGTATATAATATATATGGACTGATTCATTAGTTATGATGTGAAGGTTCATGGTTATTTGGATCTTATATCAGGGTTCCCCTTTGAAAATTATTAGCAAAAATGAAAGAAAATGGTTAGCAAAGCTGCCTCCCTATTGGCACAAGTCAAATGCAGACTTTCTGAACTTTTGTCAGCAAGTTCAATGGCTGATGACTCTAATTTTCAGTCCCGGAGAACTTTGAAAATGAAGCACTGATAACGACCCGTCTCACAGGCCTTTAGATTAACAGTTTGTCAGTTTCAAAAACTGATAATGGATGAATTTTGCATAAACACGTCAAAGTGGGATTGTTGTGTTTAAATAGCTTGATAGTTTAAATTGAAAACGTCATTGTTGCAGATGGAATGAAACATATTGTAAAAAGTGTAGACATTTTTCAAAAACTTTTGACTATCCGATTGCCTCTGCAGATTTACAGATTTGTTTTGTGTCAGATCTCTCATTAAATCTGCTATACATTAAAAAAATACATCCTACAGGTCCTGGTGCTGTCTCCCTCCGGTTCACAAACACGTACACATGCAGCAAACTGTGTAAATACGTTGAATTCCTCCAGACATCATACAGAAGTAAAAGTACGTGTCCACAACTACGCTTTTGTATGTCCACTATGGGAATTGCTTAACTTTATAGTAGTTTTTTTTTTTCCATTGACTGAATTTATTTAAAAATCTTACCAGTCTTATTTTTTAGCACTTCTACAATAAAATTCTCTTAAAGCAAGAGATTATGATGGATCCGCTTTATGTTATATGGAGAACCATTCAAGATGGCCAGGCGGCTGGGCTCAGTGGGCAAGCTGACTACCCGGATGAAGGACCATTACCATTGGATCTCACTTCACTGCTGTCTCTAGAGGAGAACCTAAGAGATAAAGCAGACCTAAACAAACAAAATGGTAGTATCGCATTGCCTTTACTCTCCTCTGACTTATCTTAAAATATGGATTGAATGCATGTTAGTATGTACACATTCTTGTTTGCAGGTTACAACATTTGGGCTTTATGTGAGGTGTTGAAATCAAGGACAGGGTTATGAAGTGCATGTTTTCAAACCCCTTTGCCAGAAAACTGAACTTGCGCGTGATTAATGAAAAACAGCATTCCGCAGCTTAATGCTAAAAGATAAGGAAGCGCTGTCTGTTTGTTAAGTTACCCAAAATAGTTTATTAAAATAAGTAGATTAATTTGGTTATCAGACTATTTTTCCTAAAATAATTGCTGCATACTGATTTCAACTCTAAACAGTTTTGCAGTGTCAGAGCAGCGATTCCTGGTTTTGTTCCATCGTTTATGATAAGTCACTGGTGCTGGTTCCAGATCTGCTGGGGGTCCTGTCATCGATATGCCTGATATATTTTGATATAAACTGGTCAACGATTTGTCTGATCAAAATTATATTGATAAGGGTATAGATTTACACATTTAGGGCCTTAGTTCATTAGCAGTACAAACCAAAATACTTTTGCTGCCATGCTGTGAGAGTCCAGTTTTTCATGAATGGCCATTAAATATTACAGTTTTGTTTGTTACAGTTTTTTCAGCTGCTGTCCAAAAAACAGTTCAACCAAGGCGACCTCAGTCGTTTGACTCAACAAGAGTGTTTATTTGTTGGAACAATTTCAATGTGTGTGACAGAAGTGACTTGGCGAAGCCCGTCTCTTGGTCGTCACCGTCATACTAATAGCGAAAACCACTGTCCAGGAGTTTGAAGCATTCGTAAAGAGATGGCTTCACCAGCCATGGACTGAGATGTGGGAAGGGAATGGCAGCAGGAGACAAAGATGCAAAACAAACTGATGCAGACGTATGATGTGCAAAAAGATACCGGACCCTATGTTCCATGGCTTCACACAAGATATGTACACTCACTCACATTCACATTGACACTTAAAATTCACTGCCATTTTTTTTCTAAACCGAACCATACTGCAGCTCTACTGAAATCTGCGTGTCCCGGCATGCCTCGCAAAGTGCATGAATATAGCTCTGTGTACGTCATTGTAAATAGCCCTTGTATTATTTTCGTTGTAGTAGTTATCGTTAAGGCTGTTTCCTGAATGTGGCGTGTATGTCTGCCCGTGTCTTATGTGCCGCCTGTCGGATCCTCGCATGTCCTTCTCCCACTGTGTGTGCATCTCACGGTTCGGCATCTGAAGACGAGTGTGACCGCCTTGTGTTTCCTCTGTTGTATTTCAGTACGGCGCTTGTTAGGTGCCACAATTGTTCTCCTCTGAATAAGCATCCCCATCATCCGCCGTCGCCCCTGCGATGCCTCGGTGTGCCAGTCATCACAATATTTTTCCCTATCAGAACCATTTTTGTATCTGCATAATCTCTGTCCAGGTGTCTTTAAAAATGTCACATTTTACTTTAGGGGACATTAATAATGTAGTACTACATGCTTAATTAATACATTAATTGACCACCCAGTAACTAAGTGTTAGCTATGTAATGATTCCATGCTTGTTCATTAATTAAACATGACGTTCATGTATTCCATTCAGGCACTATATTAATTAACAGTTAACTAATTAGGTGGTAATGGTAAGTCTTCACTTGAGGGGGCAAAAATGACTTAACTATTTTACTACTCAAGGACAAATCAAGAACTAATATAGGTTTCCCCACGAAACTGGGGATTGTCACGATTGATTAATGATGCATTAACATGGGATCAGTACCTTAACGCTGACATATGTGTTAATTAATGCATTAAGTAACCATGTACTACTACATTATTCTTGTCCCCTTAAGGGAAAGAGTTACCTTAATAATGTATATAAATATAACTAAACTTGTGAGATTTGTCAATAGATATTTTAAAAGTATATATATCTGTGGCTTATTTGCCGGGCTGACATTTGGTAAATGGTGCATTTGTTTCAGTGTTGGCTAACACGGCAGTGTCATGGCCCACCTGCATTACATATCTGCTAACCAGGAATGGCCCACCCAAGTACCAATCTGCCAAATGGGCCTGATGAAAGTGGGGGGATGTAGGGCAGAATAATTGTGATATCTAGGCCAGATTAGGTCCAATTCTGATATAACTATTTTGGTGATGGCTGACATATGGCAACAATATGTTGCCATATCTGGGAACCAGGAGTGGACTGCCTAAGTGCCATCGTTCACTGTGATAATTGGGCCAAACGAAAATGTGCGCCAGAAGTGGGCCACAATAATTTTGCTATCTGGGAATGGCAAAAAACCACAACTCTGCAGGTAGACAAACATGTTTATCAGTCACTGTTTTGGTATAAATAGGCGCGTTTGTCAAAATACAAACATGCCTCTTGCGAGGTCTTTGAACTGTCGATTCATACTGTCGTTTGTAATGTTACTTAGCGCGATTACCCTTAACAGCACCGATCCGAAATGCTCACAATTAACATGCAATAATATATTCTTATGAAGTGTTTAATTTGCAGTCACATAACATACATTTACGTCAAACTATACTGTTTTCATTGAAACTATTAAAGACGTAACGAGATTCACCGTGCATTTTGCGCCGTCCCTTTTTGAAGTGTCCATTACGTCACCACTAGATGGAGACAAACACCATTTTTCTGTAATTCGATTCGTTTTGTTGTCGTTTTCGGTTAAAACAACATGTAAGCTGTGAAAAAATAATAAATGTTCTAATACTAAAGGGGCAGAAACAGTTAAAAAAATAAATCAAGGAAATCTTCTAACGTGTATAATAAGAGTAAATAGAAAATATATTGGAAGTTAGTACAGCTAGGTATACAAATCACGTCAAGATATCACAAGCTAAACAGAGCTGTCTTTTGAGTGCGATGATCATACAGTCAGGAGTTCAGGGCATAGACGCTGTTTAAAAGGGCGATACTTGAAGAATAATAGAGATTCTTTAATTACTGGTCTCAGGGGGAAACTCGGTTGGAAAGCGAGCCATGTTCCCCTTGAAGCGAAAAGCAGAATTACCTGTAAAATAAGACGAGTGTGGAGGTGGAGAAGGGATACAGTAGCCCATTCACATCCGCGCATTTGACATTCTCGGTTTTGGTTATTGGCCGTGAACAATTAAGTAAACGGGCATATTTTTGGAGCTTGCTGAGACATATAGCGGAAACCTGCAGACGACGCGTAAGCCAAAAACTTGAAAATGAGTTGGATCGCATAAAGTCATATAGTATATAGATATTAATAACATGCATACATATTTGCTAGTATATCTACATAATATATCTAGTGTTAAATTTCCTGGCTTGATTACGCCGCACAACTTTGTCTTAGCAACCAGCCTCATTCATTTAATAGCTGTCTTCGTGACCGCGTTTCTCGCAGCAACTTAAAAACTTTAAAGTGCCAGTAATTTTACTGCGGTCATCTATCCGCGCTTTGCGCCGTGTGCACCCATAAACGTATCATTACGGTAGCAAATCGCGTTTTGATCGAGTGCAGGCCTTTCGCAGTCATTAATTTAATGTGATCTGAATACCGTAATGATATATCTATGCGTGCACCACAGGTGACGCTGTATCGGCAAAACGTGTATAGCTTGACGGCAGTGGTGAATTTTGCATTTCTGATAATGGGTCTAAAACGCAGTGCACCCAGCGCGTACAGCAGTGACTTTGTATATATAGGGGTATAACTGATTTGTGTATTATATAAAATGGCCTAAATAGAAAATTACAAGGTGAATTAACAGGGCTTGTTTAGAAATGGGTAATAAATAGACTTTTTAAGTTATCGTTCAATTTAGGAAATTGTTATGGGTTGAGGTTAGGGGAGCCGAATTTGTACATTCGCAGGGATATTGCGCCCTTAGTATCTTTAAATATGAAGGGGTTGCTCTGAGGAAAGTGTGGTAAAAGAAGAAAGCTTTTCGGTTAAGATGACTGTTGAATTTACGATAACACAATGACAGATGGCGTGATGAAATTACGGCGGTCAAAACTTCTGTTTGACCGTAATATGAAAACTGTGAGTTAGTCATTCCCATATGGGATTATATCTACTACAGGTTTTCTGGCGTTTAATTCTTTTACCTTGAAAAAGTTGTTTTGTTGACGTGAACCAGTAATAATGCTGAAATACAGTACATTTCATTTTAATATCACATTACCCATAATGCCCCCAGCCGATGACGTTAGCTGCAGTGGTAGTCCTTGAGCAACTTTGCCAATATGGTGTAACACGATTAGGTAATTAAACAGCCAAATCGGCACATTAAATAAAGGTCTACGCTGAAACAAATGTCAGTGTATATCACTGGATACTGGGAGTGCAAGTAAACCATTAAAGTATTTTATTCAGATTCAGAATACTTTATTGATCCTTGATGAAATTATGTGGATAAAGTTGCTCCCGAACAGTAAGAAAATAATTTACAATCTCTATTACAAGGAATTCAATATACAAGTATATATATATACACACACTCACCTAAAGGATTATTTAGGGGTGTTCCTGGTCAAGACAATCTCCTGAACTCCAAACTGAATGTCAGAATGGGAAAGAAAGGTGATTTAAGCAATTTTGAGC
>JABFEA020000048.1:15635286-15647275 GCA_019775915.2 Cyphomyrus plagiostoma | reverse complement strand
ATGCTGAGGCTGATTGGATTTGCCAAATTGCCCGTAGGTGTGCATGTGTGAGTGACTGGTGTGTGAGTGTGCCCTGCAATGGGCTGGCCCCCTATCCAGGGTTGTTCCCCGCCTCGTGCCCGTTGCTTCCGGGATAGGCTCCGGACCCCCCGCGACCCAGTGGGATAAGCGGTTTGCAAAATGGATGGATGGATGGAGCTTCTCAAGGGTTGGGTAAGTGGGTGGCATGGTGGTGCAGTGGTTTGCACTGCTGCCTCACACTGCAGGGACTCAGGTACGAGTCCCCGCCTGGGTTACGTGTGTGGAGTTTGCATGTTCTTCCCATGTCGTCGTGGAGTTTCCTCCAGTTTCCCCCCAGCAATCTAAAAACATGATGAGGCTAATAGGAGTTGCTAAATTGTGTGTGTGTCCGTCTGTGTTCTGCAATGAGCTGGCCCCCCCATCCTGGGTTACTCCCTGTCTTGTAGCTTCCAGAATAGGCTCTGGACCCCCTGTGACCCAGAAGGATAAGTGGTTTGGAAAATAGATGGGTCAGGTAAATACTTGATAGCCTACCATCCTTGCCTCATCCATTTTCCTGCATTCGATCATCTTTCTCTGAGTCGGAACTCGGATAAAAATGTCATAGAACGCCACTAGCCATCTGAGACATGCCTTCTTTCTGACGTTGAAGTTGGACAGAATTTTGTTATCCTCTGACGTAATTTCAACATGCCAGCTTACACACTCAACAGTAATTCTATTTTATAAATCTTTAAATATGTTTATTTTGTTAAATGTATTAATAGTTATAAATGTAACTGCAAGTGTTAGATTTAGAGAATACTTTATCATGACCGTAAACAGTATCCTATCATGCAACATCAGATTTTTACCAGACTTGTTAGTGTCTTTGGTTTGTTTGTAGTTTGCTTGCCTCTTGAAAAAAGAATATCGCTATGAATGTACTAAAATATTTTATAAAGCTTTTAATGTGGTTTGACTAGTTTGTGTTTCTTGTTTATTTGTCTCTTGGAAAAAATAATCTTACTCCAAATCTGCTAAAATATAAGCAACAACACACAGCAGCGCATTCACGGAGGCAGCCATGTTTGTTCCATGATGTGTACTCGTAGCTCTAATGGGAGATTGTCGGACGTGATGTCACGCACCTCGGAATTTACGACTTCGGAGAGATAGTCGAAGGCACCATTTATCACCTTAATTATGATACGGAGCCAGAACTTTGTCTCTTACATGCACATTGACAGCTCTACCTTCGCCTCGCATTAGACTGCTATTTCATTTGATTGACTTTCTCATTCCCTAAGATCTGCTGTATACATGCTGTACAGATATAATAAGAGATATATCTAAACTGTTCTTTTCTCCCAATTTTATCTTGTATTTTACTTATTGGCATTGTACTATGATTATTGCAAGATAACATGACTTGATTATTAAGAGTGTGAGGTGTCAAGTGAACTAAATCAGTATTTCCAGCAGACAGAAATACCAAGCCGTCCGTATTCCAAATTTTCTCGCAACCAATATTTGCATTTAAGATGCGTTTTATTTGCCCCATTTGAAGTGACTGTTGATTTTGCGGTACCTCTTAGGTAGGTGTTATCTGCTCTTTCAGCTTCCTGTAAGCCCCCCCTAGCTGAAGGGGAATTGGAGGGTTTTTTTGTCACCTCTGCACTCGTCTGTTGCACATGCAACCTCTTTGGTCTGGAGCTGTGAAGCTTTAAGCAGGTCAGCGGTGTGCAAGTCTCACTTATGCAGGAAACTCTTCCAGCCACGGCTGACGAGGCTCACTGCCGTTGCTGTCGTTTCCTGGAAGATGCAGACCAGAGGCTTCTTCAGAAAGCAAAATAAGGCATGTCTGTGTATATCCGTGCATCAGGGCTCTTAAGATTCACCAGAAGTCTGAATGAGATTACATCTGTTAGGGACAGACCACATGTCTCTCGGTAAATGCATGAGAATCTGTGTACCACATTCATCGGGTCTTGGTCTTGCACTCTATCTGCTTTCCGTGTGTGTGTGTGCATCCATGTAATAACACGCTTGCAGCAGAATCACTTGTGACTTGTTTTGGCTGGATACAAGAAATGCTATTTTCTGATTGGCCGATAGGTGGCTATTGACTCTGTATAACTCAGGACAGCTATGGATTTTGTGGAAAATTCTACTCCATTAATTCTGCATAATGGGACACCGTGGTGGGCGCTGTCCCTTATGTCTCAGT
This sequence comes from Cyphomyrus plagiostoma, assembly GCA_019775915.2. Taxonomy (NCBI): domain Eukaryota; kingdom Metazoa; phylum Chordata; class Actinopteri; order Osteoglossiformes; family Mormyridae; genus Cyphomyrus; species Cyphomyrus plagiostoma. The sequence goes on along the minus strand of JABFEA020000048.1, from coordinate 15,645,045 downwards.
GGTGAGAAACACAATGTGTGGCATGTGATCCGGCTGATATGCTCGTGTCTCATGGTCAGTGTGTGAGACTAGAGAACCTTGCTGTGCATCTAGATCTGCACTTATGCTTCAGGCTGAAAAGACCCAAACAAGTCACCGCAACGCTAAAAACAGACATATGAATACCCAGCAAAAACACGTGCAAAAGAGAGAATGGATCTTTGCTAAACACACACATTGAAGGCAAGGTTAATCCAAGACTTTCTTTCAGATTGAATTCTGTGTGTGTATGTTTGTATGGTTATATATCATGAATACCACAAAGAGTCGACTCATTTATTCAGCAAATAAATTTGTATACAAGAGTATCAGCAAAATATAAACTTATTTTGGTAAGATAAATATAAAGAGTGCGTTACAAAGAACCTCCTCATTGTGAAGACACTATTTACAGGTCAGCCAGCGTGACTTTTCAGTAACTCTGAAAAACAAACGAGCATAAGCAATATGCAGTTATAATAATGTAATACATGGCAGTCATCCGGATATAGCTGACAACGTTGCAGCTGAGTTAAGGACTAAATAAAAACAAAAACTCATAAAATATTTTCAAAGCATTACGCCCAACGTTACAGATATAATTTCATGCATTCATTGCATTACACTTAAAAAAATATCCATATCTAAAGCGTGGATTTTTTTTTGTTTGTGCAATATTGCACCGCTGGCTGTGAAAAACCTCACACACCCACCCACACACACACCCACCCACACACACACACACACACACACACACACTGCATAATCATCTACAACATATATGCACCAAAGAAGTTATCCGCAGAGACCTGCCTCAATAGCTTTGTATGATTGTGCACCTTTACAAAAATGGCATCACCCTCGTGCAGAAGGTACACCCCACCTAGGTAGCTATTCAGCATGCTCCCCCTCCTGTCACCCGTGTCATGAAATCGGAAAGTGCGCATCAGCTCAAGTTCACTATTGGGGCTGCGTGGGCTGGACCTCAGGACCGTGTGGGTGAAGGCTGCCGGACTGGAGTCAGAAAAGAACACCTTGGAGTAGATGAAGTAAAAACCCTCCGTCTTAACAAAGAGCTTCCCCTTGACATAGTCCATGTCGTGGGTGAAGGCATCTCCCTCGACGGAGGTCCACATCATGAGTCCGTCTTGCAGGGGTAGGTGTGTGCTGGCTTGATAGGGAAAGTAATCGATCACTGTCAGGTTACACTGGACACAAATCGAAGCACATCTTCTTTATTAAAGAGTCCGCACTGTCGTTTAATTATCGTGATGTCTTACCTGTCAGGTGTGCTGACGGCTTCGGAGGTTTAACTACAGTCCGGTGACTATCGGCGGAGGTATAGCACTCACCTGTTTGGGAAAAGGAGGATTAATTTTTAACCGCGCTTCTTTCGGGAAGTAAACATGGAAATTAAAGAATTTTTCTTGTACAGTGGAGGCTGAATACGAACAAATGAGCAACGGGAAAAGTCCGTTCGCTAATAGAATGTCGCAGTTCCTACCCTGCTGGTGCTTCTGCGTGGTTGGGGTTTTCACCTGAAACGGAGACAATCGCAGATGTTAACACATTCGCCGGGCACCATTCATAAATCTGTTTCTTTGAGGGCTTTGGTAAGTGGAAATATTTCACGTTAGTTAAATTTTGTTTATTTTGCAATATTTAAAATTGTTTATTTAGCACGTATGTAAAACTTCACAATGCGAGCCACACGTGAGAGTATAAGTAGAAATGATTTTGGAGAGTGGGCTCTGAATTTGCCGATTCCTGACATGAATGCAAAAATAAAACTTAAGAGGTTGATATGGTTACTACTACGGTGTGCATAACAAACGTTCAAAACCATGTTTTTTTTATCGAGCCCCCTGGAAAAATAATAATTCTATAATTCTCCAACAGGTAGCTCATACACAATCACAAACACAACGAAAAAAATGCATTTTTTGCATTTGCGTGCTATCATGCATCTACTCACATTTTCATTTAGTTTGTTCATATGTTGTCTAAAACTTTCGAATTGTCACTTTGGTTTAAATTATACAATTATTATTAGCATTTATTGGCCGAAAAATCAGATGGTGGGCAAGGTTTCGCTAATCCCTAATTATTTAAGAATTTAATTGTTTAATTGTTACCTGTATCACGAAGCTGAATTTCTTGCTTAACAGAATAACTTGTCAGATTCAAGGTACCCTAGTTTAAATGGACTTCGTTCACTTACGCTTAGCCCACACTCTTAAACCCGAACAAATCCAGCTTCCTGATACAGGCACTTAGTTGTATTTTCCGGGATCTGTGAGTACCTCAGCCATTTCATGTATTCATTAAATTTCACCGCCAGCTCAATCAATGAATTTAATTAAATAATTTGATGAGGTATTGATTACCCAAACGAGGTGGGGTAGTGGTTGAGTTAAAAAAAAATACATTGATCTTTTGGATGATTGCTGGAAATACTGGGGTGATTTTAGAAGAAACTTTGAAATGGCTAAGTTGACTCATTTTGACAGATAATATCATAGTTTTACATTAACAAGAACATAATTTAAACATTTCCTTTGTCTGCTTAAGACTTGTACGCATTATTCATTATTCATAGTTCTTTCACCGTGTCACAGGCTCGTGCTGTAAGGCTGCTTGGCAGATCCCCTCACCGTCGCAGTGGTGTTGTACAGCTTGTAGATGAAGCAGGCCTCCACTGTGACACCGCACAGAGTCACGGCCAGCAGCAGGTACAGCACCGTCTGTCCCACCTGGCGCTGCCTAGGAGGAGGAGGAGCCATCATCTGGGGCAGGTAGCATGCCTGGCCGTCCACCTTGAATACTGGCGAATTTATCTCCATTGCTTCTCTAGCTTCCCCTGGATCCTGGGTCATTTAATTGGCGGCAGTTAGTCTCTCTGAAGACTCTGTTGCCTCCCTCAGGTAGACCAGTACTGTGCGTCTCTCTCACACATGTGAGAATATACTGCTATACATAGAGGACTCTTGTATTAACACTCACACCGCCTGCCCCTGCATCAGACTCACTTCCCTGCTTTCTGTCTGTCACAAGTTTACTTTTTGCATCGCATAAGCTCAAAGTGACCTTTTAAAGGGATTTGAGTGTTGATCTGTGGGTCAAGGTTGGCGATCAGTAAAGTCATGGATGGGTCATTAAAGCAGCTTGTTAAGAAGGGACTTCGCTGTACAACCTTTGAGAAAAACTGCAACGATCCAGGACTTCACAGCAATCTTTCCCAACCCAGTCCTCAGAGAACCCCAGACAGTCCACGTTTTTGCTCCCACCCAATCAGGAACACCGAATACCTGGTACAGGTGTGCTGGGAGATGAGAGGAAGCAAAAACATTGACTGTCCGGGGGCTCCCTGTAGACTGGGTTGAGTTGCTCTAGAGGACAAGAACCACTGAAAAATCTGTGGCGTTTTCCAGCAGAGATGGGATCCAGTGGCACAGAGTCTCTCTGCAGCCCATGTTACACTGCATGGAGAAAAGTATGGGGACACTTGGCCATTACACATGCAAGAACTTTGGAAGTCCCGGAAGTCAGGCACTGATGTTGAACGTGAAAGTCTGGCTTGCAATCTCCATTCTATTTCATCCCATAGGTCTCAGGGCTCTTTGTGGACCACTCAAGTTATTTCACTGCAAACTCACCCTATCATGTCTTTATGGACCTTGCTTTGTGCCCCGGGGTACAGTCATACTGGAACAGAAAAGAGCCTTTCCAAACTTTTCCCACAAAGATGGAAGCATAGAATAACAGAGGGTTGGTGATTTCTGCGCACTGTATGCCTCAGCACTCTGAGACCCTGCTCTGTTACTGGATGTGGTCTGTCAGTTTGTGGCTGAGTTTCTGTCATTCCTAAACACTTCTGCTTTGCAACAATATCACTTACAGCTGACTGTAGAATATCAAGCAAAGAAGAAATTTCACAAACTGACTTATGGCTTCCTATGATAGTACCATGCTCTTCAGAATAGCCCGTTTTTTCACAAATGTTTGTAAACCTGACTGCATGGCTAGGTGCTTGATTTTATACACCTGTGGCAATGGGTCTGAAAAAAACCACCTTCAATGATTAAGAGGTGTGTCCCAATCTTTTTGTCCATGTAGTGTATGGTCAGGTTCTGTGAATATACCAGTATGTATCCAGAGCTACTCTAACCCCTAAATGAAAATACAAGTAATTAGGAGATGGGGACAGATAAAATATTTCTCACTGCAGCCAGAGAGTCTACATTTTGCATTTCTTCATATTGTGCAAATTGCATAATCTCACCCTCTTCAGTCAGAGGCCAAAAGCCACTTTTGTGAGAAGTGTCACTCCAGACATTTCTCATGTGTGGTTTCTTAATGGTGGACTGGGCTGCTGAAACGCATCCAGTCATCAGATTTCCGTTCCACCTTCAAGAAAGAGTACCTCTACTAGCCTATACCACTCCAAGTTCTATTAATACTCTTAGTGTTGCACGTTGTCTACTCATTTGAGTAGTTGTCTTATTAGCTTCTTGCTTTATTTGGAAGTTCTTGTACAGTCCTGCTCCAGTACTGCTTACTGCTTGTACTTGTAAGTTCAGCCTAGCTATGTTTATGCCTAGTTGGCTCATTGGCAGCCATATATTTGCAATGTGGTACTTTCCGAACTTGTATGTCGTTTTGGACAAATGCGTCCGCTACACAACGTAAATGTGAATAATAACATCTCCAGGGACACCCTGTGATTCTTCTCCTGGAGAATCGTCAACCCCAATCGTGGACCAAAAGGGGTTTGTGCAAACCCCAACACAGTGCATACCCAGAAGTTTAAAATGGAGCAGTCTCACCTAAACTTTGGTTTGGACCCAAAGCTTCTCCATTTTTTGCAGCAAATGGTCATCGTCAACATCATAATTCGTAATTAGAAAAGCCATCCGGAGCTCGTAAGTTGAGCCATGGACTTATTATGATCTTGTACAGGTCTGCAGAGATGTGGTTTTGAGTCCAGATGAGATGGTCACGCAAAAACAGAAGTCTTAGGAAATGACCAGAAACAGAAAGATTGCGACGGTTTCAGTTCAGGATTTTAAAAAAGCACCGCACAGCATCTACTGCTGCTGTCATCTCATTGGCCGAATTTATGTGTGCTGTTATTGTGTAATTATGATGCATTCTGGGCAAATTCTGCCAGATAAGGAGAGAAACGGTAACGACGTTTATTGTTCACATTGCTGATGACATCATGTAAGAAGCATCTCAACCCTGCTCTGAACTCACTTTGGGTCACTGTTTTAGCTATTGGAGTTTAGTGACGTCATACCAGATATGTTGTGTATTCATAATAATGATGACATTTTAGTGATCCCTTCTTTTTGCCTACCCATCATGCTCTCTGACAGATAGACAGATATGTAGGTGAGAGCGAGCTTGGCAGTGATGGGCAGCGACCTGCAGTGGGGCCCATTGAGCTGGGGGGTAAAAGCCTCGCTCAAGAACCTACTGACATGTGACCATTCTGCCGAGGCCAGTCATAAACTGGCAACCTTCCGATCACAGGTGCATCTCAGTAGACTTCTCAATGAGCCACACACTGCACCCTAGTTATTATCTACATATGTTTTTATTTTTATATCCCATGTTGTAATATAGTGTTTCATATAGAAGACCCTGCGATAATGCTTATTTCAGTCCATATGTCATGCCCTGATCATGCTGATCCTATTGTGTGCCATGCCCTCTCATCTACCTCGTGTGGAATCCCCGTGTTATCAGCTGTTTCTAGTTGTGTTTAATTAGTCCACTGTATTTAAGTGTGCGTCAGTGTATGTTTCCCCAGTCTGGTCATTGATGTCGTTCCGTATTCCTAAGTGTTTCTATTCAAAATAAACTCAGTGTTCACCCAACTGCCCTGACTCCTGTGCCTGCTTCCCCGCTCTGTGCCAGCGTGTGTAAGACACCATAGTTGAAGACATGAAAATATATGTTGCATAAGTTGAATCTGACATAAATGATCAGCAAAGCCTGTCGGTATGTCAGCCAGTCCAGCCCTGCAATTTCCTCATACAGACCTAATATATGATCTGCCCCCAATGTATTTTTATTTTGTGTTTACAGTACCCTCTAGAGGCATAAAAGAATTCAACCCATCTGTGGATGTTCAGCTGTTGTCAAATGAAATTTTAGAAAACTGTTGATTTGTGTCAGGGTTAGAGTCAGGTTCAGAGAGACATTTGATTTGCTAATTTTCTGCAAAATTTTCAACAAGACTAAACGAAAATACCATAAACAGAGTGATGCATTTCACGAATCAGAGAATGTTTTTTTTTCTTTTTAAAATTTATCGCTGATGGAAATTTCAGTTGAAAAACCTATAATTTACAAATTAGACTATTATGAACTGGAATTGCATCGTATTCAGGGCTCTGCGTTAAGCCCTGTCCTGCTACATATATCCCTGGGACCCTGGCCAGCATAAGCGTTTAGATGAACTGATGGAAGGGGGAGACTGGAACCTGTCCCAGGCTGTGTTGGTAAATGTGTCGCATTTTCCACTATGCAGTACATTTCACTGCAATGACAGATTAAACATCGGTTTACTTGCCTTGGGGCCTTTTACCACTCAGCAAACACCTCACAGTGTTTATCGCCTCTCAGGGCGCTACGGCCACCATCGTCATCGCGGCACGTCCCTCGCGTATCATTGGTCAAGCGGACGTGCCTCCCACTTGATTGGCACAGATAGACCTCAATCACAACAGCGCTCCAGCCAATCGCGAGCTCTGAAAGTTCGTACGAGTAAAATCACCCGAAAGAAGAGATTAAGGAAGTTGCTGGCCTGGGTGGTAGGTAGCGGTGTAGTGACGGTGCGTCCTGGCACTACGCTGGCACTGTTTAATCGGATTTGGGTAAACAGGGGTGCAGATATGGGAACCTGCCGAAGGAGCGCGATTTCAAGCCCTGCTGGATTATTTTTAACCGTAGTCCTGAGTCAGTGTTTGGATTTGATAGGGGCTTTTGGACAGAATCAGGATACCGAACTCACCTTTCTCCTGCCCGCTGGGAGAATGGAGTGTTTCTACCAAACAGCCTCGAAGAACGGCTCCATGGAAGTGGAGTATCAGGTGAAACTGTCATGTTTGTACGTGACTGGCCGTAATGTCCTGCTCTGCTCAGAAAGGGGTGGAAAGCATGCTATGCAGGGGAATGCATCTGTGATAAATCTGATTTTTTCTTGGGGGGGAGAAAGCACGTTACATTGCAGAACATTTCTCCTTGTACGTGCTGACAGTGCGTGTTACCTAGATAAACGGTAGCGGATGTGGTTACGTTTTAATTAAGGGACATTCTTAGAAGCGGCGTGTCCTGCCTGTGTAGTTGTGGAGGCAATACTTCCTTGTTGAAATCATTATTTTTTCAAGTTTCCACGAATATGAAATTGCCACGACAGTAACCGCAAAATAATATAGCTCCTCCTCTTACACTGGTAATCTAATCCGGTTCAAGTAGTAGCGCCATAGGTTACTAGTGTGATACAACACTAACAGTATTTATGTCCGGGCGACTAGTGTGTGATGTTTAGACTTTAAAAGATTTTGTTTTGGTGCAGGTTCGCCTGTGTTTTGCGTCTTGTTCCCGTTTTCGTCCCTTGTATATAAACACTTATTTCTCGATTCGTCGACCTAAAACAAGAACAGTGTCCTCCAAATTCTTTTATAAAGCACTCGATTTGTATGTGGATCGGGCTTTGCATATTGGGCCAGCATCATCAGTATATTGTGGTAGAGCTAAAATGTACTTCATATGTGGATTCACGTGTAATGTTGGAAGGTTTTTCTATTTATTTGTAAAATTAGAGAGAAAACGAACGTGCGTGGCTACGCTCACAAAATGCCCTGAATAAATTGTACTGTGTGTTTTGACATCAGTTGCATGTAAGCATATTAGTGGTGTGTGTTAACGGGACTGGGCGAGCCTGTGGTATCTTCCAGTAAGGCTGTCTAGCCGGGATCTGACGAGTTCAGGTACTTTGTGGACTTAGGCTACCGTAGTGGTAATCGATAGCCCTAACCCTAACCCCCCAAAAAAACACATAAAACCCTCACACTAACCCCTAAAACCTAAACCTAATCTCAAGACGGTGGAACTACACATGAGCAGAAAGGCTCTATAACACGTCCTCGATAGGTAGCTGAACTCCTCAGAACACCTGCTTTCTGATCCTGGTCATGGGGGTGGCCTGAGGAATATAGATACATTTCAGGGAGATAAGATTTGGGGTGTAAATTTAGGGACCAATGAGAGTCGCCAAGTCCTAAGACCTATAGGTTCATGTTAAAAACAGTGTTCAATGTACCTAAGGCCTAGCTTATGTGCTTATAAGATCCTCTCAGATGTAGAGTCCGTGTGGGAGGCGGGTCTTCTCTCACAGGCCCTGCCCAGTGTATGTGAATTCACACCCACAATGCCTCACCTTAAGACACCTAAGCGGAAGCAGTTCCTTTGTGTCGGCCTTGTTGTGGTCGGGCTTGTTTGATGCAGGAGTCTCCTGTACCGACTCCGTCGTGACTCTGCTATATAAGGTTGAAGCCTGGTGTTGCGTTGCTGCCCTGCTATTTTGCTGGCTTGTCATGTTACCCCTATAGTGTAAACACTCTCCCTTTCCCCGCCCCCCAATAGAAATGGGGGCAGAGGGAAAAGCTGTGCTGTGATTTCACACTTTGTGGAAATGTTGGTATGGTACCCCTCTATTCTGCCCCAGAGACTGTGAGGTAAGGCTCTAATTTGGTCCCGCTTACCCCTTGTACACGACCCCCCCCCCCCCCACCTCCTCTGTCCTACCCGTATGCTGCTGTCTGTTATCCTTCTGTAGAGACACTGACCGTGTTAGGTGACCTAGCGGCTGGGAGTGGCGCCGTGTGTGTGTGTGTGTGTGTGTGTGTGTGTGTGTGTGTGTGTGTGTGTGTTGGGTGCTCTCAGCAATGATGATAAAAATCATGCCTGAAAGTTTGAATATTCAAAGTCACATCGCTAGGAGATTTTTGTATACCTGAAAACCACAAGTAAAAACTGTCAGTTTAAAAAAAATAAACCTAGAAAATTTTCAGCTGCCTTCCTAAAAATCCATAACTGTTGTATATTACATCATAGTCTTTGGCATGTGTCTATTTTTACTCTCTGAGAGACCTCTTCATCTCGATGCCTAGGTGATCGCAGGGGCAGGTATGGATGTTGACTTCACCATCATCTCCCCCATTGGGTACCAGCTGACCTCAGAGTTCCGCAAGTCGGATGGGATCCACACGTGAGTGAGAGCTCCTCCCCAGCACAATCTCCAGCACGTGGTCCTCCATCAGTTTGCTTATCTAATGAGAAGGCTGGTGAAAATTATACGGTCACGGATGACTGTGTGTGGACCTGTCTGCCAGTTTCCCATCCTCCTCGATCCATCCTCTATTTTGAATTTTAGTGACTATGTTTCAGTCTTCCCTTTTCTAATTGGTTGACTGGTGTGTAGCTGTAATTTACTCTCTCTTCTCATTGGTTCACTAGTGTATAGTAGCACTTAATGCTAATGGAGTGGTCTCTCTCGTGTTCACCCTCTCCTATTTGTCCTCTCTGTCCATGCTTCTCTGATGGTGACCTTATCACAGCGTGGAGCCCACGGAGGAGGGAGACTATAGGATCTGCTTCGACAACAGCTTCAGCAGGTTCTCGGAAAAGATGGTGTTCTTTGAGGTGATCCTGGAGGGGCCGGGGGGGGAC
>JABFEA020000048.1:15623674-15635186 GCA_019775915.2 Cyphomyrus plagiostoma | reverse complement strand
CGCCCCCCCCGTGCAACCGCCCGCCGCCCCGGCCCGACGGGCCGCGCCTCGGCGCGCGGGGCCCACCGAGGCCCCCGCCGCGCGCGCCCGCCGGCCCCGCCGGGCCCGCTGCGACGACTGGGCGGACATAGCGGAACCCGAGAGTCTGCTGGAGTACAAGCTGGAGGACATCAGGGTGAGAAGGACAACTAGGCCCCATCAACTTTGAATCTCTTTAACCCCTCTTCCTGATTAATCTCATACTGCCCCCCTTCCCCCCCCCCAGGATTCAATAGACTCGGTTCACCGTCGCCTGGAGCACAGCCGGCAGATGCAGATGTCTCTGCGCATGTTTGAGGCGCGTGACCGCAATCTGCTGGAGGACAACCTATGGCGCGTTTCCTTCTGGTCCTGCGTGAACATGCTGGTCCTCCTAGGCGTGGCCTTCACCCAGGTCTACACGGTACGGCGCCTCTTCGACGACAAGAGGAGGGTACGCACGTAGCCCCGCCCCCCCTCACCTTTGCCATAGAAGTGGGACTTTGGGTAGGAGACAGGAACTGTCATTCAGAAAGATGGGCAAGCACTAGGGAGGAAGTGAGGTATGAGACTCGCCTCTTCTTTTTCCTCTCATTGGTGGAGACCTTCCAGTTAAATCTGAGATATAAACACCCCCGGGAGCTGTGACTGTCCTTACTGCCACGTTCGCTACTGCACTGTGGTGATAGTTTAGCAACTAGCATCCGGTCTCTTAGCCGTACCTGTCTGCACTGGCCAGTCTCTGCAATTCTTCCCAGTGTGCTTCTTTGTAAATCTCTCCTATCATCCTTTTCCTGGACACATATCCAGCCAATGGGAATAATCATCATGTTTACATTTTTCATCAGTGATCCCTCATTGGTTGACAGTTCTATTTCCCGCCTCCTCAGGCCCGCGGTCATCGTCATATTCTTAGAAGATTTTGTCTTTTTTTTTTTAAAGTCCCTTGGAGTTGATCTTGTCCCTAATGAAGATGGTTTTCCAAGTTTCACCTTTATTTCTAGGCATTACAAAATTTTATGTGGGGGTGACAGGTACTTTTTAAATCATGTTTACTATGTAAGGACCCAATTCTGTGATTTAAGATTATCTGCACAAGTGTGTGTGTTATGGATGTATGTGGTACTAAATGTGTGACTTTTCACGATTTAATAAAGTTTTAGTAGAAAAATAAAATCAGCCTCAAGTTTATTTTAACTTGGATGTAGTTTATGAAAATTCCCAGGGAGACGGTTTTCCAGGCTTTTTGGCAGTTAACGGGGGGTACATGCTGAGTTTGTGTTCTTATATGACTTGTCGTAAAGGACCCAGCACTTAATTTGTACAGGAGAAGGGTAGGAAGCAGGCTGGAAAAGCAGGGGCCACTACTTTAAAAAGTGGTATATTTCTAAGAATCTAAAACCATCAAAAAATTGATTGTCACCATAGGTTTGTATTCTGCATTTGTTTGCTCCTGAAGGGCAACACTTTCCTGGGCAGGGACACTATTTCGACTAACCAAGATTATAAATGGCAGTTAATACTTCCTTTGCTAAGTAAATCCCAGGGGTAGGGTTATAGTGGTTTATTATAGTGGTTGGGGTTTTTCTTTTTAAACCATTAAACTGAAATTGCTTCAAGTATTAACATTTTAATCATTCCCATGACAGTTTCATTTTCACAGCACACACATAAATATCAAATCTACTACTTCTGAGCATAACTGCTTTCTGTTCATTAGACACCTGATATATGTCTAGGCCCGAGGGAGCTCTTTTGCGGTTTGGTCATATGGTTCAGATGCTGTGAAGCAGCTTCAATGCAGAAACTCCCCTGAGCTTCCAATCGTCAGTAGACATTGATGCACGGAAAGTCGCCCATTAGGTGCCAGCGATTGTTTCAAACCAGCGCCACTCTAAACATGAGAACAGACCCACCTCCCCCAAGATGCCAGTGCAAACTATTTACATTCCATTCAATGTGCAAAATGCACAGCAATGCCCTTGATTATTGGAAATATAAATGTACACCAGACCATATGACAACATATTGATAACAAGAGATCTAACCTCTCTCTATATATGTGTGTGTATACATATATTTATTTATATATATATATTTTTTTTAATATATATTTATATATAGTGTGTAAAAAAAAAAAAAAAAAATACACATTTGTATACAACTTGATTCATATCTTGGGCCATTCCATAGTTATTTAAATCATGAATCTGTATATTGTTAATTTCTTTTAAAGTACTTCAACCAATTTACATTCCAGTGATTATCACTTCGGTACAGTTTGGTGCATCCAGTGACGTGTACTTTTAAATCCTGGTATAGAAGGAAACCAAATCTGTCTTCGTCTAGAAACCTTTGCATGTTTTTGGCTGCTGTAGTTGTGGTACCTCTGAATTCCGGTCGTATTTCCTTCATTTAACAACGCTAACAGTGTTATGTGTGTCTCACCAATATCCTGGGTCGGTCTGTTCACCACTGGTTCCGAGGACCTGGGCGCCTGTTCAGAGTGACGAAAGGACAAAGACTGAAATGCAAACCCAGCACATCATGGATGCAGGTGGCCCTTGAGGGTTTAATCACTGCACAGTGGGTTAGGGTCAGTTCCACACGTTTTGGGAACAGGCCTTCAGTGGTCCCATTAGTGCAAACCCAAAGATCTCTTCTGTATTCATCACAGTGCAAGTTAGAGATCACTGCGGGAGCAAAGTTCATCAGACTAACCTGACGGAGCCTTGCTCTTTACCTCCCTAACCCTTCAATCTCACGTGATCCAATGACACCCTTAATCGGTGAAGAACGGGCTATACTGTAATGTCTTGTCTGGAGTGGTCCAACCCCTTTTTGTTTAACCTGTGACATACCATGTCTTACAGTGTTTCAGTACTAAAAGTTGCAACAAACATTTCTGAGTTCTGTGCTTATGACACCATTATGCATGCAATATTGGTCACCCATAACGACACACAATTTAATCTCCAATTTTTTTCTTTGCCCCAATATTCATATGTCAAAGAAAACATCAAAGCACAGTGAATATAAACTAAATGGCTCCTCTGGTTATTCGTGACGATCTTGTACGACAACTATTTAAAGGAACCAACGTTGCTGCTGTAATCGATATCACCACCAGTTCTGCAGAGGTGGGAGAGGGGGTTTCAAGGGGGTTGGGGGATGGGGGTTTATCCCACAGAAAGTCATACTGTAATCAACCTTCATTTTTCACCCCATCACTACAGTATAGAAGGACGCGTGATTGGCTGGAAAGACTGCTATAATCACAAGAGGTTGGCGAGTGTACCCCCCCTGCAGCATGAAATGAGGGCACCCTGAACCTAGGATATCCACCACCACTTTCAGCAAATCTCACCCACCACCCAATCACTGTCATAATGGCAAAAATGAGAAAGTGATCAGACCAATCAGAAAGTCACCTCAAGCTTGGATGGTTGCCAGGACACCAGGCAGCAAAGGCTGCACCGAGTGTCTTAAATGAAGGGAGACGAACATACCAGAAAGGAGGGGACGACACCAGGGAAGATGGAGAGAGAGAAATGACACAAAGAGCAGACACCACCCACCAGAAGCCGATCCATTTATTGTACACATTAGCTTTTATTAATGCTCATTTCATTCATTATTTGTACTCAGTTATTCAGTTCCAGTCAGAACGAGAGGCACTTTAGTCAGGAAGCGTGTCCGGTTCTCCGAGTGGGAAGGCTGAGTAGCTCGCACACCATCACCATCTGCATGTATCTGCACGTTCTACCTGCAGGAAGGTTCTCGAATGAACCTCTGCAGGAAATCACCGACCGTAAATATAAAAACAAAGCCTTTGGCCGGCTGCCTCAGTGATGCCGAGATCCCCGATACCCTGACCAAGGCCGGCCGTCATCCTGCTCTCAGAGTCTGCGTGTCTTCACAGGAAGTTCGTTGGCCCACAACACCTAAACTCCTCACACCCATCTGTCAAAAAATGTAACAAAAATCACACCCACACTCGGAGAGGGGGTTGCTTTCTGCCAGTACCTTCCTCTGAAAATCCTTAACTAACTCCACAGGACCGCACCTGTATTTACACAGTCTCTTGAAGCAGGACATGCACAGCAAGCCAAAGAGCATTCGGACCATCTCCCCACCCGCAGGTTCAACCCGCCGAATCGAAACGGAAAACATTCAGAATGTCTGTCAGAATGCTCACATTCCCAAGAAGCCCAAATGAACAAACAGAATCAGGAGTTACAGATGTTCAATGATCATACCCAAGATGCATCTGACAGACGTTTTCTGCTTATAAAGCTTTTGGTTTTCTGTGAAATTTGTGCAGGATAACGGGGAAGAGATCTGAGACCATTACCTCAATGCCAAGAATGATGGCAATATAATGAGTTTTTAAATCAAGGGTGGTGGTGCCTCAGTGACTAGCCTTCACAACAGTGGAGAACCTGGACAGAGCTCTCAGAATTCAGGATAAAAACTGCTTTTGACAAAATAAAATCAGCCTTGGTATAAATAACACAAAAGGGTTACAAAGATCTCCATTTCCACAGGAACGTGACCAAATGGGTCTACTCAGCCATTTCACAGGCGGTTTCCACCCCCGCCCCACCCAAAATGTAATCCTCGTCCACCCCCCACGTTCCACTCAAGAATCACGCCCCACAAACTTTCCGGCACTTTCTGGTAACAGGTTTGGATCCCATTTTGAAGTTCCTGGTCACTTCACTTTCTGTCAAGGCACTGACATCCCGTGAAGCAAAGTGCCCCCCCCCACCCACCCCTTCAGGACAATCTCAAAAGATTTACACCCCCTGCCTATCAGTGCAATGAGGTGCCCAGAACACGCAAAAAAAGTTAGTTTCTTTTTTTTTTTTTTCCTTTTTTGTTTTTTTTTTTTTCCGTTTTAACCCATGTTATGTTAATGCTTCAGAGACTTACAGGCCTGTCTACATCCGCACGCACTGGCTCCGGGTTCCACAGACACAGCCATTAAACAATCCGGAACTTTCTATTGCCTGTTAAGTTTGCAAGTGGAACACACTGTTTGTACAGGGGCTGTTTAATACACCAAAACAATAACAAATCACCCCTGAACATGACTGCAAAACTGTGCTGAGGCAACACAACTCATTTTAGTCACTCCTGTGCTACAAATGTTAGTCCTTTTTGCCTTGACTGTATAAATTGCTTTAGGATATATGCCAAGTATAGCTTGACTCATATTCAGCTGCAGTTCAGTCAGGGCTTCTGACTGGTCTACACCACTGGCTCACCTGCTCTCTGATTGGTCGTATTGTGTTCTTATCGGTTGCGTGATTAAGGGAGGGGCAGGGAGAGCTTCCCCTGTTTTACAATGCAATTATTAGACCTTCAAGCTAAATACAACATTGTAAAAGTACATATTTCCTGAAATACAAAAGGGGGAGGGAAAACAGACAATTTCCACAATAACAGTGATTTCCAGTATGACTTGAGTTAGAAAAATCAGTGAGGGGGTGCATAATTGGCTAATGTATCTTTTTATACAGATCAGACAAAAGTAGGAATAAATGGGGGGGGCATGACTGTTATGCTGCAAAGACAATCTGTAATTCTGTACATTTCTGCACAAGGAGGTCGTCCGTAACCCTGAAGACGACACGCGGCACAGCGACTGTTTGCATGCTTGCGTGCGTGTTTGTGTGCAGGCACGTGTTCGCGCGCCCGCGTTCACAGCCGCTGTCCCATCTGGCCCTCTCTCGGCACCCCAGCCCCACCCTAAGGCCCTGGGGCCTAGTCTAGTAAGGACGGCTCGGAGGGGCGGATTATGGTGGGCCGAAGCGGGGCGCCAGGGGGTCTCCGGCTGCAGGGGAGAGAGAGTGAGACCATGAGCAGGCAAGACCAGGGGGTCGGAGCGAGGGATGGGGGCAAGTGATCAAATGAGAGGGAGGTGGAGAGAAAAGAGAAACACCTCGATTCCTGAAAACATCGAGGTGCACCATCGCTGAAAAGCTGAGCGACCAATCGGAGGACAGAACACCAGTATGGAGCAGGACTCACCTGGGGAC
Organism: Cyphomyrus plagiostoma; assembly: GCA_019775915.2. NCBI lineage: Eukaryota > Metazoa > Chordata > Actinopteri > Osteoglossiformes > Mormyridae > Cyphomyrus > Cyphomyrus plagiostoma. The sequence continues at coordinate 15,629,124 of JABFEA020000048.1, read as the reverse complement.
GCCGGGGGGCAGGCTGGGAGGCACGCGAGCAGGCCGGGACGGGACCAGAGGGGGGGCGCCGAATGGGTCCTGGTTGCCAAAGGCATTGATGGGCTGCCCCGGGCGGGAGGGGATGGGGGGTGCCCCAAACGCTGGAGACGGGTTCAGAGGAGGACCTGGGGTGGGACCCCTCACTGCAGGGGGCCGGCTGGGAGGGGGGGCCGCCGCCATCGGTCTGCGCTGGGAGGTAGGACTAGAGAGACAGACGGGAAGTCATGAGCAGAAGACATGAGCACGTGTGTATGTGTGTGCGTGTTCACACCCAGCGAGTGTCCCCACCTGGGGTCCCTCTGGATCCAGTTGTCGTTGACGGGGGGCGGCAAGGGCGAGGACACTGTGGTGGTGGTGATGTCCCCGATGATCTGCAGAGCCTCCTTCAGGGCGTGGTACATGCGCAGCATCTCGTCGCGCTTCTGCGCCTGGTCAGCCGACTCCTCCATCAGCGTGTTCTGGTCGCCCGACGAGTACAGGTAGGCCAGCAACTCCGAATGGATGAAGTCCTTCGCCTGCGTGGGATCGGGGGCGTCCGGAGTGAGAGGGAGAGAGGAAACGAGCCGAGCGGGACGGATACGTGGCAGCAAGAGGACCAGCCATGTAAAGGGCCCTTTGAGCTCCCCCACCCACCCCTCCCCTCCAGTGCAGGCAGAAGCTGAGACTCACGCTGTTGATCATGGTGTGCATGATGGTCTTCGGTAGGAGGTCCCGGATCGTCTTGTTGACGATGTTGCTGTAGGAGTCCACCAGGTTGCGAATGGTCTCCACCTGTCGCTCCAGCTGAGGGTCCATGGACAAGGTGTCGACCACGGCCTCCTCACTGTCCGGCTGAAAGGGGAACAGCATGCGTGACTGTGAGTGCATCTCAGGACAGAAGCAAGTTCCATGTTACTCAACAACAGCTGCTCCTGGGGGACAATAGAAAGAGTGAAACTGAAAGCAGTCTCAAAATCAAAATCATATTGGGGAGAGTAAAATACATTAAACATTTTGCGTTTGACGCCCAAGAATAGATGTGGACTGAAATGTGTTCCCCCTTCATTTCCGGGCAACACACCAAGTTTGTTATAGGGTTTACGTATAAGCAATGTTGCCCTTTTGGGGTTTGTGAGTAATGTACCATCTTTGCAACTGGGTTTGCGCTTAATGTACCTGGTCCTTTTCAGGGTACACGCCAGCTCTGAGGAAAGAGGCCTTCCAACTGTCCACGTCCTCCTGGGACTCACAAGAGAGCTCGATCTGACGCAAGTCCTTATACACATTCCTGTGCACGAACACATGCCAACTCACGGTGAGATGGTTCTTTATAAACAGGCACTGGGATTGATAGAACACACCCAGGCCAAACAAGACGACAGCGAGCTCTTTGTCTCGTAAAGGAAGCAGCAAGGCTGCGGCTGACCTTTGTTCCGTGTTGAAGATTCCGAACGTGTGCTTATTGGACATGAAGCCCTTCTCCACGTCCCTGAGCTTCAGGTTATCCAGAGGGAGCATATACTTCTTCTCCTTCTCCTGGAAACACACCCAACGCAGAACCACCCAAGACTGTAATGCTGCGACCGTGGTAACCAGTAAGCTCAAATTTGATTGGTTTACCCCACCATCCATCACTCCCTCAGCCATCGCCTCACGCACCTCCTCATCTTTGTACCAGGACAGCGACTCGGCAGTCAGCACAAACCAGTACTCCTTGGAGCCTCCCTTCATGATGCTGATGTTGATGGTGAGCCAACCTTTCCTGATCACCTGTCCGGAGAAAACAGGACGAGGCCAAGGGGATTGGGATGACGTGGTTGGTATGGGAAAGGGGGCAGAGGGAGGTGAGATGCCATGATGTTGATTCTGGGAGAAATTATCACTCCTGCTTCATGCCTTGTAAAGCTAGCCATGATTAACCCTTTACCTCCTTCCCTGCCCACGCAAGAACCCTCATACATATTTTTTTAGACATGCTGGCAATGGAATCAGGTGGGCCCCAGCATGCTAATACACAAGCATACCTCTGAGCTAGGCTACTGCTGAATTAGCATTGAGGGAAGTCCTCAGAAAGGTGGAGTGATTATACAATGTTACTTAAACTGAGTCTTCCTTGTTACCCCATGGAAAGTTCCTCACTACATTAGCAGAGGTGTTAGGTCACTAGAAAATAATTCACAGGGTTAACAGGAGTGTTGCCAAATCAAGGTCATCCTTAGACTTCGGTCCACATTTAGATTTGCAAGCAAGATAAAAATAGTCAAAAATTAAGATATTCTCCATTCAAGGTCACTCCTATGCTCGACTGAAGCTGCAAGAAGCAGAACCGCTGGTAAAATCAAGCATTTTCAAACACGAAGAAACAACAGTGAATTCTAGGCGGTCTGGAATCTCTACTCCTTCCTTTATTGTCATCGGTCGACCTGAGGCAGTCGACCATGAGATGTCATATGACCCAGACCGAACAGCCGGCCCACAGCCTGAGGTTAGGCGTCAGTAAATCAATAACATTGAGCGTTAGGGTGAGTAGAAGCTACCCTATGGGGCAATTAAACAAAACAAGCATTGTTAGTGGCACAGACGGGAGACAATGTAGCCTGTCGGGGTTCTTACTTTTATACATATTTCCTGTTTTTTAAAAAAAAAAAAAGAGGCAAGGAGGGATGGGGAGGGGCTAGGGAAGGTAAACAGAACAAAAACATAAAAAGCTAACGGAGCCAAGAGTTTGCCTTATGCAGAGTATGCGTCCTGTTTGGAAACATGACTCAAAGTCAACTGCTTTTTGGGACCCTGGCAAAACAGGAAATATGGCAGCAGAGTTTCTCTTTAGGACGAGGAATTACTCAACCAGAACACAAAGTAACAAGGATGTGAGAATCGATTAACTACTAGCTACTGTCAGAGTACAGAAAACCACAGTGAATAAACCTTCACCGTTCAGGTGTGATATTGTCCTTCAGATCCCTTAATTGGCTCATGTCTGAAGGCGTCTAATCTTGTCCCTAAACTTCCACATAGCGGCAAATCTGCAAACATACAGTTTTGTTTACCGTTCTGCATGGATAAATACCCCCCCCCTTTTTTAACAAAAAAAAAACCTTTAAATAGGAAGGCCAGGTGGTTCCGCTATTCTTGCGTTCCACCCAACAGCAACACCTGTGTTTACCTCGCCATTCTAATGGCCCTCAGTCCAGATGGACCACTCCAGCAGATCAGCACAGATGGAACAATCCGATTCCTCCATTGTGACTGGCTAGATGATTTGAGCATTTGATTGGTCAAGCACCCCACCAATCAGAAGAGCAAGGTAACCACGTCAGTTTCACCTCTAGGATTTACAGCATGGACTCATTCAGCTCTGGCCTCTGATGTTCATTCTTGGGCCTGTCGAATTGAAATTGTCCTGCTAGCAGAGGCCAAAAACCACAGTCTGCACCAGAGACCAGTCTGAAAGTGAAAATATCATGGCTAATTCCTAACCTTCCGTACACAGATGAAGCAAGGTTGCAGCAACAAGAACATCACACCTGAAGGATGGGCAAGAATGAGAGTGTGGAGATTAATGACTGCAGTAACAGCAATCATAAAGGAGGTACAGACCACAAATTTTAAATGATTCCACTGAAATGCACATTTCAACCCAGCAGCTGGGACTGCTTTCTCCGATTATGTTGGAAGTTATGAATTGATAAACGAGAAGATACACATGCAAAGATGGATAACACAAAACAATTGTGTCGAGTTTGGCCACGCCCCCCCCATTTCCAAATCCGTCACTCCCCCTGCCCTTGTAACAGTAACAGCAGCACTTCACAAGGCAAACTCTGACACAGACACCCAGGCAGGACACCAGAGAACACCTTTGTCAGGATAACTGAGGCCAGGGCAACACCAGGCTTCACCACTAGGTGGCACAACAAGCGCTCAGTGCATTTTGCTTTCACTTTTCATTCTTAAAATGAAATCATTAGTTGTGCACCATAGGTCTGCTTACAGAAATCTCATTTCTTCTTTCAGCAAAGACATTATTTCAAAGAGATTCTCATGATATTGGGAACCGATTTGATTGATGGGTGAATAAAAAGAATTCACACTCCAGCAGCAAGTGAAACCAAACGCAACGTAGATATTGCAATAAAAGTTAGCCACATCTGAACTACAAATTAAGAACTGCATCAATTACAATGCTGTTAGGATAATTTTGCTCAGAGTAATTACGGTGTATATTATTACCAAATTAGTGGTAATGGAGATAAACAGCATAATTACGGTTGTAATTGTATTGTCCATTTCAGTCGTTATATGGAACTCTACCTGATCATCTTCCATGTCCTCCAACCTCTTAAACTGCAGGACAGAAGGCAAATATGACCAAACAGGTAACTTTTTTTTCTGAAAAAAAGACGTTGCTATGGTAGTACCTTGCGCAGGAGTGGTAATAACCAATCAGCATTAACAAAAGAGACAGGGACCATCTCTTTGGCATTGATTTGGTCTTTAGTTGGTTCAAACGTCCTATAACAGTACATTGTAAGACTGGGTCATTAAGCGCAGAGATTTCTCCTCCAGGGCCCAATGTGTCCCTAAAATGGCGAATGACCTCCCTCATATGATTGCCCTTAAGGCCTCAGGTTTCCAGCAAAGGTGACCACCCCTGAATGGCCTATTACCAGGAGGCCTCTAACAGGGGCAGTACTGGAAAGAGGGGCTTATAGGTACTCACCAAAATCTCACCCTGTTGGGGGGGGGGGGTAGTCAAGCAAATTAAATTACAGAAGAAAGGGAAGGAAATAAGTAAAAGAGAGAATTGTTGGTGGGGTGAATGAGACAGAGAGAGAGAATAGACGGGGAGAACAGACATGCCAGGCATGTGAGAGGAGATGGGGTCAAGAGACAATGAAAGGAGAGCAAAAAAAAGCAAGAGAGAGCAACACAGTTACATGCAATTAGATTAACTGGAGGGTTTCAGGCCTCTTGTCACATTGGTTGGTTTGTGCGCATTAACAATTACCGTAAAGGCTAAAAAAGAAAGAGGCTGATTAGTTATTGCTTTGCAGAGTGCAGTCATGCCATTCGGTGTGTTTCATGCAACAATTGCGATACAATCATAAAAAACAGAGATGGGGGGGGGGGGGGGGTAACAGGGAATACTGCCAAATATCTTGATACATGTTGGAACAGGCAACTACAACATTCTTTATTCTGGATACACTTATGAGGCCAAAGGAATCAAACCAAACAGATTGGTGATGTATTGTGGGATATGGGGGGGTTCCAGAGCCAGCTTGTTTGGCTGAATTTGAGCAGAGTGGACTGTATGACAAGTGGGTGAGACAGGGATTACGGTACCAGCAGTGTTAGGGTGGGCTGGGATTACGCTGGTTTATGTCAGAGAGATGGTACCAGAGGAAAGGGGGAAGCAATGAAATATGGGTTAGATA
>JABFEA020000048.1:15605491-15620282 GCA_019775915.2 Cyphomyrus plagiostoma | reverse complement strand
CCCCCCCCCCCCCCCCCCCCCCCCCCCCCCCCCCCCCCCCCCCCCCCCCCCCCCCCCCCCCCCCCCCCCCGCTATTTGGTGTCACGTGTCCGTTTTGGTCTGTGCACCACAATTACCTTGTCGCTGCACTTCCTGACCAGTGCGTTGAGCTCACACGCTACAAGATCCACGCATTTCATACTGGGCGCTTTCAGTTTGAGCACCTGCTTTCTCACCATGGCCTCGAAAGCTAGGTCCGGCGTGAACAGGCCCGTTCTGAGGTATTAGGGGCCGTGGCGGATGGGGGGGGTGGGGGTTGGGTAGGGATTGGGGAGAGTGAAGAGGGAGAAACAGAGAGAGGGAGAAAGATAAAAGGAAGGGGGAAGGCAAAGTCAAAAATCGAGGCATTTTGTTTAGTCAGCCAGCTTGAATGTCAGAAGGGAAGGGAACATGGAAGCTGAGAGGAACCAGCTGCAGGTTCTCAAATGCCAGAAGAAACGGATGCAGGAACCTGCGGCCGGACTGCACGAGACCCCGGAAAATGCCGGAACGTTCCCAGACCTCGTGTATAAACACAGGCACCACCACAGCATACCAAAACATGACACCGACACACAGGGAAAGAGGCAGATGGACTGGGATTGGTGGGGGTCGTTGGGGGCGTGGGATGCACTGCTACTGTCTTGGAGGGTGGGCATTAACATCAGACGAGGCCAAACTGGTTCTGGTTCTAGGAGGAGAATAAGAATGTGCAATGCTGCCCCCACTCCCACAACTCCCACCCACACAAGGGTGCCCCCATCTGGCGGTACCTTGTCAGTGCACTGCCTGACTGTGCTGACGAGCTCCTGAACAACCAGGTCGATACACTTCAGGCAGGGTTCCTTCAGCTTAATAATCTGCCTTTTCACGATGACCTCGAACGCCATGTCTGGAGTGAACAGGCCCGTTCTACATAGACACACAGGCGCACACAGACAGACAGACACAGATTGAAATGGTGGGGGGGGCAGGGTATGTGTGGGGGATGGGCAGAGCAGAGAGAGTGAAACAATGTGAGGCAACGACATTTTCTGAGGGCAACGGCCGACTGGTTGACGTTGCAGCTGAAATTAACACTGGTGAAATTAACACTGGTGAATGGTGCCTAAGCACAGACAACACTAGAGGGCTGTGTTACCCAGAGGGAAGTGCAAAAACACATGGGGGCGAATGGTGACCGGGAGAGCAGGAAGTGGTCAGAAAGGAAAGAGAAAGGGGGCAGACTGATGTGCTGTGAGGCGGGTCACCATGCCCCCCCCCCTTCCTGGTACATGCCTCACACCGTGGACGTTCTTGATAGCGTGGCTGATCTCTCGCCTCAGCTCCTTCTCATCAAACACAATCTGGGGAAGAAGGACAGAGTCACATGGGTGCAGGGCCCATCACTCAGTGTGCGTGTGCAAGTAGTTCTTGCTCTGGGATCCTATGTATGCAGATATGCAGTTCCTCATCATTTCTGCTGTAAAAAATGGCTGCTAAAACTAAATGAAGTGCAAGAACATTATTCTCGGAGAAAGGGCTCTCTGGCTCTGCGGCAGTGCGATGAGTGAGCGGGTACCTTAACCAGCTCAAACGGGAAGCGCTCGTGGAAGATGCGGTTAATCCTGGCTCCGCCTGACAGCTCCACCGTGTCCACCTGGTTTCCAGAGCCTTCTATCCGCTTCTCGAAGTCCACTCCAAACTGCTGCACCATTCTGGGGAAGGCGGACGGAGATGCTCAGTGTATGTGTGTGTTTGTGTGTGTGTGAACAGGTCTATTAATACAGGTAAAAATAAGTAATAAGCTCCCTAACACTCATAATCCTTACTGTGGCACATACCGATTCCACTACTATAGCACAGAAAAACCCCAGTGAAGCGGATGACTGATGTACACCCAACGTCTGCCAACAGGAGTGTGCTCCTCCCCCCCAGCACACTCACTGCAGCAGAGCCTTAGTCTTGCGCGTGGGATCATCTGGCCGGAAGTTCTTGTACTCCTCCACCTCCTTCTCCAAGGAGAGCAGCTGGCTCTGCAGCTTGTTCCTCAGTCCCGGCAGCGTGTCGCGGATGTGGTTGGTCAGTTGCTGGGGAGATGGCAAGGGGGAAGTGCCGGGGGCAGGTTATGGGTGCGCAAGTCAGAAATGCCACGTTCCCCATTCCCAGAAACATTGTATTTCTACTTTTGTGTTTAATGGTCCAGAATAAATTAATTGCCCCAACCCCCCCTCACCTGGTTGAGCGTCTTCTGTAGGTAGGGGGTGCCCATGCGTTCCGCAATGTGCCTGTAAGCCGGGTGTGACAGAAAAAACTTCCTCTCGGCCGCCAGAGCAGCACGAATGTCCTTCTTCCCGTCAATGTCTTTCTGGCTGCGGTTCACCACTCCAATGTAGCCTGCGGGGGGCAGCAGAGAGCACCATTTATGACTTTCTCCTGGCTTGCAATGGCCTGGGTTCCCGTACGGCACACAGTTGCGTCCTCCTCACCTCTGCGCAGAGGCAGCAGCTTGTTCTCCAGGATCTCCTTGGCATCCGTCCCTTCGTCCATCAGGTCCAGCTTGGTGATGACGCCGATGGTGCGCAGCCCTGCAGAAGACGTTAACAACAGCTCTGCTCCGGGTTTTGAAGACTTTGCCCATCATTGAACTGGCACTCTACACTGGAGGCATTTTGATTGGATATGGAAGGATAGGGGCGGGGCTTGGCAGTATCACATCTGCATCTTTGGAAGGCTTCGCAGTGCTAAAGAGGGACAAGCATTCGCATCTAAGCAGACAGTCCCAAAAGCCCTCATCCGATGCTTACCCTGGGGGTCGACCTCCTTGGCGATTTTGAGCGCGTCGGAGTTGGCGAGGTCAGTGTTGGCTGGTGTGACAGCCAGGATCAGGCAGCTTTCCTTGGTGATGAACTGCAGCAGCATGTCCCTGATCTGGTGCTCAATATCTGGAGGCTGGTCCCCAACCGCCACTTTAGTCATGCCGGGCAGGTCGATCAGCGTGAGGTTTAGCACTGGAGGCAGGTACAGGTGGGGTCAGAGGTGGAGAAGACAAAGCAAGAGATCCCAGCATGACCAGTGGATGCCTTGGAGAACAAATGTCGTGCAAGTCATACCGTGCGGGGAGTAGACCCTCAAGTTGATGGGGATGGGGGAGATGCCCTTATTGGAGCCTGTGATCCTGTCCGTCTCAGCCTCGATCTCCAGCCGAACCTCATCGAAGTCCACAAACTTGCGCCCTTTACAGTGCAGAAACTCTGCATATTCTGCAGGGGGTGAAAGCAGGGTGTCGGAGCACAGTAAGCCTCAACACGCCAAATGCACTCATGGGGGCATCGCCGAGGAAACGGGAGGAGAGCGGCACAGACCTGCTTTGTTGTTGACCAGCTGGAGGATGAGAGGCCTGCGGGTGACGATGCCTGAACCTCGAGGAAGGAAGTCCCTGGAGAGTAAGAAAAAAGAGGGAGAGAGAGGCCGGTGGCCAAAGTGAGCTGCAGGGGAGCCGCGAATAAGGCATGCTGGGAAATCACTTCAGATCCAAGTCCAGGAAGTGCACCCATCAGAACCGTATCCAATAAGCAGAAGTTACACACAAAACATTATATTTCATAAGAATGGTGCTTCGGTGTGTAACATAATTGTCTGTCGCAACTACTTAATGGTTTCCAAAAATAACTCGGTACAGACAACATTGTGGACATTGACCCTGGCTGTAGGCAGCAAAGTTCAGACAACAATTCCGACGTTGGGCGTGGATTAATGCATGTGAACTTTCAAGGTGAACCAAAGGGGCTTGCCGGACAGGTTCGCCTAACCACCTGGCACGGATACTTGCGTACCTCGCCTCGACCTGCCATGCCGATCTTTAGTTAGAATGCCCGGCGAAATGTACACAGTGACCCTGCATTAAAAACAAACAGCGTGCATAACAACAGGATCCAGGTGGTGTCCGAATAAACGCACCGACCTGATTGTGTGGCAAAGTGCCAGCCACAGTGACAAAGGATCTGACGCCTCAGTGACATTTCAGCAATGTTCAGGGAGTGGATTCCTCTTACAGAAATGTATTTTTGTGCAACTCTATATAAGACCAGCAAATATATACATGAATACACAATAGCAACTCTGCCAATGTGCACATTCAAAATGAGGCAGCAAACTAGTGCAAGAAAACCCCTGGTACTTGTGGTCTAGTATTACTTTAATATTTTAGTATAATAAAATATATATTTATACTTTATATGTTAATATTTTTAAACTAAATTAGTAAATACAGATGAAAAAACGTTTGCCAAAAAGTCTTTAATTAGGCATCTAGAAACACACATGACGTAGAACGGTACGTCTCGTTTTATGCGTTTTTGAGGCATTTGCAGTTTGGTATGAATATCTTCCAAGCAAGGATACGCTGAATGCTTAACATGCCCCACAATTTTTCTCCCACTGGAAACGGTGTCACTTACACTTTGTTGCCATAGCAGCCCCTCCTGCATCACAAGCTGTAGCGAGTGCGCAAAACGGCCCAAGGTAGTGACTGCTAAATCATCCATTGCTTTTTTCATATCACTCGCAGTGTCTCGCACAATTGCATGCACTTCGTTTAGTGGGATTTCCCACTGAATGCTACTCACACCTCTCAAAACTTTTTACAAATATTGCTACAAGTTGCTATTAAAAGTGTAAAATACTTCCAGATCATCCACCCCACATCTGCTGTTTTTATACTTGACGTCACACCCGCAGAGTAGCAAATAGACTGAGTGGGAGTGATCAGTTTGAATTCTGCAAAAAACACACATCTAAAAGGGGAAAGTACTGTCTCGCGATTAATTGTACTAATAGATTTAACACGAAATAGGAGCTGTCCTTGTAGAGACTGATTGATCACAGATGGCCGATACCTGATCTGTCAGATATTGGAACAATGAATCAAAAAAAAAATAAGCAATTGAATGCACAGGTAGTTATGATGGTAACATGCATCATAATCGATATGAAATTGGGAATGACGCAAGACACACAGCATCACCTAACATACATGTTAAACCAAACGAACCGGTCTGAAATACACATTCCAGCTTCCCCTGGCAGCCAAAAACACAGACAAAGGTTTATGGGGGGGAAAGCTCAGAGGCGGGCGGGGGGGGGACTTGAGAAACAGGGTATATGTGAGGATGAAGAGGAGGAATGTGGGAGGATAAAGGACAAATGGCCATAGGGGCATCAAGAGCAAGAAAATGAATGAGAGGGATAGTGGTGGGGAACAGCCATTGGCTAGAGGAAAGTGGACACGTGACCCAGGAGGGCCTGACATAGCAGGACAGATGGAATCCTGGGACAATGCAGCCAGAAAGACAGATGCGAGGCTACACAGAGGCCGCTGTTCACAACTGCTGCCACATCGAGTGTGCCGTTTGCCCCTGGTGTAAGAACACATTAAATGCAAAGACAGGAGGGAAGGTTCATTAGTCATCAACAGGGGGCCGTCTCAGTCTCCTAAGGAGGCCGAGATGCACACAGAGATGGGCGCGCGCACAGGGCTCCAGCGAAGAGGGCCGCAGGGAAGCAGCTGCATTATTGATGTGCTGTGAACGATAGATGAAGCCGTCATCTATTATACATCTCCTCGACCAGAAAGCATAGAGTGGGAAGCAGGCGGTCCGCTCAACTGAGGAGATAAGTGTGTGTGTGTGTGTGTGTGTGTGTGTGTCCGGTACCCCCATGCACAGTCAAGCAGTGATGCGAGAGCGGGGAAAGACAAAGTAAAAAACATAAACCACTGCAAGTTTCGCTCGAAGACGGCTGGATCCCTAAGTGACAGGGTCTCATCATTCACCTTCTGTGAGCATCACTGAACTCTTACTAACACACACAATCACACGATTGATCAACAGTTTCACCTTCTAGACCAAAACCAAAAAACACCAGCTGAATAGAGTCCATTAGCCCGTGTGAATTCGTCTCCCAAGTGCTGCACTGTATTTAAAATGCGAGACGCGGTAAGATGACAAGCCTCGATGTCATGTCCTTCAGGAGAGAATGCGATTAATAAAGCATGAATACAAGTGTGACAAATCAGCAAAACTGAGAAACAGTGTTGTACAAAGAACAACTGAATCAAGCATTTGTGTATTTTCAGCCGCACTGTGTCGGATTTTCTCATTTTGTGCTGTTCTACACGTGTGTGCATCACAGCTGCAGGGGGCAGTGATCCCAATGTGTCACTCCGCGATTCATTGCTAGCACACCACCACTGAGCCAGCACGTTCTGTACGATCAGTAAGATCAGGAAGACGAAAGACTCTAAGAGAAGTACTGTATCCCAAACTTCCAAGGTGCTGGTTTCACCGCAAAATGCCAGGGAGCCAGATTACAACCCTGCCCAATCCACGCCCGTCTGCCTCACACAAGATAAGGACCACCCTGTGACTGATGGAGTGCCACCACACACACACACACACACACGACGCTTGGCTGCACATTGAGCAAGGGTTTATCGCCATGGCTACCATCGATTAGATTAAGGAGCTTGTTCGACTGACATCTGGATGCCTTGGGCTGGGGCCTCTGGGTAAAGTGCCATTCAAGAGATATCGTGCAATCTAAGTGCTCCAAGGAAACTTAATCTAACCCAAATAAGAATGAAGATCCGCACTTCCAGGCGCCACGTCTATGACAAATGATAGAGAGAGAGAGAGAGAGAGACAGAGAATCTCTGAAATGGCTACTCCATTCACTCGCAGCTTGAATTTCCTGAAAGACCAGAACTCGTCATTGTTCTTCACAGATATTACATCATCTCTGGGTGTTCACAACAGCTTGCATAGTCTCTCGGTTTATGCGGGAAAACTGCAAGGTTGCTGATAAAAGTAATGGTTTTTTTGGGTCGACTCAGTCTTGAAAATGGCAACTTGGGTCACCATCACTATCTTTCAATAAGTCACCGATGGCTGCTGGTGGAATTACACCCTTCAAATGCCCTGTGTGCTCTTCCAAAAATAATAATCTGTGTCAATGAGTTAAATCAATTAGGGGAGAATAGCATTAGGCTTGAATTCCAAGAAATGAAGATATTCACAAACAGGAGGGGATGAATCAGCCTATCACTGGCGAGCCACCCACCACGCAGATGATGGAAAACAGGAAGCTGGCGAAAGCAAGACAAGTGCTGTGTTCAACCCCGCCTTCTCAACTGTGAGAATGAGGTGGATTGGCTGCTGGAAAAAAATCATTACAGAAAATCGGTAGCATTAGGAGGCAATGTGTTGTGCTCCGCCCCCATCTCCAGTGAGCACACAGGCCCGAACAGGAGACGGGACGTTCCTCCGTGCAAAATGGAATAACTGGTCGAGCAAGACTGAGTCCGAGATTGCTGGCTGTCACTTTATCTGGGACAAGATCTTTTCTTAAGCAAAGAGGCACCAGCATAGTGAACTCAGGACCTGGCTGTAAGAACATAGCCAAGGTGGCCTCTGTTGGAGCAAAAAGAGAGAGATGTGGGCCTTGGGGAAAGAAAAAGAAACAACAAAAGATGGGTGGAGGCAGCCATGGCGCTAATTACACCCAGGGGCTATGTGCAAACCTGTTCGCTCTTCCTCTGAAATCAACAACAGAGGGCAGATCGCCCATTCCCCATCAAGTCACATGATGGTGTGCGTGCGTGCGTGTGTGTGTGTGTGTGTGTGTGTGTGTGTGTGTGTGTGTGTGTGTGTGTGTACACGCCTGAGTGCCGGTGAGTCGCAGGTGAGCATTACCATGCAACAACATTTCCATCTGTATGAGGGGGAAAACCACAAAGACTTGACCGTGGATCAACAGGATGACCTTAAGATTTTTATTTTTTTTTAAAGATTAAAATATAATAAAAACATTTATTATAATATAAAAGACTGTTGTGAACAATTCAGGGTTTTCCCTACGTAGAAGCGCAAAAATTCAGGAGCTATTCCTGCTGTAATTAATGCAACATATTAATAATCGTGCAATTAAAAGCAACCACAATAAGGTTAGTGAAGGGTTTGTTTGGGTTTCAGGTGCCCCACTCAGGTCCTAAAAAGCGGTCGTCCAACAGGTTTTAGAGAATGCACTTATCGTTACTGACAGTAGAAAAACAAGCTGGGATATCCTGCTTTGCAAATACATGCTTCAGGTAGGCAATTAAGAGCTCTATCCCACAGACCTCTAGGTCCACAGCTGGCCAACCGCGGTTTCGGATACATAGCGAGGACCCCAACTGTCAGCCAATCAGCTGATCCTTAACAATGGTGTTAGGGGTGAACCGCACCGCCTGCCGTTGCAACTCACGGGTAAAGGCTACAGCTTATGAAAACAAACGCCAATCGGACCGTGCTGTGCTATTACAGTCCTCCCCTCCCGGACCCATCCCTGCAGTATCACGTTTTAAAATTAATGGGCTTTTAATCGTCCCCAGTGCAAACATCTGCCCAGCTGGCGTGGAAAACCCGAGCAACACCTGCTGTACCCGCCAGTTCGGGGCAGGAGACAATTACAACCGCGAAATGTTGTACGGTAACCCAGATCGAGAAAGATCTGGGCTAACTTTTGACTCTGGCTTGGCTGTAATTGTGGAAAAAAAATAATAATGCATGCAACGGCAATGGGTTTCCAAACAAGTAAAACACACAATGACCGCGATACAACTGCAGCGCCCCATCAACCAAGGGCTACGTCTGACATGACGGCTGCGCAAGCAGCCCTTAGAAAGTCACCCCTTTCACTTTCCCTCCACCCGTACGGAACCCCACCGGGTACGGTACCCCACCGGGTAGACCTCCCACAGCGAGCGGCACCGACCGCCCCCCTCCTTTATCTCCGCCCCCCCCTTATTTCCTCTTTCCCGGTCGCTGATCAACCTGCGTTAAGTGCGTAACTTGTTTTCGTGCATGACAAGCGGGTTTACGGGAAACGAGAGGGGCGAGAAGGAGGAAACGGCGGAGGAGCCGCGAAAACACGGGCGGAGGAGCATGACCGGGCTCCGCGCGGCGAAAAGCGAGGGCCGTGTTGTCATCGCGCCCGGTAATTAGCAATACGCGCTTAATCAGTCAAACTCACCTGCCGACGAAATTCTCCAAAACCGAGCTCTTTCCGGCACTCTGACCGCCGACCACGGCGATCTGCGGCAAGTCCAGGTTACAGCTCTGGCCGATGGAGCTGAAGGCGTCCTGAAGTTTATTTACGAGGGGAATCAAATCCTCCATCCCCCGGTTCCCCATTGCTGCGCTGGGCTCGCCTTGTCTGTCGCGTAGCAAACCGGCTAGCAAGCTAAGTACTCGTGTTACTTTGAAGGCTTGAGTTTCGCCCTACAAACTATTTGACTTCTTTATTCTTAAAAAATACAGATGCAGTCAACGGAAAGAGTTACTTGAGATACAAATAAGGGTTTAACAAGTCGTTACCGGTAGCGCTAAACAAGACCGATCACTCAATCAAACGGATAATAAAAAAACTCACTAAACAAAACTTCTATCATCCGGTCAGACGACACCAACCTCCGTTGGTGACTGAAACTCCACCCTCTGTCAACCAAATTCGCCACAGCCATTGGTTAATTCAACTGCTCGTCAACATAGCCTGTCTTGTTATTGGCCGTTTCTTGTTCTGTCATTCAATGTGAAAAGGCGTGGACGTGAGACTTGAGCGGCGGAACTTCGAAAAGTAATCTCAGTGGGAATTCATTATGTCAATCATGGTCTCGGACCCTACAACGCCCTCCCACATCCATTCAAGTCTAGATAAAGGTGTCCTATATTCTCACTGAACTTCGCTCTGTGTTACATATTCTGTAACGTTTATTAGGGAGTTACGAATTTGACGTCAAAAGTAAATAACAAATGATAGCTAGACATCACTTAACAATGATTACATGTTAACATGACTACTGACAGAATTTAAAATGAGTGGCATCCAGTTTCAGTCAAGATCCTTACTTCATGCACCGCTCAATCAGGGGAGTGATAGCTTCGACAGAAAATAGACGAAACCACATTTACAAGCTGGAATTATATATAAGTTTATATAACTACAAGTTCAAGTTAATAAGCGTTTTCTGGTTTTTGAATGGCAACTTAAGTTGATTACATCTGGCTGTGTAGGCCATCATAGCACATTTACTGTTACTACTCAGGATTCAGACAAAACCAGACCCACCCGCGTATTTTATACCAAGCCAAAGTAAACCATATTAATGGCAACGATTTTACAGTTTTAACCTGTCGGTTTATGTGAGCCACACACAATTTATTTAGGCCTGAAGGTTTGTGCTGAACCGGTATATGTAAAAACAGAATATCAAAATACTGTTTCCACCTGTCCCGTTTCTGCAGATACAATCTAGTAAAATGCAACGACTCCGGTAATAAATACGGTTTCGGAAAGTAGAATTTACTGGTCACTAGGCGTCGCTGCCTCTCAAAAATACAATTTAGAGCGATTTCAACTTCATTTACCCTTCATGCGAAAAAAACTTCTGCTCGGTCATTCATTGTAACCAATCCAAGTTAAAGAGAGACAATGAGAGACTGTTATACAGCACTCCAAACTAAAAGAAAATACTTTGCAGAAAATATTAGACGTGTCTGTCTATGAAAAACATTAAATATTCCAAATGCATAATACGTATGGCGTTAAAAATAGACTATTTTGGTTCATAACACAGGCATAATAGGACAAATATTAGCTATCAACCAATCGAGCAAGTAGCGAAGCACATTCGCCAGCATACTTCCGGTCACATTGTTCTTACGTAGAATAACGTTCCGAATATGGCCGCCTCCACAGTCCATGATGCCGAGATGAATGTCGCAAACTTTGCCTTGTCTGCTAAGCGAGCTGTATCAGCTCTTCCGCCTTTGGCATTGCGGATAGTGGCAGAATGTCCGGTGAGCAAAGCCCGGGCATGTGATCTCGCCCTTCCTCATTCTACGGTCAACACGCCGGTGTTTATGCCCGTGGGGACGCAGGGAACTCTGAAGGGAATAACAGTGGACCAGCTTGAAGAGCTCGGATGTCAGATATTTTTGGGGAACACTTATCACCTGGGGATGAGACCGGTAGGTGCCTAACGCTCGGATTCCCGTTTCCACTTTCCCTCAATATTTATGCAGCTTAGGCACTGAAATACTTGGGTGGTTCTAAACATGAGCATGAACGTTATGAAGCAGAAAAGCGGATTGAAGATGTCGAGCGTAGTGGTGGTGATTTATTTACTAGTTCTGTGCATTTTCGCAGGGACCAGAGCTCATTGAAAAAGCAAACGGGTTGCACGGCTTCATGAACTGGAAAGGAAATCTGCTTACGGTGAGCGCTAAAGTGATCCCCGGGAAACTGAGTTGCGAGTGTTATTTCAGTGTGTACAAATACTGTACGTGTCCAAGATAAACGCATTTTCTGCCTTCATTGTGAGCAGGACAGTGGGGGATTCCAGATGGTGTCCCTGGTCGAGCTATCAGAGGTGACAGAGGAAGGTGTTAAGTTTAAGTCACCTTATGATGGCCAGGAGATTCTGCTCACACCAGAGCAATCCATAGCCATCCAAAACAGCCTAGGTAAGATTTCCAATGTGTCTGAAAGTTTGTGAAGCCTGTAGAGTTTTTCTTTCAATTTCTTCAAGAATTCAACCTAAAATCTAATTTGATCTATGACTCCAACAAAGCTAATAACATGTAAAATGTTCATTTCATTTACTGATCAAAATGATCCAGCATTAAATGTACTTTCAAAATGTATGTGAAGTTCAGTTAAACCAGGGACCCCAAATGAAAATAACCCAGAACTAGGGGGCCCTACCACTGATGGGATGGAATACCTTCAGTGGTCATTGAGCATTTGTGTACATGGAAATTTGCAGTTCCCTAATAAAGTACTTTAAGTTCAACATATACACCCCAGCCTCCTGCAAGATAAAAGATATCACGGACTATAAGCAGATTGTCCCAGACATAAAGAACTAATGACTTAAAGAGCAAATGAATATGACTGGCCCATAGGCTCTGACATCATCATGCAGCTGGATGACGTGGTGAGCAGCACCGTCTCTGGGCCACGGGTGGAGGAGGCCATGTGGCGCTCCATCCGCTGGCTGGACCGCTGCATCGCTGCTAACAAGAATCCACACCGGCAGAATCTGTTCGCCATCATCCAGGGCGGGCTCAACACTGACCTGCGCAAAGCCTGTCTGGAGGGTAGGGCAGCACCCTGTCTTGCATCCTAGCAACACTCCCAGAATCCTCCTGTATCTCCAGATTTGCATATTGTTGTATGTGTTGCTATATAGTAGATTAATACTAGATAGCTTCTAGTGAGGCTTGGGTGCTATTAAGGTAATGCGGTACAGCAAGGTATACATGGGTATTCTGTGGTAAACTAATAAATTCTATGCCCCCTGGTTGGTGAAATGTATGGTGGGATCCCCACACCCTACATGCTCAATTTAATCTCGGGGCAATTTTATGGCACAAATTTAAAAACACAGCAATAACGTATTGAAAACGACATCAAAATGCTGTATACCATGGTGTGATGCCTGGAAGGTATGACAGTATGAAAAATCAGATACCTCCCTAACCTACTTCTAGCCAAGCTTTGTTGTTATGAAGGAGAATGATATTTTATTGATCCCTTTTGGGGAAATTCTCTTTTCACCTCCCCCGTCCTGCTCTCTGCGAGACACATGAGTTCAAACGACAGCCTTCCAATCACAGGCACAGAGGCTCAGCCCGCTGGGTCACACACCATCCCCAAAACCATCATACGTCCAGTTTTTCTGAAACTCGACCGCAAGAAATTTTGACTGCAGCCCAAAACCAGCCTATTGCTCCCCTTGATCACCCTGAAACAGTGTAACAAAACTATTATGCTGCTGGGATATTGTCTGAGCATCATACTCATACTTAAGTATTTAGATGCACACTTTAATAGACAGAGTTTAAAGGCAGCCTTAGAAGTTGGGGAATAAATAGTGTGGACTTTATTCTTGGAGTTTGAAGAATGCATTTGTGTGCAGAGATCCACCATTCAGGTTTTAAACCATACATTTTGTGAAAACCTTAATCATAGTTGAATGAGAGAATCTTGGAGTTTGGTCCCAGAAAAGGCTTGTTGCTGATCGCCTGCTCCCTGCTTTTCCGGCTCTCCGGCAGAGATGACCAAGCGGGACGTTCCTGGGTTCGCCATCGGTGGGCTGAGCGGAGGAGAGGAGAAGGATGACTTCTGGAAGATGGTGACCCTGAGTACTGACCACCTTCCCCGGCAGAAACCCCGCTACCTCATGGGAGTCGGGTATGTGGCCTGGCATCGCGGCTTTCCTCATTAGATCAGCCCTTGGCACCCCTGTTGACCATGACGTAAAGAGACCTCGAGATTCACTTTTCAATATTTGCTTTTATTGCACACGTGGGGATCAGTATGCAGAAAGTTCTAGAACAGATCGTCTGTCATGTATCGCAGGACATTCTTTTCCTAGTAGGTCAAGGTGGTTGACTAGCAATATGTCAGAATCAGCAGGAGGTTCGTGTCACTCAAAATGTTACTTCAGCCCTAACCCCCAATTGTAGTGACGTTTGTGGCCAGCAGGGGGCCCCACACAAAGGTGAGGCGTGATTGGTAGTAAACATCGGCACTGACGAAGATGACAGAAGATATTTTACTCTATCGTTTGCCCTGTGTTGTATGAAACTCACTGGTTCCGTATTGTATAATTTAATTGTAATGCTGTGTGTTTCCGTCTTTCTGTCGTAATCTGTGTTCTAGCTACGCGGTGGATCTGGTCGTCTGCGTGGCTTTAGGGTGCGACATGTTTGACTGCGTCTTCCCCACCCGCACAGCGGTGAGCCTTTTGATCTCATATCAAATGTGGGGAAAATGTGAGAACGCTCTGTGGAAGAACAATAATCCTGTGCGACTTGACGGAGACGTCGCATGCGTCATTTCCTAGAGGTTCGGCTCAGCCTTGGTCCCCTGGGGATCACTGCAGCTCAAACAAAAGCAGTACGCGAAGGACTTCCAGCCCATAGACCCAGACTGCTCTTGCGCCACCTGTAGGAGGCAAGTGGAACTGCAGCATAACCCTTTCCTATTTGTTTTGTGACTTGGTGTGGGTGGGCTGGGTATTACATTGTTGACCTCTGCCTAATTTACATTGGAGAACTATTCCAAGAGCATCCTAACCTTGCTGAGGTTTAACAAATAGCAACAAGCTAAGATCTAGAGACAGGGTACTTGGAAGTTGTTAGCTTGACTGTACCTATTATTCTGTGTGTGTGTGTGTTTTTTAAATCTGTTTTGACCCTGCCTCTCCTTCCCAGGCACAGCCGGGCGTATCTTCACGCCCTTTTCAAGTGCGACACTGCAGCTCTGCACCACATCACCATCCACAACGTGGCCTATCAGGTGTGTGTTGATAGGCTGTGTGTGTGTGTGTGTGTGTGTGTGTGTGGTCGTAAAGAGGCTCGTCATCTGAATCTGACAAGATCAGAGCATCTAAGGTGTTCCCGGCGGCCTGGGCTAAGATTGTGTGAAGTGCATCAGCGTGATTGCGAGTGTGCATTTCTACGGTGAGCGAGTCCTTGTGGACTAGAGGGCGCTGGTGTGCATCTGCTTCTGGACAAAGGAAACCGCCGTCCTTTGTGCACTTTGGTGTGTAATCCGGCGCGGGTTTATGTAACCGTGCCTGAGTGTGCAGGGTCTGATCTGCAGTGACGTGCGGGGGGGGGGGGGCCCCCCCCCCGGGCGGGCGGGGGGGGGGGGGGGGGGGGGGGGGGGGGGGGGGGGGGGGGGGGGG
>JABFEA020000048.1:15588008-15605391 GCA_019775915.2 Cyphomyrus plagiostoma | reverse complement strand
TCATACCGCCTTCCTTTTTTAATTTTGTTTTTTATCGGGGGGGGGGTTTTTTTTACGGTGCTTTTGTGTGCTGTGTCTGAACTCTTGTTACTGGCCACCCCCCCCCCCCCCCCCAGCTGTCACTCATGAGGGCCGTGCGGGAGAGCATCGTGGGAGGCCGGTTCCCCCAGTTTGTACGGACATTCATGAGGCGCATGTTTCCCTCGCCGGAGCAGTACCCCAGCTGGGCTGTGGAGGCGCTGGCCTCAGTCAACATCACCCTGGACTGCATGAGCAAGGATGAGAGAAACTGAGTGAAGTGGACAGTATTGGACTCCCCCAGGGACCAAAACAGCACACTGGTGCTGGAAACCTGGGTACCACTGTTTATGCAAGACTGTATATTCAAACTTTTTAATGTTTTTAATCCCTGATATTTTAAATGTCTCCATGATGGTTGAGTCTACAACCAATGGAAAGGTTTAGAAAACGATCAGTATAAAATTCTAAAGCACCATGTTTCGCACACACAGTTGTATGAAAATACGCCTGTTCATTCTTTATTAATTATCACGTATTTTACCAGTTTATGTGATAGATTTATACAGATTTGTTTATAGAGATTTAATGATCGGCGGGTTTGTTGTTGACGTAGGGCGATTGAGGCGAGTGGCGCTGTTGCTATGGCGACCCGCGCTGCCGACGCGTTTGAGAACATGCGCTCCTTTGCATGTCCATCTCCACCAGCTGCTGTTCCCTGAAATACCAAGAGGTCGACGCTGGTTATGAAGGATTAAAAGCGGATTCAATAATAAAATGAACCATAATCGCGTTTGCAGCTCCTCTTAAGCGCAGACATTTGTGGCAAATTAAGGGTGTCGATTAAATAACGAAGTTTTCATTCAAGATGAGATGTGCAGTATACTTTTTTACTTACAACAACGCGCATAGTTATTTCCTGATTTATACTGAGTATAAGAAGCTCTTTTGGTATCCCGAGGGTAAATCGGCTGACAGATGCAGAATAGCGTCCCAGTCCCGGACCCATTTTCTGCCAACGTTTCATAGCTGCACCGCGGGCCTATGTCGGTGTGTGACCACCAGAGGGCGCAAATCCGAGGCAGGGGGGCAGGTTGTGTGTGGCAGAGCTGTGGCTGTCAACGGGAGGGGTGCCCTCGATCGATCGTTACCCCACCGATCATTCAGTTACGGCCGAGAGGAAATTCTCAATCCTCGGCACCACTTTTGCCATAAAAGTTTAATTGCGAGCGCAGCCACTTGGCATCGTGACTCCTTTTACCGACAACCGCAAGTCAATATTAACACAACCTTGTTGTAGGCCTAATTGCAGCACCAAGCACTTTGTGGTCTTGAATTTTTAAAAACCGTGTAAATTAATCGTTATTTTAGTCTTAAGAAAAATGAGTTAGGATTTTGGGGGAATTGTTTATGCGGGCTTGCGCATTTACACCATGTGTAAATAGGATTACAACCTGGCGCTGGTGTTTCCAAGCACCTAAATTTTACCACTAAATTTAAACAAATTGTGCCACCGGCTGACGTAAACTGTCTTCTTTGCAACAGGCCTATGGAAGGTTATCTGGGGGTCTTTATTGCAATCTTTACCCTCTTCCTTTTTCCAGCGACAACAAAACGGGCCTTTTAAATTGAAATTTCATCTCTTTAATTGAGCCGAAATTGGTGTAGGCAGGTGAACTCCTTTACGACCGCGTTGCTTGTGCCACTGGCTTATCTGGAAAAGCAGCGTCTCTTGGGGGGGCTTTGCGGTGTCACCTCACATTAAACCAGTGACACATTAGAAAAGCGTGAAATGACACGCAGACTCTTTAGGGCGCCCCAGGTGAAGCTGCAGATTTGTTCCGTCACTCAGCTCATTGCTTAATAAGCCTCAAAGGGCGCTTAGAAATTAGTGCAGATGTTTGCAAAATTAGGTCTTCGGTTACATCCTCCTCTGGTGTAAAATACGTACGGAACTTCACTATGTGTCATACATGAAGCGAGCACCATGCAACATAAAGTAAATGAACGTATTTGAAGAATCCGTAGGAAATATGCGCGCGACACGGGCATTTAAATGATGATGCTGGAGATGCCGGTTCTTACTTTCGACCACCCGGTGGAGACAGTGCATGGTGCTTATGGCACAAGCCGATGACTTCTGACAGTCTGGAGGTGCCTGAAAAGCAACCAGTTGCGCTTGAAACGCCTGAGAGCGGAGAGGAGCTCTAATCCGTGATCGCAGCCGGGTGGCGGGCAATCCTTCAGCAGATCATGGGGATGCTCGCCTGAAACGAGCGATCAGCTGGTAAAACAAGGACAGGGTGGGGGGAGATCGGTAACGGGTTTTCCTTTGCCACTTTACTTCGCACCCACCTCACTGTGTTCAGAGCTGACATGGTGGAGCTTGAGAAGGAGGTTCTGCCGCTGCCGCCGAGGTACCGGTTTCGAGATCTCTTGCTGGGGGACTGGCAAGCGGACGACAGGTAGGAGACAAGTGTAAACTTGTACAGCGGATCGAGAGCAAGATCTCTCATTTCGGATGAGATTGATGCATCCCAGCATCTATATGTCATAAATCGAAACACGTTACGCTACCGTTATTATGTCGACTGTGATAAAAGTTGTTCTTTTAATTGTATCAGCTTTATTAGCCTGTGCATGTTTCCAAAGAATCCTTGAATGCAGCCACAGTGCATTTGTGATCTTCTGTCACATGCCGAGGTTTCAACAGGTTTACGGCAGAGAGCCTGGAAAACGCAGCCGTACGTACAAGGAAGGTATACACGTAGGGACTTTTGTAGGTGTGCAAGTTTAACAGCGAATTCACTGCCGAAAAGATTAATAACTTTTACCTCGAGATTTGAATAATTTGAAACCGTAATTATGGATTCGTATTCTTCTGATAAATCATGTATGATGACGTGATACGTCGCGTTTATATCACTCTGGCTAACTGCTCTATCGCTCCAAATCTCAACGCAGAAGGCGAGACCTTTACTCCTAGTTCAAATTGTATAAGCTTAGTTTTCTCTTTTCCCCCCACCCGTTATTAAAAATGCTATTACATGTGTGCTCTAAGTATCCAAATAAGGGTGGAACCGTAAAACTCGGCAATAAAGTGTTATTGAAGCTGATGTCGCGAGAGGGATAGTGAGAGATTTCGTACTATCATACAATACAACGCAAATGACCTATGCCATCATAACAATGGCGTTTAACTTGACTTCAGGAAGAAAATTGGAGGAAACTGCTCAATTTGTGCTCGTCACCCAGCGTTTGGGGTAGGGGGAGGGTCACACCCAGCAAGGCAAAGTCCCAGTTACAGTAGCTCCCATAGTGACTGTTTTCCTGGCCACACCGATATTAGGCTAAGGGGTAAAAAATATATAATATTACACTTAGGATGTGAGGAAACTATAGGGATGTAACAATTGTTTTTTGTTCCACATCTCTAGATTGAAATAATATTCCTCATACTGTTCTGTACGATGTGCTCACTTGGGCCAGTGAAAATTGAACCTCAGTGATTTTGCAGTGGCCTCCCTGTCACAATATGAGTGCTGTCTGGCTGCCGTCTCTCACCTGCGGACCCGGACAGCGTCTCTTCTCACAGTTGGGTACATGGCAGACGTTTGGTGGAACCAGCACATTTTTTTTTCAGACTCTGGTGGATGGAAATGGAAGAAAATGTAAATAAATGAAGGAAGGTCTATACAAAATGAGCATTGAGTTTGTTGGTAGCTCAACAAGAAGATCAGCATCCTCCTAGCTTCAAAGATAAGGGTTCAATTTAGGCTGCACCTAAATTTTAACACTTATAGTAAAGTTAATTTGGATAAAAGCATTAAATAAATGCATCTAAAGGACAATCCTTGATGAATAAATATGTGGTTCTGATGTCAAGATCATTAAAGTCTTGTGAGTGGATGATTGGATCGAAGAGAGATACTGAAACCCTCAGCTGTCTAGGCCCAGTATATTAAGGTAGAGAATGGAACTGTATTGATGGTGAGACCTTGAGGGATGATGTCATCTGTGTCAGTCTGGGGAAACTGTCAAAAGACTTACCCTTTATTGCAGCCAAGGGTGCTAATAAAAGTTAGCACTTTAGCGCACCTGAAAAATACGTAACGATATTTTTTTAAGGGCAGGATTGTTTTCAGCCTGCAAGCCTGATCGGGGTGTTAGAAAACGATGGATGAATGGGAGTGATTAGTCCATTTGCCGATCAAGTGATAATTTCGCAAGGTGCAGAAAAAGATATTTGTTGCTAGGCCACTTTTTCCAACGGGTAGCTCCGACGATGCTGTTAAAATCGCCTGAAACAACATGCAACCTGTGGCTACGACGTCAATAAAGGTGGGAAGGCTGAACGGCAGAACCTGGAGCTCGGCCCCGAGAGCCGGGATCCTGCCGCTGGCGGAATTAATATTCATATTAATTGACACCTGGCCAACACACAGAACACCAGGTGAAGTGACTTACAATGCAGATAATTACTTTGGCAAAGCAATTAAGAGCATCGCTGGCTGAAAGCTGATACCCCCCGTGAGCATTGCGCTTGGGCAGCCCTGCTACGCGGCTACTCCAGGTGGTTTGTGAAATTGTCAGCCATCAATACAGACCCAGCATGCCGTTCCTCACAAAACAAAGTAAGACCACCTAGGAAGGGTGAAGGAGCTGCGATGCCCCCAGTGTGAGCTGTGCTGGGCAGCCAATATCGCGCCTCGGTTTTTCAGAAAACTGTGGGTGGCACGGTGGTCCCTGCCCCCCAGCTCTATGTGTGTGGTGTCCCCCCATGTCATCATAGTGTTTCCTTTGGGTACCCCCCACCCCCCAGTCCACAAAACATGTCGAGGTGAACTGGAGTTACCAAATTGCCTGTAAGCGCGTGTGGATGAATGATTTGTGTGCCCTGCAATGGGTTGGTGCCCCAGCCTGGGCTGTTCCCTGCCTTGTGCCCATAGCCCTTGGGACTGGCTCCAGCCTGGGCCACCCTGCATAGAAAAAGTGGGTATGGATATGGATGGATGGACGAATTAAGTTATCTGGGGCTCCAGGGTAACATCAGCATGGACACTCAGGTGCTGCTGATTTAAATAACTCTTCTATTTTTCCCGGGGGGGGTGGGTATCTGATGTTCGCCAGGGCCCTAGGCCATAGCCTCGGATAGCTTATACATTAATCTGGCCCTGGAGGAGTGGGGGGGGGGCAGCATTGTCATGAAGCTGGAACTTCTTTGGAGCGTTTGCACTCACTGAAGGGTATGAGAGCCAAGCTGGTCCCGGGTTTTTCGAGCTGGGTCCGGTCACGAGTACCCGACCTCTAGGAGCCCCGCTGAGGGAAGCTGGGCGTGACGAAGCGTGTGTGCGTACGGCCGTCGATGAAGCGTGCGCGTCCCACCAGAGGAATTATCTTCTCCAATTTCCTCTCCAAAGTAAGCGGCGATGGAAATATTGCCGGCATTACATGAAGGATGAGCTGAATGGGGGAGAGCCGGGCCCGCGTGATTGGCTGGTTAATTCCTCGTTTGAATTACTGGAAGCTTGTAAGTTGTTTTGCGCTTCCTTTGTTTCAATAATGTGGGAGGTGCCCCCCCCCCCCAAAAAAAAATCCCCCTCCATACACACCTGTCGCAGTCTACTTAGTTGACTCTTCAGCTTACGAAAGTGCTTAATTCCTCTCCCTCCTACATGGTCTGAGTACGTTTTTGAGGGGTGGTTTGCACCCCCCCCCAGCATTGCTTTATCATTTATAAAAACTGGTCTTATCCACAGTAGTGAGGTTTTTTCAAGCTAGTATAAAAGGGGCCGTTATTCATACAGTGGGGCTAAACTTATCATTAGTCAACAATGTTTTTTGAATTAGCGAGTGACAGAAGTGGAGGTGCTCAGAGGGCCCTGTGGCTCCTCCTCCCCTTGTGCTCCTGCTTACCTAATCCAGGTGTGGAATAGTACAGAGATATGCAGAGCCTGAGGGGGAGGCGGAGGGGTGGGCCTGTGATATGTCAGCACAGTAATAGGCTGTGGTTTCACTGCTGCACAAATACCTGCATGCTCCACACACCACTCACAGCGTGAGGGGCTTGTTGTATAAAGCCTGCAGGCACTAATTGGGATGAGTGTCCGTTCACCTTTCAGTCTCCGGGCCGGTCGATGCCCCAGGTCCCACGTCGAGCCAGTACTGAGGCGAGATGCCCCCCACCCCAGTCAGCGGCCAGATGGCGACCTGGGGCTTTAAGGCTCCAGAGACCCTGTCGGTCCTGGAGGCCTGGTCAGGCTGAAATGCGGATTGTTGTTTGGGACCAAACACTGCTGAGGCACCGCCGGCCCCAGCGTACCGAGTCTCAGATATACAGTCACGCTTGATCCCTTCACCGTCTTTGGCCAGTTCTCTGACAGCAGGATGGCTTGACTGACAGAAGTATTTAATAAATAATGACAGGCTCGGTCATGTGAGCGGACCCCCATCTCTCAGTCCGGACCCCCATCAGCCGAGGCTTTGTTATGAACCTCGACCCGGTAAAGACTCTGTCCCCCACGTGCCGGAGCAGGTTCTGGCACAGCTATCCACAGTCCCAAGGATTATCATACAAATTACTCAAAATGACTCACCCCCCCCCCCTTTGATTCTTTCTTTCTGTCTCTCTCTCTCTCTCTCTCTCTCTCTCTCTCTCTCTCTCTCATATTCTCCCCTTTTCTTTCTTCTGTCACTGGCTCACTCTTTCTCCCCTTTAACAACTCCTCCATCAACTTCCTTGCCTTTTCTACCTTCTCAATCTCAATCCTTCTTTCTCAGCCTCTCTCTGACGCCTGTTTTTTTTTCCCTTCTTCTGCCGATTTTCCCTCCTTCAGTGGCGGAAAGATGCTTCGGGACGTGCTGGTTTTACGCAGGAACTTAGAAAAGCAGTTTTCATCATGTGTGAGAGCACTTGACAGAAGAGCATTGTGGGTAATTGGCTCACAGTCACTTTTCTGATAGAAGCAGTGCTTTGCACGAGGATGGATTGATGAGTCACTGTCTTGATTTCGATTCCTAGAAGCAACATAATGACTTGCATGGTCAGGGCATAGCTACACTCTCGACCCCCCCCCCATGGTTTAACAACACCATGCTACATTAGGGGTCCCCCTAGTGGAGAAGTTGGATCACTGTGTTGGATGACTTCTCTCCTAGCGGTCTTATGGGTTAATATGTGAGTTTTTGGGGGGCAAAGAGGGTTTGGGGGGTGATGGGTGAAGACATGAGTCCAAATGAGTCTTGGTTCTGAAGCTACAGATAAGGAAAGCAGGAATTGAAGGTGGCTGAAGATTTGGGCACTGGAAGAGGACACACCCCCGGCTAATGAGAGAGGCACATGGAGCTTTGTAACCCCGCCCCTCTCCTCTAGCCCTTCCAATTAAATCAAAACAAAGCCATTTATGGTGATTAACTAGCTTCCTTTAATTGACACTGACCAGAATGAAACCGTCAATGCGATTTAGGCAAAGTACTTTTAAGCATGGTCCAGCTAAATTAAGGTGGCCTGTATCTCTCTGGCTTCTCATTTTATACAAACTACCTGCTAATGAGTTAAACCGTAACTCCCTAGTAACCATCAGGGCACTAGGGAGACATCAAGCAACTTCAGAGTAAGACAGTTTCAGGAGCTGAAAGGTGTCTTAAGTGTTTGAAGTCTCTCTCTCTCTCTCACCTCCATTTTGAAATGACTGAGCAGCAGGTGTGGTCCAGCAGGCCTACAAAGCCGTCATATTTCATTTTAGCTTCCTTTTAACATTGTGTATCTTTTCAAGAGTTTTATCGCCGCGCCGTGGTGTAGCCGGCGTGCTCTGACTCACAGGTTTGGTCATTTTGATGAAACGTGTGCCCTACCTAATCCACTGACATTCTAAGCCTGGAAATTCTTCAGCGTTGCATAAAGGTTCCATCAGATGGAGTTCCCAGCATGCTCGGCTTCCCATGGAGATGCCCCCTAACTGGTTTTAGCAGACCGACGGTCGTGTTGCTGGGGATGTTCGTTTGAAAATCAATGTGGATTCAGCAGTATCATTAGCCTCAGTCTCGGGAAATTTATTTCCATTTAGTAGCTCCTGCTACACTCCTCCCGTTTCGATTGCTTCTGCCTTAAATCAGTCCAGGGGATTGTAATGGCCGCCGCGTTCCCACATGGCACCATCCCTCCTGGCTGTCGCCGATAAACCCAGGTCGAAGGAGAGGGAACCGCAGGAAGGTGAAAATGGAAAAGAAGATGGAGCCTGTCTTTGGTTTTGTTATCAGACCTTCCTGTAGATGCTTTAACTGAGTTTTGGATGAAAGGTACCATGGTGTTCGAGGTGGGTGAGGGGAGGGGTGATGTTGAGTGGCCCGGTGTGGACAGTGGGAGTTGGCGGAACGTGCCTGTCGACGTTCCTAGCTCCGGGGGGCCTGATCGGATTTAAGGAGGGGGTGTTCTCGAGGGATTTTCATTGAGTTGCTGGCGAGCGGCACCCAGAAAGCTACAGACTCTTATCATATTTCATCTGCCGGCTTTGCAGGCTCCCTTTTCTGAGGGCCATTTAAGATTGGGCCGGTAATGCAATCAGCCGTCTGGGGGATGTGGGCCAGTTGTTAAGGCAGGGCTGGGGGCGGTGGGGCTGGGGGGGGGGGTGGTGGTGCAGGGAGGGAGGATTGCAGGGACTTGTACCTTGTACACAGCCAGGCGCGGCATTAGCATGCCAACCTCAGCCATCGGTCACCCCAAGCGAGGCGTCTCATATCGAAAAGGCTTATGTTGTTCTGCTTAGTACACAAACGGGTCAGGACCGTAACCCTCTATAAATACACCGAGCACACGATATAGTCCCTCAAAGAGTCAGTTAAAGAGGGCCTGTTTGTGTTGTAAAAGTCTATTTCACACAATCCTGCTTTCTGTCACCAGTCCTCCCTCAGGGATCCGGGGGAAGACTAATTTCGTCTGGTTTTTATTCGTGCATCGCAGACTGGAGCCTCGGGAGATAGAGGGACATACACATACACGCACACACACACACACACAGCCACACACGCACGTCGTATAATTTTCAGAATTATTCATTAGGATCTTCCTCATAGTCCTCCCTGCTGTTCACAGAATGCTGAGCTTAAGACTCGCGGGTCGGGGGGGCATTAAGGCAGTGAATCAGATTTGTTTATGATTTTGCTACAGGGGCATATATACAGGGGTGAGGCAAAAGGGGCACTGACCCCAGCTGAAAGCTGATTGGCCCCCTGGAGTTCCCCCTCTTCTGTCACTCACCATTTCAGAACATGTCAATTGTTGGCCCCTCTGTGTGAATTACGGCCCCTCTAATGCCCCTCACCTTAAATCGCCCCTGTTTTGTACCATGTTTGCAGGGTCGCTGTTTCACATCAGAGATGCTTGAGAACCTGAGGTGTGTAGCAAAGGAAATGGCCCAGACTCACCCTAGACTCTGCGTTTACCTCGGCTGTGATACACTAACCAAAAAGAAGAGCAATTTTCAAGCTTCAAATGCCTCTTCTCCCCCTTTCAGCTGGTTTGGTTTAACGGTGCCAGGGGATGTATGCTTCAAGGATCCTTTGTGTCCTGTTAGTTGTTTATTTTGCCTGACTTATTAAAGAGGATTTGTCACCAAAATAAATGGCTTGACTGGCAGACCCGGAGAGCTCTCTGCCATCTTGGTGCAAGTTTGGTTTCTGCTTCAATGAGCAGACTGTAAAGGATGCTGGCAGCCCTGTATGAAGCGTAATTAGCCTTGCGATACGCCTTAGCTGCAAGGCCGGGATGGGGAAGGGTGTGGAGGGCCTGAGGTCGGTGGAGTCAGAACACGAGGTTGTTCATTCACATTGCCTGTTTCTTATTACTTGTTTGGGGGGTAAGACTGGCCCCCCTCAGCCATCTCCCTTGCACCAAAGCCAAAAAGGCTGTCTTTGGATTCGCCGGTCCCCAAAATAAAATACCCGCACCCAAATAAAATCGGCGAACCACGTGACTCCATTCACCATCTTGCCCAGAGGATTCTTTCTTGGCCCTGTTATGAGAGATCTGAGGCACTGAGGCAGATCTGAGGGTCGGTGTCAGCATCTGTGCTCCAGGGTCCTGCCACTGGAAGGATCCGTGTATAACTAACTATGATTAGTGGCTGCTGTTGAGATCTGTCATGCTTCTGTGGGCAGTGGCTGTCTAACCTCCATTCTCCCTCCTGACACCCCCCGGTCATCACCTCACCCAGGACTGGGGACTAATATTTTTGCACACAACCTGTCTGTATTTTTTTCCTCAGTTGACCTTGTAGGAATTAACCCCTGACCCCAGTTTGAATTCTTGGGGGGGGGGGGGGGGAGGCGATTACACGCTATTCAAAGGGAATCGAACTTAAAGGCTAAACGATCTCTAAACGGACACCAGGTGCCCCCCCCATATTTCTCATTCCAGCCGTGCCGCTAAAAGCCCTTTGAAGGTTCCCGCAGAGAGTTCCCGCTAGGTGGGGGGGGCACTCGGTTGCTTTCCGAACTCCTGAGCTCCGAGTTGTCCTTTTACATCGCCAGTAACTGTTTCCTCTCCAGCACAATAAGATGGAATCCCAGTTTATCTCATGCGGCTTTTCTCGATGTATTTGCTCCTCTCTGCCCTCTGGGTCCTCGGCAAAATCTAAGCCGCATGGCTGACTGGCTGTGCCTCACCTCAGGTCACCCGATCAGCCCATTGACCTGTCGCCATCGTTCGGTGCGGTGGGGGGGGCTTGAAACCGGTATCCTAGCGATAGACCACAAACCCTCATTCCCCGGCTTCGTTATTCCTCATCCGCACCCCCTCCGCTTCCTCTATGTCCTCGGCCTTCCTCCTGGTTCTGTGAGGACGTTGTCCACTCTGGACACGATGGCAGGAAGGGAATGTACCCATGAAATGTCTCCCCAGGGACCGAAGAAAGCAGTCTGATCCATGGACTCCCTCAACTTTAGATAATTGGATCATTATCAATTAATGAATCAAATAGTTCCGCCATTTTGCAGGAGTTCTAGATTTTTTTTTTTATATTTTTTTTTTTAAGGAGGGGTGCATAAGAGGGGTATAATTCATACACAGGGGCCAACATTATCATTAGCCGATCAGAACCAATCAGCTTTCAGCTGGGGCCAGTGTTCCTGTGGCTCCACCCCTGTGCACGCCTCTGCCATTATACTATAAATTTTGCTTTGACTTTCTGACCTGTCTTTTGTGACATCACCATACCCGCTACAGGATTTGAACCTATGTAATCACGGGCACAGAGTTGGGTTGAAGGAGATTGAGGCTGGATGGGGGAGTGGACCATGCATGTGCATTTTGTAATATCTATTGTACCCTTTGCCTTAGTCCAGAGTTTTACCATAATTCTTGCTGAAAAAGATTCATCACTGTCTCCTCCAAAGCCACTTATTGTCGTTCTGTTAATCCCTTCCGGCTTCCTTGTCTCCAACCTGCTGTTATCTGCTCCCGGTCTTGGCAGTCCTGCCAGTCCTGCCAGGCGCCCCTTAATTGATGTAGTGCCCTCATCAGCAGCGCTGCCTCCCAGTATCGCACAGAAGTCACGGCGGGATCTCGAAAGGCGGGCAGGGGCGGCCGTGCTTGGAAGCAGCCTCTGCTGTGCGCCTCGCCGAGAGTGTGGGCTCCACATCTTTAGTCCGGTCGAGCCCAAAAAAAAAGGAGCGGGAGATGAAACCGTAAAAACACACCCTCCAAGGTAAACTCCCAGGAGCTTTCAGGCAGCCAGATCCAATGCACGGCTCCATCCAGGCGTGACGGCTGCCGATTTCAAACCAACAGTGAAACCAACCATGGAAGATGAGCGGAGGAATCCGCCCTTAATACTGACAGTTACATATCGCGGTATATAAACTGTTACAACAGCTGTGCTCTGTTCTGAAGCCTCTTCTGCTGAGTGTGTTAAAGATTTTGCCAAATTAAAAATAATATGGAGAGGCTTAACAAAGGTTAATGTGTGGGTGAGATCCATGTCTGCAGTTTAATGGGTCATTTTTTAGGGCTTAACGGCCCTCCTCGTAGTGCTGTTACTTGGAGTATTAGTAGTGAGACGGAGGGCTGCAGAACTGCGATGTTTATGAGTTAGAATTCAAGGAGTGCTTCCTCCTTGTTAATAATAATCAAATACATTGTTTGATTGGTTTATGTTTGCACAGGCTCTGGGTGAGTGAAGCTTGTGATTGGCTGGCCTAACCTCCCCTGAGCTGAGCATGCGTGTGAAATTGTCAGTAATAAATTGTGAGTATGTGACCTCCCCCCCCCTCCCAATACACGATTGACTCCCCTCCCTCTTCAGACTGAACAAATTGTGGGGGTTTGAGGGGGTGGATAAGGATCAAAATTTGTTCAGATGTGAAGTTTTCAGAAATGCCTACAGGAGCGAAACGGGCTGCACTCAAGGCAGCAAGAGTCAAGTGGCCCCAGGATTCAACCCAGCAGCCTTCCGGTCATTGATGCAGAATTTTAACTTGCTGAGCAGCACATCACCGCCTTATATTAATTTTGCCTTTAAGAGTATAGCATAGCACAGCATAACATTGCATGTCATAGTATAGTAGAGTGTAGTATTGCAGAGTATAGTAGAGCAGAGTCGAGTAGATGGAGAAAAGGCCTCCTGTAACCTCACATTAATGTGGCAAAAATGAACATTCAGATCAAAGCACCTCCACAGCTCCTCCAGCAGGTGATTGGGTTTCCCCCGCCGATTGGTTTTCTTCTTTGCACCGTCACCCCCCCAAACACACACACCTCTTTAGAGCGTGTCTTTGTCTCCATGGAAGCTTTTTAAGCAAGTGTTTACCGGGATAGATGCCGCCTCGCCCACACCCCTGGTGATAAAAAGCATCCATAATAAAGCTGGCAGACTCCTTACAGACGGAGCATGGTGGCTCGCCGACGACAACGTTGGGGGATTTGATTATACCGCCGAGTGCTCTGTCTTCCTCCCGCTGCTTCTTCTTTCCTCTGGTGTTTTCATTTTGTCATCGCGTCGGTAAAAAAAAAAAAAAATCACGCCGTGCGGTAGTGGGCTGTAAACTCCGCCTGAACCCTTCCCCTGCCCAGTTTGTTTAAGCTGTGGTGATTGGGGGGGGGGGGGGGCAATTAACTGCCCACGGTGAATCTGGCTGCATCAGATGGTTATTTATAATATTACCAACGGCAGGTAATTTGCTCTGTAATGCGCTAATTAGATACCATTAGCTGCCTTGGATGTCAGGACAAATACAGGAGCCTCTTGTTCGGCCGTTAAAGCACATCGACCCCTAATGCCTGTTAATTACATATGATTTTTTTGTCCTGGTGCAGAGATATGCGCAGGTCTCTCTTATGTACCATCCCCCCACAACACAAGCTCGCACAATCAAAAACACATCAGCAAAGGGGACGGCAGGAAGTAGATGTTCTTCCCCACCATTTTCACTCATTGTATGTGTGTGTGTGCAAGAATCCGAAGGCATGCATTCCCGGCCCCCATGCAGAAGGCTGGCCAAATTCTCGGGCCGGCAGGCACCAACGTGGCCAGCAGGTTTTCACGGGATAACCGCAGGCGACTCGTCGGTACGACGTGAGGATGCCGATCCCACACTGCGCAGTAACATTGTGAAAACAAATGATATAATGCTTTGATGTTCTGGGCGAAGTGGCCAGGGGACCATCTGGGGTTCGCATGACAGACTGAGAGGCGAGAGCTTCACTCTGACGCCATGACTCTTTAACCGGAGTGGCGAGACACCCCCCAGGTGGCTTGTTTGCCTGCTAAATGGCCTCTCGCCTGATTTTCTTTCCTCTCACTTTTGTCAGGTCATTACTCTCCCCCTCAAATCAACCCCCTTTACAATTTGATCACAAGGCCCCTGTTTCGAAATGAGGCACCAGGGGCGCTGATGCAAACAAATGCTCCATACAGGCGTGGGCGTTTCACAAGTGCACTCGTAGTGTGTGTCCCGACCACGTGCTTGATCGTAAACGGGCAGACGCCATCCGCTGGGGAACTCTGTGCCGTCGCCATGGCGATCGGCTGCCGGTCGCCGGGGCGGCACGGCTGGTGTGCCAGCTCTAGTCGTGCTCCTTAGACATCCCCCACCATTTTGGCAAATTGGATTGTTCCCCTGCCCCCGCGACCCCTTAAACGCAGCGGCAGGGACCTTTCACATATTCAATTTGTGTTTCTTTTTGCTCTTTTTTTTTTCTCTCAATAACCCTGAGTCACCGGTCAGCCCCTTGGATCCTTCACATACATTTAATAAGACCAAGTCAGGCACACAGGCTCCTTATTTTAATAACAATGACACTGGGTGCAAATTGCATATAGGTCTGTGTGTGTGTGTGTGTGTGTGTGTGTGTGTGTGTGTGTGTTTGCAGTTGTATGGGTGTGCGATTGGGGGGGGGTTGCATACTGGATTTATTTATTTTGATAGGGTCTGTCCACACAGTGCCACAGTAGCCGGAAACAGAAATCCAGTTGGATTTACATTTTAGCTACCCCGGCGCATCATAAACAAGATACACATGGGGTTGGAGCCAGGAGGTAGAATACATTTTCGCTATATCCTTTAAATTTAATGCACCCCCCCAGGTATTTGCTGAATTATTGTGCTGCTTCAAGTTGTATACTGGCCTTCCTCCCTTTTTCTCTCCATTCCGTTTCCTTTTCATTTATCCCTCCATCTCCCGGTCCTCTCTCTCTCCCCTCTCTCTTAGGGTGCAGGTCGAGTTCTACGTGAATGAGAACACATTCAAAGAACGCCTGAAGCTCTTTTTCATTAAGAACCAAAGATCGAGTGAGTATCATTTGGGTGCTGGGATTTGAAAGTGATATGGTGGTCTTGGTTATTAGGTGAAATGAATGGCGCCATGTCAGTGTCGGGGAGGTGAAGGGTTCTATCTCGAAGGGGCTTTGTTTGCTGTTGGTTAACTGTCGGATGTCACCGCAGGTTTGAGGGTGCGACTGTTCAACTTCTCCCTGAAGGTGCTCAGCTGTCTGCTGTACATCATCCGTGTGCTGCTGGATGACCCGCGGGAGGGTAGGGGTGGATGGTAAGGTGGTGGGAGGTGCGAGGAGGGAGGGGTCGAGTGACAGATACGATTTTTGGATGTCGATTGAAGGGAGAGCGACGAGAGCAGGGTCAGGCTGAGCAAGGCCGGGGCAGCTTGTTGACATGTATCTGTCGCTGTCACCTTGTTCCCAGCTGGAGCTGCCCTAAGCAGAACTCTTCTGCACATCCCTGGAGCCATTTTGACTGGTAAGTAGCCTGGTCTCAATCGACCTCAACGCTCCTGTTGACATGCGCCAGATAACAGAAATGTGGCATCAGCTCCTTGTGCTTGGGTTCTCCACCCCCTTCCTCTCCAGGATGCTCCCCAGAGTGTCTTTAAAGCAGATTGAGATATTTTCGGCTGTGTCCCACTGATAAGATAAGTTAAGGTGGCCGTCCATTGACACCGGAAGGTTGTGGGATTGAATCCTGGATGCGGTCGCGTTACTGTGCCGACTGAAATCTTAGGCTATCAAATTCACTCTGCATCAGACGGACGACTAAACATATTCATATAAATGTGTAGATTAGCCAGGTTAGCGAGAGGTAGGCTAATGGTGTCTGGCATCATGCTGAAGCAAGAGATGCTCTCCATTTTTTTACTGAGTATATTGGTTTAATATGTGAAGAACAGACATTCGGTCTGCAGTATCTCATGATACCTTGAGATTTTTTTTTTTACACTTATTAAGAAGTATGGAGAACTGAAATATAGGTGGATTGTGGCGGTTTACCCCTCCCTGACAAGTTTTATTTTGCTTGCCCCCAGGTCCCTCATCATTTGGGTAAACAGGCCAGTCCCTCTCTGGGCCCTCCAGGTGAGTTACCAGGCAAACTCGCCCCCTGGAATCTCTGCCCTCTGCCTTCCTGGCTCATGTCTCCCCTGTCCCTTCATCTGTCACCCTCGTTCTTTACTCCTCTCCAGGTGCTCGTGGCCTTCATCAGTTTTCTGGAAACCATGCTACTCGTGTACCTCAGTTACAAGGTGAGGGGCGCAGGTGTCAGGCGACGTCCATCCGTGGGGGGGCATGGAGCGCGCAGGAAGTCGCAGATCGCAGCAGCCGTGCTTCCCCATCTTCTTTGGATTGGCGTGCGGCACCTTGGGCTGGAACTCTAGAACGTTCCAAATCAAACGCTTTCTTGGCGGTGCTTTTGTAGACAGACATGGAGGTGACCTCAGGCTCTCAGTATAGACTGGTGTTCCTCAACCCAGTCCTCAGGGACTCCCAAACAGTCCATATTTTTGCTCCCTCCCAGCTCCCTGCCAGTTCCATTTGAGAAATACTGGCATAGAGAGTCAGCGGGAGCAGGATTTGTCTGTGGGTCCCAGGTGCTTCTTCTGTCCTGTGCTCTCTTTGAAGTTTGAAATTTCTCTGGGTCATCAGGGAGTGTGACGGGCAGCCAGTCTTTGGGGTAAAACCTCATTGATTTTTTTACCGAAAATGCATAAGCATCTGTCCACCCAGGAAACTCAGTCATACATCAGTCGTGCCCAGTCCGCCTCGTCCCGCAAAAGACAGAAGCAGATGAATAATCACGATGACAGTCGAGCCGTGAGATTTATCAAACCTACTACGTCTAAGTTGTCTGCTATAACACCACTTCGTAGCCTCGATCACGCTCATGGCCTCCAGGTCCGGATGCGTGTTTGGTTCATCGCCTCCAGATTCTCCGGGATATAGACGAGGTTGCCTGACCCCCCCTCCCCCACTCTGTGACCTTTAACTGCCTCTTGCCCTGCTTGTGTTTCCAGGGCAACGTGTGGGAGCAGGTGCTGCGGGTCCCGTTCGTCCTGGAGATGATCAGCGCCGTTCCGTTCGTCGTCACGGTGAGTTATACTCTGGCTGTTCATGGCGAAGCAGCACTCGCTGAACGTGGAACGAGCGCGCGAGTGTTACAGTAAACACGCAAGCCTTAACGCAGTGCTCACGCGGCACCGATGGAGTGCAATTATGGGCTGTATTTCCTCTTAGCTGCTGTTTTCCATCAGAATCCCATCCCTTCATCCATCACTGACTCCCGCATTCTCCCCCCACCCTCTCTCTAGGTGTGCCTGCCATCCCTCAGAAATCTGTTCATCCCCGTGTTCCTGAACTGCTGGCTCGCCAAGCACGCCCTGGAGAACATGATTGTGAGCAGAACCCAAATACACCCGTATTGAACCTCCTCAAAGTCCCCACCTCATAATAATTACCCCCCCCCCCCAAGATCCAATTATAGCCTCATTCATTTATCTCCTAACTCATCTGGATCTCTTTCTCTCTTTGCCTAGCACCTTCCTATTCACCTGCTCCCTTCAGTGAAATTCTCCAAACCACCACCCCCC
>JABFEA020000048.1:15527480-15539523 GCA_019775915.2 Cyphomyrus plagiostoma | reverse complement strand
CTTCCGGGATAGGCTCCGGACCCCCCGCGACCCAGTAGGATGAGCGGTTTGGACAATGGATGGATGGATGGATGGATGGATGTAGCATATAAAGCATGTATATGATATTCTGTTAAGACTATACATGTTGTGAGCGTCAAGATAGAAACTTGCCTCTCCCACGGAGGTGAGGTGTGGTGTGGAGGTCTGAGCTGATGTAAAGTAGAAGTTGGGTTATTACCTGACATTGTTCACCTGCCCTGGTCTAACTCCCCTTCTTGCAAAAGGTAAATATGTAATAACCATCAAATAAACCCATTTGAAGGATACCTTGTTGCACCACTAGCTGCACTTGTGTAGAAATGTCAATAGCTGCATGAATGTCTACCCCGCACCAGTATATCCCAGCATCCTCCTCTGACAGGCTGGAGATGTTCACCGTGAAGACATTCCGATTCCTGTCATCATACAGCTTAAATCTCTGGTCTTCAATGAAGATCTGGTCGAAATTGTTTTTAATTACATCATTGCAATATTTAAACACTTCCCCTTTGCATAGATACTTCCGGTTGGTTCCGTGGTAGCCTTCATAGGGACATTGTATTACAGCCATTCCTCCATTGAGCCCGCTGACAAGCTCTCCCGTAACGGGAGACAAAGCTATTGAAATAAGAGCGAGACTAACGGCGAGCAGCATGCTGTGGAACAGCACCGAAGAAGCGAGGGTCGCTCATCCAAATAAGCGACATGCCACTGTAGGCGAAAATGAGATGCATCTCACGAAAAGCTGTAAGTTGGACATTCGCCAAATGAGGACGCGCATCGCGGGAGAGGTGAATGCTTTCTCTGGTCTGCTGTTGGCCCTGAGCTTCCTGTAGACGCCTCATAGATTCTCACCCTACACTTGCAGCACAGGCAGCTGATTTCCTCAACCTGCACTTCCTCCTGCGAGCAGCTCTCCGATGCAGTCACGTGTATCAGTGGCGGTGAGTTATAGGGCGATTGCTGCTGAGGTCCCTATGGCCAGAGCCATCTCTCTCCCATAATGCCTTTCACCCTCACCAGGTCTTCCCTTGGAAAGCCCCGCCACCAGCTTCCCATAACCCACTGACTCTGACATCCCATTCTGCTCCTCCTGACTTCCTTCCTCACATTGTTCTGGTTTCTTTCAATTCTCAACCACCACCACCTGAATCTGTACATCAAACTGATATATATGATAACACTTTACTTGATGGGGCACAAATAATATAGTATGATACTACTACTTAAGTATTAAATAACCAAACTTAGTTACATATTAATCTCATGTTAATTCATCATTAATGAACCGTGATGCATTTTTTATCATAAGCAGTTACTAAATGTATTACTATATCTACTATATCTGTTAATTCTGTGAACCTTTGTGAACTACTGAAGGAACAAATGATGAATAACACAAGTGAAATACTGATCTCATGTTTGATCGTCATTAACAAATCCTGATGTTTCTTTTTTCTCAAGTAGTGACTATATTTGTTCATGATTTGTTATTAGTCCCCGTCAAGTGAAGTGTTACCAGATTTATTCTTACCTGTGACTTTTATTCAAAGCAACATACTTTTGTTTTTGAGAAACTAGGGCCAGACAATCCATGATGCATTGGGATTAAGAGCCTTACTCAGGGGACCAATGGTAAACTCACTCGGCTGATCCTGGGATTCGAGTCAGCAACTTTCCAATTACAGGTACAGCAGCCTAACCCACTGAGCCACACACCACCTCCTGCTGGTATATTATTGAAGTGCATTCAGAATTCCCTCATGTTTAGGTGTCCAGTTGCAAGGAGCACTTCTTTACTGGTGTGATTGGGAGTGTGTGCCTTACAAATGACTTAATTACCAAGGACAAATGTGGGTCCTGAGACTAAACCCTCTGAAAACCTTTGATCTGATGAATTATTCAGTTACAAGAAACTATGTCAATTATACAAGTAGCAGAGGAATTGGTTAAGTAGCAAAGGAATTAAATTAAGGCTATTTCATTACTGGACGTCATTTATTCAGATCAAAGGGCTCCCCTTCCATTCTTTATTTAAGCGTCAGTGGTCATTGAAACTCCTCTAGTGTTAAGGTCCAATATGATAATAAAATAAACACAATATCTGCATATATTTACATATAGCCCCAACTGTAACCATGTGTAGTTACACCATTTC
This sequence comes from Cyphomyrus plagiostoma, assembly GCA_019775915.2. Classification (NCBI taxonomy): domain Eukaryota; kingdom Metazoa; phylum Chordata; class Actinopteri; order Osteoglossiformes; family Mormyridae; genus Cyphomyrus; species Cyphomyrus plagiostoma. The sequence continues at coordinate 15,537,344 of JABFEA020000048.1, read as the reverse complement.
ATTGGCAAAATACTCCTTTTGTTAGTGTAAAAAGGGGCAAATGTACTAATGTTTCTGTCTGTGAAGCTCTCCACAGGCTGCCTGCAACATAAACCTACACGTGCGTCGGCCTGATATCTGCACTGTTGACTCCCTCGTCTGTCCGGCTTGTCTCTCCTCTTTCTATGAACAACAGCAACAAAACAAAAAACTACTGGTCCACAGAGGTCAAGCTGTCAGGCTTGAGGGCTCCCAGGCTAAGAGCAGTCGGTATACAAAGGAAATCACACATTTCATGCCTTTGAACTTCAGCTCAGCTGCACGGCTGGGGTTTGTTTACTCTGATCGGGCTCCTGGTTCATTAGCCATGAGTTTGGCTTGTAAAGATGCTTGTTCATTAAGCATCTTGCCAGAGGCGGTGAGGGAGGACAGAGAAAAAGACAATCATTATTACAGCTACATCCGGTGCTGATCAAAGGCTCAACTCCGAATTAATTGTGTAAATATGTGCAAAAAATTCTCAGAAACCCTATAAGACAAGCTTCAAATCTTGGTATTTCCCCCCCAACAAATACCCATGAGTATAACTGAGCTATTTCAAAAAAGCTGTTTTTCCAATAATATTAGTGACTGCAAGCCTAAGTACATTTTGTAAGAGATTCTTTTAAGCAAGACTCAAAAAGTTTAATCTTGTGGTAAAGTAATCCTCACAAAATCAGACGTTGGCACTCAGAAAATAGAGATACGTCAGTACAATGACTGGCAACACATGCTAGATAATGTATATTGTACTACTATAAAACTCTATTCACCAAATATTGTAACAGTCACTTGACATATGCTAACACTGCGAATACCTTTAATTCAGCAATAATCTGTATTTTGCCCTGAGAGACCATTTAAAGAGACACTCAGATTTATCGTTAATCAAAATGCCACTTTCAGACTGAAACGATCAGCTTAGACTGCAAAACAATCGGCTTGAACATTTTTGCTCCTTAAGAGCCTAAAGATATAAACACATGTAAATCGGTGATTTATGACGACTCTGCGTGTTTTCATAGCATATTTTCTATTAGAAAAGAATGAAACATCCATCCATCCATTTTGTGAAACCATTTATTCTATTCAGGGTCGCAGGGAGTGAAACAGACAATACAAAAAAGATGCCCTCTATTGGTGGGGGGGGGGGAGATGTGGGGGCATGCTACAATTATAGGAATCTGTCCTGAGAGGAAACCGTTGTGATACTTTCTGGGGTTTTGCCCTGTTGTGGTCCCCCCCCCCTTCTGTCCAGCATGTGTAGTTTTACACTGTTCTGCAATTCTGGACCAGGCCCAAATTAGAAGCCATCAACCCCAGTGAGAAAAATGGAAGATATAGTGGGGCTGGATTACAGTGCACAGTCGATCAACCAGTCAGTCAACCAACATAGTGCTCATTCCTTATCTGATTGTTTCCCACTAGGCGAAACCAGGAAGTGACTGACAGCGTAGGGTAATCCCACCCACTGCTGCAATGAGGAACAAATCTCCCATTACTCTTCTCAAACCATTCTTGTAGAAACCCTTACTGGTCACCAGGTGGCACTGTTCCACACAGCCACTCTCACAGGAGAGATTCTCAATGGCTTGGAGTTGTTGCCATTGATGTTTGCACCAGGGCAGAAGAATGGGAACATCCTCTCTGTAAAGTGGTCTTTAAAGGTGTATATAGCCGTCATGGTCAGTGGGTTGGAGAAGGCCACCAGGCCAGAGTCGTAGTCCAGCTGCACACTGACCCTCTCCAAGGGGCCGTTCAGTTTGAGGGGGGTGCGGGGCGTAGTCATGGCAGTAAACTCGCCCTCGCAGTGCGAGATGGTCCAGAAACCATCCTCAGGCCTGCCCGACATCTTCCCCTTCCTGTTGACAGACTCTTTGACCACGCCCAAGACCCAATCCTCCTTGTTTCCCACCTCCACCTCCCAGAAATGGTGGCCCGACAGGAAGCCCTCTGCACCTAGGACGAAGACCAGGTGGTCAAAACGCTCAGGGTTGTCGGGCAACTCCTGGACGGCCCCACTGTTGGTCACACTCGTCAGGTCGCTGGACAGGGAAAGCCAGGCGTAGGCGGTGTTGGGGTCCAGCATCACTGGGGCTGAAGGAAGCAGAAGAATCTTTGGTGTAACTGAAAAGCATATGGAAATGGGCCAGCGAAAGACAAAGAAAAAGCACAGAAATAACCCTAACCCCAAATTAATCCAACATATGACAACAACGGTTCCTCAGAGGGCCACCGGGTAACATTGTGGTCTCACACCTCCAGGATTAAGGGTTTAATTCCCACCCTTGGCTCTGTATGTGGATTATTAGCCCAAAAGCTAAATCCAGATCTTGGGTCTCAAAACGGCCCGTAGTCTATGCCCCTGGGTAGTGTAAGATTATGCAAAGCAACACAAAACAAAGTAAAAATGTATTCGCCCATAAATTCCTCATGGTATGGGCACTCATGCCAATTTCAACTTTTTTTTGTGATTTATCAGCATCATAACGAGCTCATCAGGTGTGCAAGCTGTTCTCATGGTGTGGTGTGGTCTGGTTTGGTTTGTTCTGGTCTGGAGAGGCCTGCAGATGTTTGCGGATGGATCGCAGCCTGAGTGAGGTTAGTCTTACGTATGACCATCAAATCCCGACACACAAGCTCTCCCTCCCATCTCGCACACAACCTCAGAGGAAAACTCACTGTACTTAATAATCCCCAACATCTTCTCCCAAACCCTATATTTCAGGTTGCCCAGGTGATGAGCCATATTGATCAGGGCACCTGGAATCTTCTCTGGTTCCTGTATGGTGCATTGGGTCCTGCAGAAGCAAACATCAGAACAGTCAGTCCAATGGCAATAGGAGATTTGTGAGGGGGGGGGTATGAGCGACAATTCACATACCTTTTTTTGGTGTTCTTGTAATTCTGGGGGGGAAAACAATGACTAACATTAATATCTTAATCACATTAGGGGATGGTGAAATCTTGAGTGGTATTTACAGTACGGCGCAAATGTCAGTCAAAGAAAACGGTGTTTAAATGATACTCCTCTTGGTATACAACCCCTCATCTGCCTCCCTGAATGTGCTTAAAGTGGGATTTCTGGTGTATGTTAATATGAATGGGTATTTACAGCCTTGAGTGGAAAAAAAAACAGTGTCAAAAAGTGTCAGACCCTAAACTGTCATCCGCCCAGTCGGCTGTTGCATTACCTGGAGAAACAGGCCGTCACCGGCAGCGACCTCGCTGTCGATGGCGATGATGGTGTGAGAGAGCGAGAGAATGTCCCGCGTCAGGCCGTCCGTCTTCCCCTTCACCCGCTGCCACTTCCTGTCGTGCTCCTCCCGGAGAGCTGCCAGACGGCCGTCCTCTTCGGTCTGCAGGAACTGGCGAAGCTGCTCAAACTCCTCTTTGATCTGCTGCTCGGCCCACTGCGTCTGGTTCTGGAAGCGGCGGGGAACGAGTGACCAGCGGATGGAGGCGGGGAATATCAAGCCACAGTGGAAAATTTTTTGTCAGGACCAGCTCTGGATGGTTCGCCGACACCAGCCACCACTGACGCAAAACGCAGCGTTTAGCAACTTCACAGCTCCTCTTACACGACGGCTACCTTTATGTGCACGGCTGTGTCGTCGCATTCTTGTTTCGCTTCGTAAAGGTGCCTCAGGCTCTTCTTCAGAGGCTCCAATTGCAGCTTCACTTCCGCCTGATAGAATAAATAAATAAATAAACAGACCTCATCTCTTAGCATGCTAATGCTAAATCAAACCACCCGTTATACGTGAACGGTTAAACGTTAAAGGCCGATTTACTGCTCCCTGTAAAATCAGGCCTGTCTGGCCTAAAGCTGAATCGTTGTTGATCCCCTTACTTCTCTTCAGTTTCCTCCCCAGATTATTGTTCACTACAGTTCAAATCAATACGACTGATTAACGTTAAAGGGGAATATTTATGCAGTATCGCTCTGGTATCATGTATGAATGAATAACGTATCATGCAAGAGACTTAGGCAATGTTTCCATGTATTTCTCTGGGTAGTAAGTGTATATTTGCTCAGAGAAAGAACATTATTTAACATTAAAATATATGTTACAGTTAATCCATAAAAACTTTAATTAAATTATTTAATTAGTTAGATAATTCAATGAGGTATCGATTAGTCCTGCTATGTGCTAGTGGTTCAGTGGAGTCAAAGGATACGTAAGTGTATTGGACGATTGCTGCAAAGAAATTAAATTAATAAGATCATTTAAATATCATTTTATTTGAAGACTTTTCCACAGTACAGTAATAAATTATGGCATCCATAGAGAGACACTCAGAAACTTGCCAAAACCAGGCACTCAACCCTCCAAAAAGAATGATGGCCAACTTAATTGCCAAATTTATTGATATGCTCTCAAAAAATGATTTTACGCCCCTCTTAACTGACCACTTGTCAGAACCTGTTATTTAATCTGAATTTTACATCCTGAACGACCAAGTTCCCTGAATCCCGAGTCTCTATCCCTTTGTATTCTTCACTTTTGCTTCTTTCCTGACACTTCTTGGCTTTTAATAGTATTTAGTAATAGTCTTTTTGGTTCTTTGTCACATGCATGTTTTCTTGTATTTTTGCATTAACGCAGCACCCTTTTTCCACCTTCACACTCCCACTTTAGTTTCATACCTCAGCTTTTCATCCTTTTTGTCTTTATACTTGTATTACAGTGCATTCTTGCATTACATTGTACTCTTTATTTTTGGTATTCCTAAATCGTTAAATCCTGCGCAGTAAGAGCTACGCATGGTCAATATTTCCCTCACGAACACGTTTTATCTTATATTTTCCGTGACAGGGATAGACGCAGAATTGCCAAGACCTCGGGGCAGGAGACGGTCCCCTGGGTTTCACCTTGAGGTCGGGTGCGGCCTCGTCCAGCGGACACACCCGGTGTCCCGCGTGCCTCCGGGACGTCTGGCAGATGAAGCAGAGCACCTCTCCGTCATCCTGGCAGAAGAGCTTCACCGGCTCCCCGTGCTGGCCGCACTGCACCTTGGGCTCGACGGCAGCGGCGCCCCCCGCCCTGGGTTCCGGGCCGGGGCCCTGCTGCTGCACGAAACTCTCCGCCACGTTCTTGAGCGCCAGGCTGACGGGCGGCTCCGTCAGCGAGCACTTGCGCCGGCAAACGGGACACTCGCGCCCCCCCGGGTTGCGCTGCCAGAAGGGCTGCAGGCAGGAGCGGCAGAAGCTGTGGCTACACTTGAGCACCACGGGCTCACGGAAGATCTCGCAGCACACCGGGCACGTCAGCTCCTCCTCCAGGCGGGCCACGGTCCGGCTCGACGAGGCCCGCCGACGCTGCAAGTGGCTCAGCCTTGGGCTCTGCGCGGGCGTCGGCCTCCCCGGCTGGGACGCTGCACGAGGACGTAGCGACATCGCTAACCGGTTAACGGCTGACCTCAAGGGATCAGGTATCTCTTCCTAAAACTGACCCTTCACTCCCTCCTCTAGCCTCCTTGTGGTCAAGTCTGCGCCCCTTAGGAATCCCGTCTAGAACCTTCCAGCACTGCTTGTGTACCCTGGCATTCCCTCAGACTCTAAAGAACATGTCCTCCCTCCGCGGCTCAACACGGAGATGGACAGCGAGATACCGAAGGTCACTCTCCCGCTTACACCACAGCTGAATCAAAGTTAGTTAAAGCCCCGCCTCCTCTTCCAAGACCTGCCCCTCCCGCACCACATCTTTGGAGTATAGCATAGTTAGAAAGAAACCTCTCCTGAGAGTCGGAGAGGTCGGAGAGAATAACCAGAATGCCCTGCGTGTGTTTGACGTAATCGTCACGCAGCGTTGCACGGGAAAACAGCAGGTGAAGCAGGAGCTGATGCTTTGCAGCATGTTTGCAGTAGAAACTGGCTTGTTTTGGAGACTCACGCCCCAGTGACTGTGTCACTGACATAGGGGCGGAGCCTGAGTGCTCCTGCCTTCACCAGGACTCCACGGCTACCAGGACACTTTTTTCTTTATGATAAACTCAAGCATAGATTCTTCTGTCGGTGAAACGGCCGCAGGTCAGATTCGAAACGCTGAGACTGGAAACACTCAGGCCCATGAAGTCGCATCCCCAGGCCAATCCGACGAGATCAAACTCACTTTTACAAAGCTGACGCCGCAGATCCCGCCCTGCGACTGGCCAGACCCGCCCCCAGCTGCGTGTTCCATAGCGACACGGTTCGGGTAACCTTGCTGCGAGCGGTATTCCTCACGCAAGCAGAACGTGCCGCACTAAGGGCCCGAGCACCACCACGTATGAGGATATTCATGATATAACAAAACCCCTCAGGCTGCTGTTTATTGTAAACCCCACCCTCATGCTCACCCTCACCAACACACCCTCTACATGCTATTTACACTATGTTTATATTTTATTAAGGTCGGGGAGCACTTATTAGGCACTTTATGGTTTTATGTGTACGCAATGACTTTATTTAACAAAACTAGGGAGCATTTATTAGGCACTTTATGGTTGTTTGTTCTCATGTATAAATGTCATACACTGCTGCACTTTCGGCAGGGAAGCTGCACTTATCACACAGAATTCTTTGTAAAAGCTGTCAAAAACCCAATCCTGCAAGGACTCTGCGCACGGCCAGGTCCCTGCACCCCCCCATGAGGTGTGTGAGTGTGGGGAGACGGGGGGGGGGGGTCTGGCTGGCTGTGCCCATAACCATCGTGTGTGTTTCTACAACAGACTCTAATGACCCGCGCTAATGATCACTGTGACGCAGCTGTGATGGAGCCTCTGCCCCCCCACCCCTCAAGGAGAGAAGAGAGAAAAAAGCAAAATCAAATACAATATGAATTTACACTGTAAATATGACACTTATTAAGAATGTTAATGTCACAGAAAACAGCAGGTGACTTTTTTCAGTGCGAGTTTAGTAACATTTAATCAGTCCTCTTCCACATAGCGATTCAGTAATGATACTGTTAAACAGCGTTAGTGTGAAATTCTCTCAGAACACCCCACTGCAAAAGCATATATAACAATAAACTGCAGTATATGACTAGGCTTTCTCATATGGGGCACACAAAACATGGATTAGTCGTTACAAAAATAGGTGCGAGCTGGGGCAAACCGTCGGAGCCCAAATCAAAGTCAGGCAGTGTTCGCATGGTTACAGATGTCTCCTTAGAGCAGGATTTTCCTTCCAAAGGGCTCAAAAGTACACATGTCATAGGCTGTCAGCAGCACTCACGCCCTTTATGCTTGTCAGAGAAAAAAAATAAAACCATCAGAACCCCTCCGGATTGTTCCAGCCACCCCCACTGGTTAAAAGAAAAAAATATCTGTCTGTCATCCATCCAGTGGCCCATGATTGCTTACCCAAAGACTTCTTAAAAAATTTCAATTTTTCTGAACTGAAACATCAAACCTTTACATTATTACTATATAAATGCCCCCTGCCAAAGTGTCCACTACTGAAATCCAAGTCTCGTATAATTTTATATCTGCTTTTAAATGCAGTTTTCCTATTAGTGTCTTATCCTAGGTCGATGGGGGAAACTGAGGTTTTAAAAATGCACAGCGAGTGTGATTATCACGTGGTTTGATTTACTGCCTGGCTGCGACCTAAATAGCACCGGTATGTAGTGGATCAAACCAGTCAGTGACTGACACGGCCCCGTAACTCCGCCCACCGTGGGGTTTAAAGTCTCAATTCCCCTCATTTTATTTCTTTGATTTAAAAAGCTTCATATGTTGTCACATCCTTACCTTCATACATTTCCTACATCATTTATATATAAAAATATACAAGCATGCATCAGCACTAGGAAACTTATTATTTATGTAGTTATTTTGGCAACTTCAAATCCTTCATCATATGACTTGTCACAGAACTTCACCATGTGATCAATCAGTTCTTGCATCACGTGACCATGTTCAGGTTCTTATGTGCAGGGTTATAGTACATGTTTTCCAGTGGTCGGGTGCTATTCAAACAAAAACTAAAATATGCTATAGTATTTATACCGTAGTACATCTATCTATGTTGCATACCACATCTCCAGAACAGGGTAATAGTGAATCAGTGTCCATTCCAGGATGCAAGGAAACTCACCTAACCGCCTGAATACGGGGAGAATGCCAGCTACACATGGTCAAATACAGGGACGGGATTCGAATCCCCAGCCCTAGAGACTAGAGGTCGTGGTGCTGAGCACTGAGCCCCCTACAGGCAGCATGGGGAAACTATCACCAGGCCCACAAATACTATAGTGTTGTCAGTTAACGAGCAGTGCTTCTTCATGGGTAAAAAAGAGGGGTGGGGAAAAAACACACACACACTGCTGACAGTATAGGTGAATACCCCCATTTGGCCAAGTTCATTTGGGGGAGGTCTCCCTCCTTCATTTCAGGTAAAACAAAAAAAAATAATTAAAAAAAAAACAGCAAAAAGGAAAGCCTTACTGGAAAGAAGGTTAAAAATCAGGCTTATGTGTGTAATGAGGTCTCAGGCAGGGTTGGTAACAGTGTGTCCTGGGTTATAGTAAAACCACATTGCTTTGCTTTTAAATTAAGACTAACCCAGAGCTTGTAGCGTGTACGGGTAAAGGAACGGTGGTCTTCTCTGGTCCATGAAGGGCAGACTCAGTCCCTCATTTCTCTAACCAATGCCACAGGAAAACGGCACGTAGGGCAAAAGGTCAAAGGGCAAAGTAGCTTGGACGACAGCCCCACAACATCCTACATGAAGCTCCCTGTTCGGAAAACAAAGCGAAGGCGTGATGCTCGTTCGGGGAGTTGGTGGTCGGGAAGGATGCCGGGACGTGACCCCCGGTCTCCGCGGTTACAGCCGGCCCACCTTGGCGTCGCCGATGGCCCCCCAGACGTCGAACACAAACTCGTCGGGGAAGGCGAAGTCACCCAGGGTCTCGTCCAGAGCCTCAGCAAACTCGTCAGGGTTACGTTTGTCCTTGCCCACTTCCACCATGGTGGCCGCTGTACGGCACAGACACACATGGATGAGTATCTGTGACAACTGCACCCTCATGCACACATACACACATGCGCTCGGCGTAACACGAGCGGCTCCCCTACCCAGCTCGCTGTCTCTGATTCCCATGTAGCTCTCCAGGAGGTCATCAACCTTTTCAATGGCCTTCTCTTCAAAAGCAGACGGCTGAGCGACAGTGAGGCGAGAGACAGAGAGGGGTTACACTCAAACCCCAGGCAGGGCGGGACAGGCTATTGTTTCCTTAGACACCATATACTCTGTTGACTGCCCTCTTCATCCAGGTAGACAGGGCAGGTGGAGGTGATGGGGGGGGGGGGGTTTCTACACCAGCAAACGTACCAATTCCTCCACAGTAGCGGGCCCTTTGGACCTCAGACGCAGTGTTCCTCGCCCTGTCCCCAACTGCCCCCCCCCGGATCCAGCTCGGGCACCCCCAGATCGCTGGCTGATCATATCTGTAAGCATAAACATAAAGCAGAACTCCCCTCTTACTGTCAATATAGCCATTTGTAAAAATAAATAAATAAATAAAACTATTAGTGGGTGACATAAATTCACAATTCCCAGTAAGGTCAAACTGATTCGCCACGACTCATTATAGACACCCTGACCCACCAAAGGCCTTCAGGGGCTCCACCAGTTTGAGGCAGAAGTTCCGCCCCCTGGGCAGGTCCTTCAGCATCTTGGCAACTTCATAGTGTCGGCAGCCAATCAGACTCTTCCCGTTGATGGATTCAATCATGTCCCCGACGTTGACGAGCTGCATTTGGTGAACGATGCTTCCTTCTCTAATTCTCTGAAATACGCAGGTTTTTTTTTTATAGAAAAAGCATGTTATCAGCTGTGGGGGGGGGGGGGGGGGG
>JABFEA020000048.1:15510617-15523594 GCA_019775915.2 Cyphomyrus plagiostoma | reverse complement strand
TTGAAGCAACTGCCATGTAATTGGTTGATTAGATAATTGCATTAATGAGAAATTGAACAGGTGTTCCTAATAATCCTATAGGTGAGTGTATAAAGGTATATTAGTGAGCACTGATTTGCAGTAAGCTTTTTGGAAAGTATTTATTGTTGTATTTAAATATGCACACATAGAATATACATTGGTTCCAGAGTCTAGAGGACCACAGTTAACAAATTTGCATAATCTCCGGTCCAAGGCATTTAAAATGAAATAAGCAGGGGATGCGTCAATCTACCTAAGATGGCTGTTGGGAAGCATTTTCACTGCATCCAATAGCTGAGATCTGTAATGATTAGTGTTTGACATCGAGCCACACAGCTTTCACTAAGTTGCTTCACACCCAGGCTTTCTGTGATCAGCTTCAAATGATCAACACAGAATCAGGCAAAATCATTAATAATGAGGCAGGTGTCAGTAGAAGATTCAGAGCTGAGTTACACTCACACATCCAACAGGGACAATTCCCACTACTATTTAAAAGACTGATAAAAAGAAAATGATATGGGTTTTAGATACAAAGCATACATTCTCTAACACTGAGCACCCATTCTCCGATTGACAATTTTACATTTGCTAATAAATATACATAATTAATAATTAGTCCACATTTACCAACCGACCCTTACCAGAAAAGCCAACTGAAATGACTTCCTGTCCATATAACATCATCAATTAAGCAATTAAGAGATAGCTGAGGTAGAACAGAATCCAACACCCCCGATTGACCTCTACGACTAGGACTGCCAACCAGGTGTTTCTTAACAAGACAACAGACACATCCAGCCCAAACCGGGACTGGTTTGATGTTACCCGAGCATGCAGTAAACACAAAAATGAATATGAACAGGTTCAGACTCTATTGAAAGGATTCTGCACCAATTTCAACATCTTAGTTATGTCCTTAGCAATGCCTAAGGACTCAATTTCACTTCTGTGATTTTGCAGAATGCAATATCATAAGATATAGTGTATTATTTACTTCTAATTGCATCAATCAGACCTCACGCCTGGGACTGTTTGGATGCTAGCATTAATGAAAGAGGGAAGCCAAAACCTAAACTGCCCCACAGTCCATAATGCACAATCTTACATTCGCAGGAGGTTTCTCTTTTTAAGGAAGTAGAAATCTGAGTACCTAGAGGCGTCTGCCAAATTTGGGAAATCACAATGAAGTACTGAAGTTCTGTTAAATTAAGAACTAAGACATAGTCAGACCCTACAGGATTTAGGACTTTTCTGATGTCATGTGACAGCGATAGAAGAGAAGAAAATTGACTCAGTGAAGGAAAACCAACCCAGTTCATAACAAAGGGCAGAAACGTTATCCATGTGCGAAGAAAACTCTACACTTCAGCAACATCTAGTTTATTCATTGTGATTCATGCATCCATCACACACATATTCATGAATGAAGCTCATGAACCACTGAACCACACCATGTAATAGCACCTCCCCGTGGAGCCGTATGTATTCATCTGCAGTCATTCAACAACATAATCATGACAGGATGGACTTCTGACGAGCCGTATTATGACACTTCACACACGGTATTGATCCAGCAGTTTCCCCCCATTCACCTTATTCTTACCTAAAACGCTACTCTATGATCCTGTTCTTTCGAATATCTGCCAAGCAAAAATAAAGTTTCCAAATTCCAAAAGACAACAAACATGCTAAGCAGGTTAGCATATGCTAACGCTTCCTGCCAATCAGGGCACTCTTCTGCTTTTAATGCTCTGACAGAGGTAACAACAGATTAAGACGATTAAAAATATGTTCTGTATTAATCAGTAAGCTTTGTTAAACAAATAAGTTAATTAAAATATTTTCTGTAGTCTGTAGTTCCAGGAAGACGTGCTTGAGAATATGGCCGAGTGAGCCCCAGTGAGAAGCGTGGGTGGTGGGACCGTGCCACCAGGCTGCGTCCATCCGTCCAGGGACTCAGGGCGGGAGCACCTGGCTGAGAGCATCACGGGTCCCTTGGCTCAGCCGTTCGGGGAATGCTACCTCAAACTGGAGCACCAGGTCACCCCTCTTCTCGGGGCACTTGGACAGGGGCAGGCCCTCTCCAGTGATGCGTGTCTTTGTCCCAGGCTTCACCACATCCCGGATCGTCACGGTGATAGTCCGCCCATCCAGTGTGGGGACTGTGACAGTGCAGCCGCAAAGTGCCTGGGGGGGTGGGGGCATGAAGAGGATCAGCGAGCACAGACAGGGAAAGAAGAGGCATCCTGCAGTTCTTATTACACCCCACAGCCAATGGAATAAGAGTATATTTCTTGACAACAGCCTGGCTGATGCCACGCGTTCAAATAGCAAACGAATGAAAACATTTCTGCTACATAAATTATCATAGTGGAACACCATAATTCATGGTGACTGCAATATTAAAAATATTAATAATATTAATAATTTCCTTTTTGTTGTGGCAGAGATTCCACTATAAAAGCTTTACACATTTATAAGGATATATTACTGCATCAATTTCAGCCAGGGGACTCAAAGGTGCAACAGCAATGCCGGCTGTCTCTCTATCTAACACACTAACTAGAGATCCTGCGCACTCACATCTCTCAGGGGGATCCTCGTGAGGTAGATGATGTCAGAACCCTCCCTGCAGAAAACAGGGTGTGGCTTGTCCTTGACCACAAACACCACGTCAGCGGGGATGTTGGAGGGTGTCTCGTCACCTTCTCGGGGGAAGGTGATCCTGGTCCCCTCTTTCCATCCCCGGCGGATCTCCACGGTCAGGATCTTGTCCTCGCGGTGCGTCGTCCGGCCGTCCGCGTTTAGCCGCCGATGGGAGATCTTCATCTTCTTGGTGCAGCCGGAGAACACCTCCTCAAGGCTCACCTGCAGGTTGTGTACCAAGGGGGCGTCCTTCTTCTTCCGTGTCCCGGGGGTGCCCCCAGGCCGCACCCTAAAGGCCTGCTGGAAGCCAGGCATGCTGCCCATCCCAAAAGCAGCAAAAGGGTCATTGATGTCCATATCCCCTTCCATCCCACTTTTCCCAAAAAAGTGGTCGAAGGGATTATGTCCTCCGAAGAACTCGGCAAACATGGCGTGCGGGTCACCGTGGAACGTGTAGGTGAAATCAGAAGCACCTGAATCGCCACCCCTAGGAGATCCTTTTAAACCTGCGGAGATGCACCAAGAGAGGAAATGACTAACTCAGTGCTGCTTACCAGAACCAGAGGCATTTATGTCCAAAGAAACAAATTAATTTGCAGTGCCTTTTAAATTTAAGGACTTTATACTGTGATGAAACTAAATCAATATGCCATACGGTTAATATCAGCAGCAGGATCCCAAGGAGTATGATTCAGGATATCCGGACATCCATCCATTCATCCATCTATACATCCATCTATCTTCCATAAACACTTCCATAAACACTTCCCCAGTGCAGGTTTTGGAGAACCAGGAGCCTATCTCAGGAGGCACAGGGCAGGGAATATTAGGGCAGGGAAAATTAGTGCAAGGTACCAATCCATCACCGGGAACACAGAGGCAGATATTGGCAAAACAAATTTTAAAAAATCGAATTAATTAGCGCTAAATGCGATGCAAATGACACGTCGAAGGGCTGTGGCAAAGAAACACAAAAATGGGCCAACAAGAAAATTTCACTCACACTCACACACACACACACACACACAAAGATCGGTATTCAGACCGACAGCCTCTGAAGGCGAGCAGCCACAACGCTGCCCACTGACCCACCATTGCACCCATGCAGAAAAAACACACTCCCATTACAATCAGGAAAACTATCTGGACATAGGATGTAGGACAATGACAGGGTCATTGACACAACAAAATGCGGTTATAACCCATTTTTATAAGCTGACGAGTTATACCCTCTTGAGAAGTTAAAGGTATCCGCATACGGGTTTTAAAGGACTCGGCTGATCTACCTTCCTCTCCGTGTAAGTCGTAAAAGTCCCGCTTCTTCTTGTCGCTCAGGACATCATAAGCTTCTGCAATCTCTTTAAATTTCTCCTCGGCTCCGGGTGACTTGTTCTTGTCCGGATGGTACCGCAAAGCTTGTCTGCGATATGCTTTTTTGATCTCCTCATCCGAGGCGTCCTTCTGCACGCCCAGCAGTCGGTAATAATCTTTACCCATGGCGACCGATATTTAACGGCGATATTAACTTTTTTAAAGAGGCATTAATCCCGACCAAGCCCGGTCACGTCGCTTCATTCCGCTCGTCCGCCTCTCGCCCTTCTTTCATCGGCCGACCAACATTCACAAAACGGCCGTTTTGATCATTTACAAGCAAATCCGCCGACTCCTTCGGACGGCAGAAATACAATCGCCGTCTCCGCTCAGGCTGCTCGCGAATCGCCGAGAAACTTCCAGAACGCGCCGCTAGACACGCGACACTCCTGACGGCACTTCCGCGTGCCGGCTATCGCTAGGTGTCGTCACAGGGCTCGCTCCGCCGCACATACATGTAAACAATACACGTCACTAATAACAATAACAACAATAATAATGACAACGATAATTAGTTTGTGCTTTAAAGACCGCATGGGTAACAGTAATTGGTACCATTTTAAACATTTATTAGAAACACTGCTCAATGTCTGATTTGTCTAGATGTTTCATTTGAACCTTAAATTCAACTCACCCCTCAATCTGGCTTCTGCACGAAACAGCAATATGTGGACGTAGTTAGGTGCACTAGGTCACACGTGGACACTGCGTGGAGAATGTGTACCAAAATAAGGTTTGTTCACGCAGCCTTAACATTATCATTCTAAACTGCCTGTTTTCAAATACTGCTGCTTGTTGACCGTTTGCCTCCTGCTTATCTCCCCATGGCCCAGAAGGGGGCTCTCTTCCTGTCAGACATGGGGGGTGCAAGCTGGCTGTTTCTCATAATTTCAGAAATCCCACCGATCCCAACCATGCAGGCGCTTCAGGGGCTGAAATAAGAACTGCCCCACAATGCTCTTCTCTTGGAGTACCTCCTACTTTCCGCCCACTTGTGGGTGTATGTGATAAAGAGATTTTCACCAATTTTCTTTTTTTTTGCCACAGCCATGAGTCAGACACAGTGGATCTGTGTTGATTACTGACTGACATTTCCTTTACATGCTCCAGCTTGTGGAACAGTACTGAGTGGGAGGGGCCACAGCAGAGGGGGGTGGAGTCAGTTGCTAACACATGGGGGGGTGAGCATTTTAAATTTAGAAAACGGAGCAGTGAATCTGAGTATCCTGCCTATTGGATTTCATCTTCTAGTGGAGGGGGGCAGTCTGTTCAGGTGCTGCCATGGGAAGAGAGGGAGGTGGCTACAGCCTGCACCCCCACCACCACCACTGCCAGCCCTCTCTCTCGTGTTCATCTCTCATCAGCGATTTTCTTGCACGGATACATGTCCTGGCACAGAAATATGGATGGACCTCCTTCTTATCGCTGATGCTTTTGCCATCCCGGCTTTGAGGGCTCTGTAACTTTTTGGTAGGGTACAGAGAGAACGGAAAGGGGGAGGGAAAAAGAAGGGAGAAAGAAAGAGCAAAGAAAGGGAAGTGGACGACAAGGAAACGGTGTGAAAAGGAGGTGTTGGAAGGGAGCGTACGTTTTGAGCCCGGACCGTGAGTGCACATAACGTCTGGTTGAATCCCTACTGGATATCTCAGTCCAAGCCTAGGAGGTAACGGAGGTCAAAGGTCATGGATACCCTGGCATTAGAGGCTAAGGCTGCCAAAAGTGATGTCGTCACTGGACCGATGACCCCCGCCAGGAAGCCCAAACCTGCCAAAAAGTCCAAGAAAGCTGTTTTCTTTGAGGTGGAGATCCTGGATGGTAAGACCAAGGAGAAGCTGCTCCTGCTGGACAAGGTGTGAAAGGCATTATATTGCATTTGTGTTCATCTTGGCATGTGTGCGTTTGTGTGCACCGAAAGCGGGTATATGTGGCTGTCTGCATTTAAGGGCTGACATCGCGGCTTTCCAGTCTTTTTTGGGTGTAGGAACCTGTAACTCTGCGGCCAACGGTGACTCATGTCCAGTGCAGCTGACAGAATATCAGCCGGTTGTGTAATTTAACGGCTTTGGCGATAACGATGGCGGTTATGATGAGCCGTTAATGTAAGAAGCAGCTGTGCCACTTGACTCGACCGATTTGTGATCAGGGATAGCTAATTCAAGTTTGGATATCATCCCTTGCTGCTCCAGAAATGGACCGTCCAGTACAATGCATAGAAATTGTGCAGTATATATCAGGGCGTTAAATATTCTTTGCATTTTTTGCTATCCAAACCTTTTAGGAAAAAGACACCAGGGCACTTTTATGATGTTTGTGGATCAGCAGAAGTGCTGAGTCACTTGACACCAACTAAGGCATCGATGGCTTGAGCTTGTGGGAATGGACACAGATGGCTAATTTTACTAACGCTAATCACAGATGAGTTGGCTGCCGGTCATCATCTGGGCCACTCCGGTGGGCTCATGTTGCAGCCTGCAGTTCCAACAAGCCACCCAAGATGGACTGACGGGAGGCGTAGGCCCGTCACATGCCAGTCAACACATGGCAAGCGCATCGTGCCATCCTGATTAAGAACGGTGTTGATCTTGTAAAGATGCACGGTGCTTAATATGGAGGTTTGCTATTGATAGGTAGACAATGCCTCAGTCCATTGCAGTCAAAACCCAGGTGGAGACAAGCGTCCTGCTGTCTGAGACAAAGTGAAATGGGCTGAGTTGGCGCTCTCTCAGAAGTTGGTAACCTAGGCCACCTGTGATGCCTAATTTAGGGATTCCCAACTCCTGGTCCATGGGTATTGGGGGATTTGAGAGGAGGAAACGAGAGGGAAAGAAGGAGATGAAGGATGATATATTGAGATGGTAGTCTTGCTTGCATCACGTACCTTAAAACGAGAAACACATATTGTGTTTATGATTGATCGTGTTTGTGGTTGCAAAAGGTGACTGGACAGTAATATTCGAACTGCCGTACCTTTGTGTCTTGTAAACATAAAAGCAGCACCATCATATCTGTGGCTACCACCACCTGTGACCCTCTCTCTGCCTGTTCCGCAGGTGGAGCCCAACGCCACCATAGCCGAAATCAAGTCCATGTTCCATAAGTCCCGTAAGTGTCAGATACAGAGGATGAGAGACAGACAGGCATACAGAAAATCAGTCCTAAAGCTGGATTTTCATTAAATTTGTAGCGAAATGAATTTGTAAGATAGCAAGGTCAGCCAGCATCTCTAGAGCAGTTGAGGTTAAGGACGTGGCTCTGGGACCCAATGGTGGAATGACACATAGTCAATCACGAGATCTGAACATATAACCTTCTGGACACAACTTTCTAACCCACAGAACGACACACCACATGGTTGAAATCCAATGAGCTCTCATACCCTAAATATTTAACTTGAACAAATGGATTAATATTGTAGAGAATTACCCCCTATGAGAAACAAAGTCTTTAAAACTAATAATATGATGTGTCTTTATTTCAGATCCACAGTGGTATCCGGCTCGACAATCCTTACGCTTGGACCCTAGTGAGCCTCCTGTCTGCATGTTGATCCATTTTTCCATTCATAGTCCACATTCATACCATTCTGCACCGTGGGACCCTTGACAGACCACAGCTGTTTCACATCATCCAGTTACATGTAAATCTGCACCCCTATCTCTGCTGTCAGCGCCCCTCAGTCAGAGCCTCACACCTGGCTGTTCTCTCCCAGATTGCACTGACGTGGTCGGGTCACCACACTTTACCCACAAACATTGGACATATACATTACCTGTTATGTATCCTAACAGCTCACTGGATTGACTGGCATGAATCTAACAGCAGAATTCATCACTGATATTATTATTATTGTTGGTCAATTCGTCTTTTATATGTCATGAAGCACTGAAAATGACCTCTAATAAAAATTATTACTGCATGAATAAGTATTGTGATGATTAATTCTAGGTTGGAAGCACTGATGAAAAAAAGTGTTGCACTTCATAGCTGTGAATAAATGTGAGGCCCAGGCTGTGTCAATGCTGATCCAGGACCAGTGTGGAAAGTTCCTGTGACTCACGGCAAAGTTATCTGGAGAATTTTTCTGAATGACCCAGGAGACTATACAGGGAGTTTCAGTGACTGGCCTGCATTTTTTATTTTGGATTTATTTGACCCTGGTCAATTATCCCCCACAGAGGGAAAATGCCTGAAAGATGAAGATATTCTGCAGCAGCTCCCTGTTGGGACAACTGCCACCTTCTACTTCCGGGACCTGGGAGCCCAAATCACCTGGGTTACGGTAAGTAACC
Organism: Cyphomyrus plagiostoma; assembly: GCA_019775915.2. NCBI lineage: Eukaryota > Metazoa > Chordata > Actinopteri > Osteoglossiformes > Mormyridae > Cyphomyrus > Cyphomyrus plagiostoma. Next base: position 15,515,264 of record JABFEA020000048.1, on the reverse strand, counting down.
AGGGAAACTCTCCCTAATTCCATTTGCGATTTTACTTGGTACCCATAATCCCTCAATTGAGTTGAACTAACCAATCAAACTGAAATATCCTACTTTTTATTCCTGTTTAAGATTTTTAGAGAAAACTTGCCTTGAAATTTAATTTGTGTAACGATGCGTCAGTGGTCGAGCGGATAAAGGAGGGAAGTCCAGCCAGGCAATACGGGCAGACGTGGTTTATTGAGGACAACACTCCAACACATGGAAACGTTAATGCCACGTCTGCCGGACCTTATGCAGGCGCAGACTTAAATGCATGAGACAGGTATGCATCAACACAAGACAGGTGAGAACGATCAGAGAAAACGAGAGGTAACGAGGTGGGCGTCGCACACATGAGGATCGGACGGAGCTGGACGTGACAATTTGCATCCTCAAGGTTATTAGAAGAGAGCTCAGGTAGGATGTAAACTGACAATTTAATTTGCATTTAATGCACAAGTGTTTTAGATCAGCATTTATCCAGGACTTGAACTAGCAACCTTCAGATTGTGCCCTTAACAAACACTGCCTGCTTCAGGATTTAAGTGTCAGGATGTGAGGTACAGCAGGGCTGGACTTGTATGCATTAATGTAAATGTGATTGGGAGAGAAAGGTGGAGAGGAGAGCCAATGGAAATGGAGCCATGTGGAGGGGGGTGGCATGGACATTGTACCAGGAGGTGGAACAAAGCATATCTCCAGCAAAGGTGTTGAAACATGGGTCTGTGCTGGTGATGCAATTTTATGTTCTGCCAGCTGGTTGCTGGAACACACTCATCTCCTGGCAGAACACTTAATCTCTGCTATGAAATTCTGCATGAGAATTTAACGTGGCCATACCACCGGCGTTTGTGCATTTAAAATACAAAGGGTTATTCCGGCAAGGCTTAATGAGTCCCCCTGAATTTGAGGGGCTGCTGTCCCAGGCTGAGACCTCGAATTCTCCCTCTCTCTGACACCCGGTGATGTCATCCTACCCCCCTGTGTCCCTCCCCAGGTGTTCCTCACCGAGTATGTCGGGCCGCTGCTCATCTACCTCATGTTCTACTTCAGGGTTCCCTTCATATACGCCCCCAAGTATGACTTCACCACCAGCAAGCACTGGGTCGTGCAGTGAGTATCCCATCTGGCCGGCTTTCAAGCAAATAACCTATAAACATGAAACATGTACTGAGAACAATGACATGCTTATGTGTGTGTGTTTCTGGCAGACTGGGTAATTCAACCCAGGGTAACAAGACATAGGACAGCACTTAGGTGAAATAAATAAATACAAATATGGAAATAGATATGTGGATGTATCCGGAAGAATAAAAATGGTATGGGAAGGATGGATATATAATTGTAATAATCAGAGGTGGAACATTCATGTCCAGAAAGTAAAAATCCAGATATTCAACTGGTTGGTTGATACAAAATCTTGGTCTGGATTTTTACTTGCTGGACCTGAACTATCCCCCTCTGGTAGTGTGTGTGTGTGTGTGTGTGTATTATAGCACCAGAGCATGCTGGGAATATTATAAATAGCTCCTGTTTGTGTTATTGTAAATACCTGTGTTGTATTTCATGTTGTCGTATGTGTCTTTGCTTGTGTTTAATGTAAACCCTGTCCAATCTTCACATGTCTTTAGCCATTGTAAAAATTACCCACCGTGTGTGTACCTTACTGTCCGGTGTCCAACACCCTGCTTTTCCACACTATGGTTTGGTGATTGTTTGCTACCCATGTTAGTCCTTTTAAAGATCTAATATAAGAGTGCTGTCTCCTGCGGAAGCAAGCCTATATGTAATTTTGCTGCCAGATGAGAGAGAGAGAGATATGTATATATATATGTGATTATAATTGTTGTGTATCTGTTTCTATAATATATTTCATATAGCCAGTCATTCATTTAGCGACTGCTTACCCTGCACAAGGTCATGGGGGTGTTGGGCCTGGAGCTTATCCCACACAGCACTAAGCACAAGGCTGGGGTGTATGCATATGTACAGATTTTAATTTTGTATTTCAACCACATTACTGAAAGAATTGGGAAATGATAATGCTGAAGATTTGGTGTAGGTGTAAGATTAGTAGCTGTTTGCGGGTTAGCAAATACGTGCCCAGGAAATAGAAATGAACAACACTGTGATTGGACAGTAAGGATATGCATATGAATTAGCTGTAATTCGTAGCCGTGTGTGTGTCTGTTTGTTTGTTTGCAACCAGCCTGGCCTGCATATGTCACTCCTTCCACTACGTGAAACGACTCCTGGAGACCCTGTTCGTCCACCGCTTCTCGCATGGCACCATGCCGTTGCGCAACATCTGGCAGGTCAGGGAACAAATGCACCGTGCTGCTTTCTAGCTGTTGGTCACTTCCCGTTTTAGCCAAACGACAAGAAGTGGGCCTGTGATTAATAGATCACCTTAACCCCCCCCCCAATAGGCTTCAGTGTATGACTTCTCTCATCACTCTCATATGTCCTATTACCTTACCCTGACTCTGAGGCCCTCGTTCCTGGAAAACATCATCAACCCCCTCATGCCTATCTGTGGCTCCCGTCGTCTGACGGAGTTCAAGTTTAATGAAACACCAGATGGCTGCGAGCACCACAAACAACCTTTCAGCTTCTCAAGGCTAAATATGACCAGGAATGGCACCCAAGAACGACAACCACACCACTAACATCTCACCCTGGCACTATGTACATATGATACCTCTGTTTCTTTTTTTTTTTTTAAACAGAATTGTACCTATTACTGGGGCTTTGCGGCTTGGATGGCCTACTACATCAACCACCCCCTCTATACTCCTCCCAGTAAGTCCGGCCTCTTTCCAGATTTGCAGAGGAGCAAATACTGTTGGTATTGCTGACATCAAGTTCTGTCTGGTTGTGGGCTGGGCCCCCGTGGTGTGTTTTGGTGTGGATATCGGTGTAAATGCCGGATGTTCACTAATGGAATACTTGTCTTTTCAGTCTACGGTGAGCAGCAGGTGAAAACGGCCCTGGTGATTTTCCTGGTGTGTCCCCGTCTCCTTCTCGCTCGTGTTGTGTGGTAAACACATGTAGAAACCACACTGGACTTCTCCTCCCCTCTCTGCTACACACCTTGACCTGTGCTTGCCTCTGCAGCTCTGTCAGATCGGCAACTTCTCTATCCACGTGGCCCTGCGTAACCTCCGACCCCCCGGTGAGCCCCTGCCACACACCACTCCGCTATCTCACAGCATTCATGCCCCCATGCCCATCCAACTGTATCTCGAGGCACTGATTTGCAATTCAACTCGGACTCAAGTAACAAATTTGATGACTTGTGACTTGACAGCAAAAATTATGGAAAGACTTAAACTTGACTTACACTTGAGGGCAAATAACTTAAGACATGACTCAGGCTGCAATGTTTTGACCTGACACTTGGCTCGCTCTCGCCAATGACTTGTTCCCATCCCTACTGTTCAGTCTCAATTACAACACACACACACACATACCTGTCCTCATCAGAAGATTTTGCAGGCATAGCATTAGTCCTGCTCGCTTCCTTTTCAGGCTCTAAGACCAGGAAGATCCCTTATCCAACAAGGAACCCCTTTACGTGGATCTTTCTGCTGGTTTCCTGCCCCAACTACACTTATGAGGTAAGCGGGGTCACAGGTCACCCTGGACCAGAGGGAGCCCACAATCTACTGATCAACTGAGCCCCCCCTTGTTATGCCTCTGCCCCTCATCTCCATACACAGGGGGTGCTTACCAGGCCAGCTGTATTTAAACAAATAAATGGCGGCCTCACCTCAAAATTACGGACAGACTCAAAAATGGATGACCTTTGTGTTAACATTAATCCAGCATCTTATGCTAATAAGACTCTAGACTTTTGCCTTAGTTACTTTAGAACAGATTCTGAAATTCTGCACTCCCCCTGGTGACCAAGTCATGGTGGTGCCCTGGTTTAAAGGGCTAAAATAGCACAGCTCTGCAGAGGCGACTGGACCTGAGGCTGGTAGACGGCCTGCACTCTCCCTTGCAGGTTGGCGCCTGGCTAGGCTTCACCGTGATGACCCAGTGCCTGCCCGTGGCCTTCTTCACTGCCGTCGGCTTTGTCCAGATGACCGTGTGGGCCAGGGGAAAGCACCGCAGCTATCTGAAGGAGTTCCGCGATTACCCCAGCATCCGCTCGCCGATACTGCCATTCCTCCTCTAGGGACATACCCTGGTGCCTAGTTTTATCGCCGCCCCCCCCCCCCCCGAATTCCCTCCTCCATCTTCTCAACAGTACATCTGCAATTTTAAGGACTAATCAAGCTGGTCATAGCCCCACCCCGGCAATTGTGGTCCCAACATAAGTGGGTTTTTAACAACAGAATATACTTTACATGTTATTTTTAATGTTTACTACATATATTCTAAATGGTCACGTTGGAATTTATTAAACCAGTTCCGGTGTTTCCAGTATTCGGGTAGCATGTGAAATAGCCATGTTTTCCGCATTTATGTTACTGTCAGTAAATTTGAAAATGCAGGCAGATAGCTTACTATTAAAATAGCACTTCTGTGGATTAAACAGTGGCATTTTGTACAACTGTAACCAGCAAGACAGCTTGTCTTCTTTGTTTGAGAATAAAGGAATCTCCTCTCACAAATGAG
>JABFEA020000048.1:15459560-15490499 GCA_019775915.2 Cyphomyrus plagiostoma | reverse complement strand
CCCCCCCCCCCCCCCCCCCCCCCCCCCCCCCCCCCCCCCCCCCCCCCCCCCCCCCCCCCCCCCCCCCCCCGCGGCTACGGCTATTTCATAATTGCTCTCGGGCTCAACCTAATTTTGCCCTCCCCAGCAGCCACAAACACATGAGAGGCCGGGATCAATAGCACCCCCATCGATTTGGCTACCTCCGCAGGTCCGCAGAGAGTTTATGGGCAATCCCAGATGCGCCGGTCCATACACAGACCCTTCTCGATAAACACGGTCCATCCACACTTCCTTTCTCGACTGATTTCCTACAGACACAAACGAAAATACAATCAAATCCTGCCCTGAAGCACTACTGGATTGTATTTAGTATTCTTTTTTCTTTTTAAGAAAAAAAGGAGACAGCCCTATGTTTCCAGAAACAAACAAAGCTGTCGAGGTCCCTTTAAGAACAGCCAGGAAGTGGATGTACACAGACCTGCCCTTGTTATGCAAGTGAGCAGGAACCGTGGGGATATTTTTAGATACAATCAAGGTGGAGCATTCAGAGTATGTCAGAACACTGGCTGTAAAAAAAAATACACACGGGGACCCCAGGCGTGGAGACGGGCTTACCGACAAACACACACACAGCCCAGACATGGCAAGTCCAATCGGCACCATGGAGACCGACCCCTGGACCGGTCGCCTTGGAGAGAAACTCCCTAACCCGTTGCCCGGTCCATCCGCACACCCGCCCACTCTTTCATACAGACGAATGCGTTACCTTGGAGATGGACACTGAGCCCCGTCCGGGTTGCCGTGGATACCCAGCACCAAACAACCACCACAAGCCATTAAATTAAAACAAAAAATAAAATTTAAAAAAAAAAAACACAAGGCTTGCCCACCCAGCTTCTTATCCAGACATCAAAGGGCACCACCAGCTACGGGCCCCCGTGTGCTTTCGTGATGAGCTCTTCTTCGGCGACGTTCGCTCGCAAAGGTGCTTCATCTACAACAGCAGGCCTTCTCGAGAGCCGCATTTCTTTGTTTTGTCCACAAATCGGACCTTCCTGCAGTAGCTTACGGGAGATTCACACCCGGGAAAAACATCTACCCAGAGTTAGGAGACCAACGAAGAAGGGGATCCAGCGGGGGGGATAAATACCTCCCTTCCTAAAAATGCTCTTGTATTTCCCCCCCAGCCTGACTCACGCACTCTGGCCGTAGGCCGCGGGCTCATCCTGGGTCCGGTAGTGAGCTTGCTCTCCGCTCCAGGTGTCCCTGAGGCAGGGTCCGCCCCGATGGAATAGCTTCCCTGTCAGCCTATGCAGCGCTGACATGGTCAGCAGCACAGCGGCTCAAGAGCTCCAGGTGGGGGGGGGGGGAAGACGCATCGGAGACACAGAGACGGTGCCACTGTCCCCCAGAGAGGGATGGATTCCTGGCCTAACTGCGGGATCTCTGTCTGCAAAGTTGCCTGGGTCTCCCCCGTGTAGGAGCAGGAATAGCAGTGCTTGAGCACGGGGCTCCTACACTCACGCCACTCCCCCATTTCCCGTCCCAACCCAATCCCCCCCCGGGTTCCTTCCTGTGGGCCCCCTCATCAGCCAAATATGTCAGGACTCAGACAAGCCCATCCAACAAGGGAAGGAGCCATTTCCATATCCAGTCCCGGAGCAGGAGTCCATGGGTCTGTCCTGGGAGGACCTCCTGCAGCAGTTAGCTGCGCAGCTTATACCAACTTGCAGATAAGCATGATGCTAGCGATCCCCGAGGCAAGGGCACGTGGCAAAAATCACTCCGGCGATTCCGGTCAGGCCTCATTCCGAACAACTCCCGTCGAAGGCAAACTCCCCATGGAGGTGGAGGCGGCGTCAGGGAGAGTCCGTCATGCGGCGCCTTCAGCTCTCATCACACACGACTCGGCGTGTCGTCTCGTATGGGAGGCGACTCTGCCGTGCGCACTGCCCTGTCCCGCAGCTCACGCCGAATATTTACTGAAGCCATTCGACCAGTTTAATTGCCTCACCTCCCCGTGAGAAGTTTAACCTTCAAGCCTTGGGTCACATGTTAAATAACATCCAGTGCACCGCACTGCCGAGTAAACAAATTACAAAGTAGACTAGTCAGAAATGCTTTCTTAGGTACAAAGTAAGCAAGTCTTGGGCAGGGATCTGTTATTCTGAGCTTGTGTGCACATTACCCGTGAAATGCAATGGGGGTGTCTTGCTGGTGGGGGGGCTGCCATACAAAAGAGGCCACTTTTTCTGAGTTTGCTCTGTCACATGTTGTTTGAGAGATCGTTCTCCGTATCGGGACCCGACCCCCAGGAGGATAACACCAAGGAGAGCGCGTGATCCGTCACAGCCAGTGCCCCACTAGCTGTTAACAACCTGGTCATGATGGCAGGGGGTTGGATATCTCACAGGCAGCTCAACCAACAGCCTGGTGTGTGTGTGTAAGTGTGTGGGGGGGGCTCACACAATACACAGAAAGAAGCCAGTCTCCTCTACAACTCCTCTCAAAGCCAGACCTGGGGATCCAGGGGCTGGCAGCCAAAATGCTTTAAAAGCCTTTCTGCTGTTGGAAAAAGCACTCTCTTTATCTCAGTTTCCAAGAGCAAAAAAAGAAATCAAGCTAAAGGGGTCATGAGCGATTCCCATCCAGGGTAAAGAACAGCGTAGACACACATATACAAGCACATCACTGCCAGCAACGAGGCGACCACAGACAGGCCGCAGAAATGAATGCACATTTAAACCACCTAGGAAAAACCTCTAGTGCCAAAAGCTGAACACGCAGCAATTTCTGCACTGAATGACGACTCACCGCTGACCTTTCGCTGCACATTCACAGCCGATATCAGTCTGCGAAGACCTACTGACCATTTCTGGATACCAGCCAGAGGCAAATGTGCCCAAAAGCTACACAAACGTCACACACGCACACACACACCAGCACACAACCCCACTGCCCCCCAATTCCCACAATAAAGAGACTATCTACATCATCCCTGACAGGCGAGGAACCAGATGAGAGCCCAGCCCATACCCAAAGGTTGAGGCCCACTCATCTGGCCCTAGAGCACGACATCGCTCCACTCAGTTAGGGCTGAAAATGCCACCCTCCTCATATGCTACAGCCAGTACCCACCCCCCGTGAGGCTTTGCATCAACTCGTACATTTAACTCAGTTCCAGAATAACTTTGTTTCTCCGACAAAAAGGGCCAAACCGTGAAATGCATCGATGTTATTGTTTGGTTTATTGTTATTGTAGTATCACAAGCGATCTTTCAAAGGGAAAATGCCGAGTGAGCGCGGGGGGGTGGGGGTGGCAATCCTTTTCATTAATCTAAATACGGCTCGGTCCTCTAATAAACAACCAATCTCATCTACTGTCCCTAAAGGGGAGGGGGCGGGGAAGCAACGGGGGCTTCTGATCACGCAACAAGTAGCAGGACCCAACTACACACATCCCTGCCCCCCCACCCCCGCATGTTAAAAGTGCGGATGGCATGTCGTGCGTACACTGTCAGCCTGTCGGAGACATTCACACCCCCGATGGGATGACAAGCCCAAACCCCCAGCCGACTCGAGGTAGAAAGCAAGACTATTCTACACGATAATAAGGCTCAGTATTTATTCTTCTCCAAGTATATACGAGAAATCAAGTTGCTCCCCTAACCAGCAGATCAATGGCTTCGCTGGGCCCGATCACTGCAGTGCCATTACGATCACGGTGCATTTCGCCTCGGCTGTGCATGGCTACCTCGCGTCTTCTCTCTACCATTCGGAAGGAGGCCAGTTTTCCAGCTAGCTAGGCGCTTTCTGGTAACGCTACAGCCCCACCGAGTAGGCGTAAGCTGGTCGGGGCTCGAAGCCGGAGCACGGCCGACGTGCAGCTAACGATCAGGCTACGTGAAAGCCTTGCAGCCTCTCTACACATCGCCATTACCGTAGTGAAAATGCTCACCGCTTTCCATCTCGCTGCCCTTCTTGGCGGTGGGCGCGTTGCCCATGATTGCAGGCCGAGCAGGGAATCCCTTGACTCGGCGATCCCGGCAGTTCTCTTCACGATCCTTTCCAGGACGGGTCTGGGCTGCCTGGACCTGATGGTACAGTCGACTAGCTAGTTATGTAGCTAGCTAGCATGCGAGCTAAAATGCATATATTCGCCTTAATAACTCCCGTGCACTTCTTTCGTTGCTCCCTTAGGAGGAGGAGGGGAAAAAAGCAGTTGCGATCTCGCGAGCGCGTATATCTGCTACCAGTGGTACGTTGGTGGGGGAAGCTCGCCTTTTCCTAAGCTTACATTAAGCTTCCAACACCCCCGGACCCAGTCCAGCACGCCGAACCCGGTTCGGATCTTCTTTCCTCACTTGTACCTTCTCGTAGCCACCGCCGCGGTTCCCCCTCGGATCAATGTTTAATTTATTTATTTTTAATCCTCCCCAAGATCAATAATCCGAATTAATTCGAGTGTCCACTATTCAAAATAAATCACACCTTTCCTTTCCCGACCCCGGTTCCGAAGCCGTGTCTAAATCCACTACCGATAACAAAATACCCAGACCGACATTCCCCCCCATTAATCCTCGGACTTGGGTTGATAGGTTGACTCCAGCATTACAAGACGTACCGCCTTTGCCCAGAGCCTATAGGTCACTTCATTATGATAGACAGTTCACATCGGTAATTGATAGGATACAAAACGTTGTGTCAAATCTTTGAGCTATTTTGATTAGTCAATATTCATCTGTCAAAATATTTTTCCCCCGCCCACATCCACCAACGAATAACGTCACCTATTATGTTCCTCCCAATTCGGCCACGCCCACATTTCCATTAAATAATTTTGGTTGGCTAATCCGCCGAAATGTATTGGTAGTCTGACATAGAAACCGCTCCATCTGTAGAATTTAGATTGGTTATCAAAAAGCAAGGCGTCTAATACCAATGGCCTCGCCGACCCCCTCCCGCCCGGATAATCTGTGATTGGCTGACTGACGTCAGCAGCAGTCTATTTATAGAAGGCTAGTCAGACTTTTAAGGCACGAGTAGAGTGTACGGCTGCAGAATGTTAAGTCGCTGTTTTTGCTGTTGGCAGCCCATATTGTACTATGTACGACACAGAAACCAAATACCAATACACGCAAAGAATTACTGCATTAAATATTTTAAAGCATTATATATATATATAGCTTTTATATATATATATAGCTTTTATATATATATATATATATATATAAAAGAGAGAGAGAAAGCGCGAGAGAAACACACACATCTTTAATATTTACCTCAGAAGAACCAGCTGGATATGCAGTAACATTAATTCATTAATTTCTAATTCATTTTGAAAGTACAATACACTGAGGTCATCAATGAGCGTTACTACGTATACACATTTTCCCGGTTTCTACGAAGCGTTGTGCAAGGGCTGTTTGTGGCGGCGTTTGTCCTACTCAGCAGATGTTTTATGCACGTGAAGGCTAGTTGCCAGTTCAAAAAACGTTTGCCATCTGACGATACAGGTAAGGAGCTGGAACACTAACCACCATGTTAGGGGAGGGGGGGGGGGGGTGCAATATATTAAACAATCCATCAAAACTCCTACCTCTTATCCAGGTCAGGATCATAGGAGGCTGGGGCCTATATCCCACACAGCATAAGGCACAAGGCTGGGTAACACATTGGACAGCGTATCAGCCCAGCGCAGGACCCATGATCCTCCATAACTTAGTGAAACTCCAGGCCCTCACACACATTCAGCCATACACTACTCGCAAAAACAGAATCCTATTTAACCAAACCACTAGTCTTCAAGTGAAGAAACCTGCTCAATATGCAAAGAGCACACAAACACCACACACAGAGAATGGAAGCACGATTCAGTCCCAGAGGTGTGAGGGGACAGTGCTGTCCGATGAGCTGCTGTCATGTTAAATCATTTTTGATATTTTACAAGCACGATATGGTAATAATATCAGTTAATTAGTAATATAACATATCCAAATCCTGATCAAATCACAGTTAATCTTTCATGTAAATCTTCCCAGCCTGGCTGCTGAGGTAAGACACAAAGGAGAGGGAATGGAAGATTTAGTGGTTCAGCTGGCCAAATTTGGAGAGAAAATGAGAGTCAACATCGTAACCATGTGAATGAGAGAGGCAACGTTGCTCTAATGACGGAAGACGTAGTGTTAGATCCAGTCCTGCTCTTCTCATGGAAGCAGATCCAGTTGCCTAGCAACACCAGATGAGTCGGACCTATTACACTGAAATTGCTGGCAGTTAAGTGAACAGAGCTGCTGTGACGGTGCCTTGCCACTCATTTTTATGAATGAGAAAGGAAGCAAAAAGCTCCTCCCTCCCTTTAACCTAGAGAATTTACATGCAGGGAGGAAAACAAAACCATTGGCATTTATTCATCATGTGAAATTTATAAAGGATCTTCAAACAAATTACAAAAGAAACAAGAGTCTAAAGACAGATGTAATACAAGAAAGGTATGTACACGAACAGCAAAATAAATCCTGACCTTTCAACGGTTGTAAATAAAAATTCACCACATACCATGAGGACTTCTGAGCAGGGACAATGGACAGAAACCCTCACTGCCAAACTATACAAACATAGTCAAAACATTTCTACCCATAACCACAAGGTGCTGACTCCCTCCAACACATGCATTCAGCCGTCTGCTCTACAACACCACCGTGCATTTCCACACAAAGCAGCAACTGTCGCACCATTCATCACCCACCTGATAAATGCGAGGGTGTAACTGAAGACCACACAACCCTTTTACCAACTTTTGGAGCAGAACAAACTTCTGTTTCAGTCACAAAAAGCTCACTGGATTTTCTCTTCCTAATCTCCTGATGGTTTTATTTTTTAAAAAAAGCCTTCTTTAACAAGATGAAATTTACACAGACATGAAAAATAATGCAATTAGTGTACATAGGAATACAATGGAATTAATTTCCCATTAAGTCCAGTCCAGAGAGATCATCTCCTCAGAAGATTCAGCCCCCAAAGTTAGAGAAGGCCTGTTCACATCGCCGCGTTGACAAGAGCCTGACTGAAGCTTCACATGAAGATGTCAGTCAAACGTATGGCAAGTGCTGCAAATATGTGGATGTTGTAGTATATATATTTTTTTTTCCTTTGAGTTAACCAAATACCCCGATATACTAACATAAGTGCCAGGGGTGGTCAGGTAGTATGTGTGTATGCCTGATTGTGTGTGTGTGTGTAACCAGGCTCATGGGCCTTTTTTACAAGCAGTCCATGGAGTTGTCAGGCATCAAACTAAGGGGCGGAGCCTTTCCAGGGGGACAGGAGGGGGGAAGCATGGCATTGGGGGCGGGGTCCACATTCTCACAGTCCTCCATCCGCTCGGCACAGCCCTCCCAGTTGATGTGGAAGCGGGTGACACGTGGGTTAGAGGCCAGAATGTTCCTCTGAAGCTGTGCAGGGAAACACACGTGGAACCCAAAGATCAGCATGTATTCAAAGCTGAATAAAACAATCTGCCTTGCACTTTATACTGAAATATATGATGCCGTTTTCAATAAAACTATTATTAAAGTGTGGCTGAAAATTGTTGGGTGAAAAAAAGATGGTACAGTTTTACTCTTAGGTTCACTGAAGAAATTCTGTTCAATTAAACTGGCAGACAGTAAATTGCAAACTGGGCCCGCAGAAGTTTCAACTCAAAATAAGTCTTAAAAAAATTCAAATACTTAATTTTGTAGGGTTAATCATAGCTTAAAATAACTTCATAAAACCCAAGATGAAGGTCCATATTCACCCACTCACAAGCAGTTTTGAAATAACTTGTACAATATCTATAGTATTGTGCCATTTGAAGAGGGAGGGAAACACACAAATGTATTAAAATGTATTATCAGAAACATTCCTACCAAAAACAAAATATTTCTACCAACTTTTCTTATGCGTGATTAAATACGTTTACCTGTGCATAGTCGGGTTTAAGAGGTGGGTTTTCACGCAGCTCTGGGTCTGTGTACTCATTGTTGACGTAGTACCCGATGCGAATAAACTCTTGCCCGCGGTAGGTGCATGTGATCAGCACAACGGTCACCCCCACTGCATCGCTCTCGGGAATCAAGCCCGTGTTGGGGGCATCCGCCTGCCAGGGGCAATTCAAGATGAGGTGAAGAGAGCGCAGGAGACAGATACAGGAGCAGAAAATCTAGTTCTGTTGCACAAGACAAACCAATTAGGTAATTAGCGGTAATTAGAGTTAAGCTGAGAGCTGAGGCAAGCATGCCCTTGAACGCATTTTAGTACCCAAGCAAAAGAGGACGGACAAAAAAAAAAAAAAAACTCACCTGAAACACGAACATGTGCCTCCCAGCAGGGACTGGGCCCACCAGAACAGAGTCCAAAGTCTGATCGTACTCTTCACTTTCTGCTGAACCCACATATATTATCTTCCATTCCAAGTCTGAGAGACAAACGGACGAAAGCCTTAAGTATCGCAGATTGGAGTGTTTGTAATCACATTTTGTCAAATACAGAAAACAAGAAATTTCCACTGATACCGCAGAAAATATCCAACAATAATCTATGCATAAGTTTAAATGCTGGGTACTTCTTGCTAGCATAGTACCCCAGTAACACGCCTTTAACTTAATTTAAAACCGAGGAAAAATATCCTGATGGCACATATAAATTCTTTAAATTTAAAATGAAGTTAATTCCTTGCACTGCAGGTTCCCAGTCTCCGTCGGGAGCTTCTGCCGCCATAACGGTCCCCGGCAAGCCGAACAAGCGCGTCACAACGCGGAAGAGCACCGCCCATTTGTCACAATCTGACCAATTGTCACAGAGGGGCGTGGACACGAGCCATTTTCGCTCGCTTGCTTCAAGTCCCCGCCGGCGCCAAATTTCAAAGACCCCCCCTCCCCCACTTTCGTCCTGAAGTCTTCGTTAAGTATTACATTTCATAAATACAAAAAGGCTTGAGCTTCTATACCAAATATCAATAAATGTTTTATCACAGACACTGACATAATAGATAAATTCTACATGAGTGCATTATGAGTCTTTTGACTGATGTCTGGCTGCTCTTTAATTGGTAGCTAGTGAATTCCTGATTCCTGGCTATAATTAGTTAAGTTATTTTTAAATTTAAAATAAACGTGCGCGTTCTCTCTTACAAGCTATACCAAGCCAGAAAGGCATGGCACAAAAGTATTTGCCCGGTGCCAACTTCGCATACCGCGGCGGACACACAATTTCAGTTCACTTAACTAGGCGTCGCATTTCCGCCATTTCTAAATATAAAACAAAAATACAAACAAAGAGACGAAACATATTAACGCAGTACAAACACGTCCAGCTTATGACAAAACAACCAGACCTCCCGGCAACTGTCGTAGCTATCCGCCCGCCATTTCACGTACCCTCATGTAATATGAGGAACATTTACCAGCTAGCAACTACGCCGGAAAAAAACAGCTCGACCGATAAGTCCTGACACTTCGTCTCGGCGTCCGCGCAGTCGAGGCGATCCCTTACCTTCCGGCAGATCCTCCATGCACTCGAAAGTGATCTCGAACTGGAAGGGGTTTCCGAAAGGGCTCGGGTTATCCAAAACGGCTACATTTAGCACTTGCACCTTCGCCATTACCGCTGCGACAGATCTGCAAGCTCCAACTGGCTACAAAATGCGTGTCTCTTGGGAGAGACCAGCGAACTACAAAGACCCAGTCCCACGCCACGCCGCCTCCGTTCACAAACACCTGGATTCGGCACCGCGGAGTTAGTTGAATGTAACCGTTGCAGTGCAGGGAACCAGCTCTCCGGATGGATCGATAGGTTGTAGGAGAGATCTTTACTTTCAACCCGGGTCTTTAAAGGGAGTCTCGGCTGTAATCGTCCATTCTGTTTCCACGAGCTGCTTTGTTTTTTATTCTACTGACAGTTTAATTCAGAAAAAAGTTTTTAATTAAGTTAAACGTGCTTTTAAAAGGTAGACTACGTATATAAAGGAGGAATTCACTTGTTTTTTGATAATCCTCCGTAAAAGGCCAAATGGATCGCTCCCTCTCCCGCCAGAGTGTTCAGAAAGACCTTCACCGGACGTTAGAGAGAGCTGAACGATATCGACGCTGATTTGTTGAGCGGAGTCAGCAGGCCCGGATTCTGCCGCATCCTATTGGCCCTCGCAGTACAGTATATACGAGGAGCATGACAGGAGGAATATAAACTCGGATATACATTTGTGAGGCTGTGTTAGGGTGAGCGCAGTCCACTAAAGGGTAATGGTTATAAGCGCTGATCTGGGATCAGTAAAAGCCTTCCGGCACACAGACTCATTACAGGTATTTCCTTAACATATTCAACCTATTTAAAGCTGTTTTTTGTAAAGCCCCATTAAAAACAAAATATATAACGGATAAAATGCCAGAAGCGTACAAATTCAATATGCATACAGAATGTGTAATTCGATTATTTCTTTCCACAAATTGTTCAAGGATGGAAGTGAAATAACGTGTTAAACACCAGGGGGAGACAGCTACCTTCCAGTAACACAGGTTATTCAGTCCTTAAAAATGAGCAAACATCATCGACGACATTACTGTTTTAATATGATTACTGGCTGTCGTAAACCGGAAAAATTGTTTGTTATGCGTTCTTTCTCCATTGTATAACAGCAGTCCATCCCTATGGATTATGAGTTAACTGGTTCTCAATTCTCTACCATAATTCCTTGCACTTTGTCTTCGTTCTACAAGCACGGAGGAAGATTTTTAGAGTACATGGCCATTTATTATTTAGAAATTGATTCATTCATGTGAGAACTTCTCCATTGAGTTACATTACATCTAATGCTTAATTGAATATTTGCGCAAACATTTTACACGTGCACCCCCCTTTCCTTATAATGGAATGCTCAATGACATCATCACACTTATAGACCCCGTTTAGAATAAGTAGACAGGCTCACGAGGTGCTGCATATGTGCAAATCTGGGAGGGATTGGACCAGTGAAAGGATCTAAACACCTGTGAACAGGGAGTAGGTGATACTGTTGCCTCATTTCTCCATCATCAGGGGTTGGGCTCCCAAATAGGCGTCCTTAGGTCTGATCACTCGGGGTTATGGCCCTGTGTATTTTAGCCTCGATGCCAATCTTCCTTAAAACAAAAAGCTAAGCCCTAGGTAGGCTTGATTCAGTACTGGATCATCCCCGTAGCTAGAAACTCCCTTGCACTCCCTGCTCTGCTTTGTGTGTGTGACGTTTGCATGTTTTCTTGTTACTTCTAGTATCTGTAGTTTATCCTTAATTCCCGCAGTCGAAAGATATGCAATTAGGCCAATTGGTATTTTTAAATTCTCCAACGTGTGTGTCTGTGTGTGTGGCGTGTGCAGATGTGCCCTGTGGTATACTGGCACGCCACTCAAAGTGCAGTCATACTGGGATATTCTCCGGGCCCCCCCCTCTCCTTGCAATTCTGTCCGTTGTAAGCAGCTGGAAGACGAATGGATGGATGAACAGGAAGTGGCAGCCTGCAGGATGAATGCCGGGAAGACAATTCAGGTCTGCATGCATGACATCCCGACTGCTGTCGCCAGCCGATGGCAGTGCTGAACTTGGAAACAAAGGGATCACAGATGCTGACACGACATGTGCAGGGAAATGGGCAGCCACTCAGGTGACGGACAGGGTCAGCAGCACTACTAAACCACCATCCTCAGTGCATAAATACAAGGAACTGTTCAAAAATACCAAAATAAAAGTGGAAGCGAGCAGAAAACTGAAAGTAATTATAAGACTATATGCATAAAATACATAAACGTACTGCTATTTACGTGAGTGACTTCTGTTCAGAATTCTGTACCTAGACATTCTTCCACTCCTGCCCAATTTCATGTATGATTATACATTTTCAGGCGTCCTTGTCAAGTGTCCGGTGGTCCCCAAGGACTGGGCTGAGAAACACTGTTATATATAGAGGGAGAGACAGAGAAATGACATGGCATACAAGTGCAGAAACGGCAATGAATCTGTGATTTTGAGAGTATCGAGAAGGTGTTCTTTGGAACTCCTCCCTCATGCACATTTATAAGGAGTATAAATGTATAGTGTAAACAGCTGTACTCCTTTAGACAAAATGGGTGATTTATTTGTATTTTGAAAGTTGTGCATTTGTGTGTGCCTTTATGAAGCAAGCACTAAGATCTGTAGTGAGGTGTTGCATTCATGTTAAGTGTTGTTTTCCTCAGCATGGGTTGGTGTGTGGAAATGTTGCCCTGTTATTTATGACAGGGTAGATTTCCACACCCGGGAATGATTCAAGAAAGCTTAACTCCAGGCCTGGAGTCAGACGTGACGCTCCTTTAATTCATACCTGGGGTGTGTGGGAGGTGTGTCAATTACACAAAAACGCTTGTCACTTTTTAAAATGGCATTTCTAAAGATTATTTTCCACACTGACCAATGGAAAAAATACATTAATTTAAAACTATGTATTATGTTTTTGCGCAAAGGCATTAAAAAGTTGAAACAGTATCAAGAGAGTAATGGATTTGAGTCCAGCTGCACGTCATATTACGCCAGAAGAGACGATTTATTTAAACGAACGAAATGGCCTTGGGTACTTTTATTCAGTTGCACGTGTAATTTTGACCCCAGTCTCAAAAGAGTCGGATAAACTGGGCTAATAGCTGGTATCCTATTGGATGTCGCAACTTGCCAAGCACCCAGCGCGCCTCCCTATTATATCTTACTTAAGTTATGCTAATTTTAACGCTTTGAGGTGGCAAATAGATTTAGGAAGCGACAAAGTTAGGAAGGTGGTAGAATTGTTTATTTATATTTATGGGTTTGGTGCGGTGGGGGCCATGGAACTGTGACGGTGACCTGTGTCACACACTATGCATCATGCCGTACCGTTTCTGCGAACGAGGGATTGGAGGTTTGTGTCGCAACAAAGACGTATCTGTGTCCTCGGTGGCACAGGTCGCAATGCACTCAGGTACGTAATGCGAGAAGGCGGACCACGTGACCGGAGGGGGGCGGGGCAAAGAAAGGTGGAGGTAAAGGGGGAAAAGCGTTTTCGTAGTGACAGGTACGGGAAGGGGCTACGAGCAGCGGGTTAAACGTACTTACCAGCCTCACTTGAACCGCGATCGCGGACCACAACTGGGACTTTACTTAGTTAATCATAAGCCGAGTGTGCGAAGCTACTCTTATAGGTGAGGCGGAAGCGACCTGCTGGCTTTTCGGAAGGAATCTATCGAGTTTTCGCTTTGGATCCCCGGGGACAAGTTTCCAATTTTCTCCGGGCCGGTAAGTTTGCTGTCAGCCGCGTTCAGATAATTTCAAGCCATCTTTACCATTGCCCGGAGGCTGGGGAGACCTTTCTCGAATGCAGTGGGTATTACCAAAATGTTACCAGTTCCAACTGGTGCTGGTGCACTGATACTGGGGAAAGCTGGTGAGGAGATCGTGTGAAAGTAATGCGAGGAATGTGGTAGGGTTTGCAAGACGTCGTTGTTGCTGGTGGATGATTTGATCTCACTTACTATCTTAGGGTACGTCTGAGCTTTGGTATGCCCCTCTGGCCTTACCTGCGGCAGGTGCGACCGGAACTCTTACATACCATGAGCATTCCGGAGCGCAACTATCGCGACAACCAAATATTTTTAAATAATTTAACAGTAAATTGCAACACTCAGTTAGACATCTGGATAGACGATCTTTGTAGGTCGAACCTAGTATTTGGAGGGCACCCAATTCATCACAACTACCGGGAGAATTACCGGCTGAAAGCCGTATCCTTTGGCTATAAGAAAAAGTACTCAAGGGGATCCCTGCACCCCGGAGCTAAACACATTTACTGGCGGATTTACTCTTTGTTCCCAGTCCATTGCTCAATAGATGTAAAATATATATTTGTTGGAACTAGAAGATTGGAAACAAGGATGCATTTCATTCAATTTCAGAAGTTACAAAACTTTTTTTTATTCTTAATTTTTTTATTTTATTTTTTTATAAGAGAATGTATTGTGCTGTGTCATAATGTGTAGTTTGCAAGACCGTAGCTATGGAGTTATCATGGGGGTGGGGCACCAAGGCTGTAATCATAGTATATATTGGGGGGGGGGCATTATGAGTAAATCTGAATATGTAACCCCCAATATATATTATAATTACGCTCATGGCTGGGTGATTAGAGGAATATATTTATTCATTTAGTTTTTGGGTGTTTTAGCAAATGCTAACCATCCTAGCATCTCGCGCTCAGAAAGTCTGTGTTTCGTGCATGTGCTGAATAACTCAGCCAGCTGCTTCCAGCAGACCATCCATGACGTAAAGGCATCTGACCTGAGATGACCCGAGTCCCACCTGGTTACCTATGAGGCCGCAATCTGAGAAGAATATGGTGACTGCGTTGCTGGTGCTGGGCCAGCTGCTGGCTCTGTGGAGTGCAGTGACCCGGGGTAAGCTGGGCCGGCCGCCCACCTTGCACACCTAGTGTCCATGCCGTCTGCTCTCATACCAGGAATGCCTTCAAAAAGGGGAAAAAAAAAGCCTCTTCTCAAGTTGTATATCTTATAAACTAAAACCACTATAACTCGTGCAGTTACATTCTAGACAGTTGGAAAGAATTTGTACAGTATTGCTAATCCAGAGATGTCATGAGTTGCTTTTGTGCAAAGTATGTCCTTCCTAAAAACTGCTTGCTTTATCCAGCTTCCTTTATCGCGGTGTACTGTTTTTTTCATGTTTAAGTGACTGTTTGTTCAGGAGAATGATTAACTGGTGCTCTTTCATGTTTGGAACAATCAAGGACGGTTTGAGACACAGGGAAAAAATGCAGGTAGTCATCGGGCCTGAACAGGAATGTGATTGTTGAACTTGGCCGGGGGGGGTGGTGTTATGAAAGGGATGTGAAAGCATCACATGGGGTGTTGGTGTGTTGTTCATGGGGCTCCACTGAAATGGTCACTTTGGGGCTTTTCTACTGTAGTAACTGTTTATGGCCAATAGGGGGCCACAAATGCATTGTTTGAGTGCTGGCAAACTTCAAACGCAGTTGGACCGTACTGTCTTTGGGCCCCAGGCCGACTGGGCTGAGCGAAAGGACGGCGATGGCTTCTTTCAGTCCTAGATGCATGTTCACGATGCTGTCGGATGTAGCGGGCGTTGATCTAAAGATTGGGACTTGGCGTGAGTCAGCTTTGATTCCCGCCGCACCGTTTTGTCATGTTGTTATACGACATACAGTACTGTACCTACCTCTCAATTTAAAATATCTTTTGCCTGATACTTGTGGCCGGAATTATCACAGAAGGACACGAGCTGATTGGGACTCAAAGCAAAATTAACATTAGGTTGTCCAGTGTGATCTGAATTTGCAGAGGTTTTACGATATTATTAACCAGCTTGTGTAACCTCCAAAAGAATTATTAATTTTAATAACTGCATTAGTATAGATATACAGTGGTGATCATTTATTGCTGGCTATGAAAGTCTTCCTGAAATAAGACAGGAAATTGTTTACGGTTGTCTTATGTTATTATAATTTGCACTTACGTTTTGAGTATCACTGGCCACAGGAAAGCCTTTTCTGGACCTTTGTGCAGTCCTCCTGGGCATACTGGAGCATGCTGGAAATGGCGTCATGCCAGCTCCTTCACAGAATCATTTTTAGAGGCCCCGTGCTGCCCACCGTGACTGAGTCCGTGTGATCTAGAAAGGAAGAATCCCGTCCGCATGGCTGCGTGAGGCCAGAGATGAACTGCAGGCTAACAGAGCGCTGATGGTGCCCCTTGATGTCCTCCACAGGCAACTCCACCATGACAATGGAAACCACCAGCAGGTCCAATTCGGTAAGGATAAGACACACCAGTTATGGCACTTAAGTACGTAGAGTGATTGTCACATGTCTGATCACTAGGGGTGCAGCTAGAAATTCTGGGCTCCCAGGTAAAATATGACCTTAGACCCTCAGTAGATTTTACCGACTGGGCCCCCGAGTATCTAAGGCAGTGCTATTCAACTCACGGTCCTCGAGGGCTGAGCACTGCTGATTTTCCAGCACCTTCCTTCACCTGTGAGCCAGACATGAAGCCTCTGACCAATCTGAATCCGAATCAGTAATTATTAAACTAACCACCTGGGAGAACTGAAAACAAGGCCTGGATTTGGAATCGAGGGCTTGAGTTGAATAGCCCTGATCTAGGGTATCCATGTTCCTCCGGTGCCCCTGCTGACCAATGACCTTCAACAGAGGTGGAGATTTCAGGTCCAGAAAGTACAAATCCAGACCAGGATTTTGTTTCAACCAACCAGTTGAGTTACTCTGTGACTGTGACTCTTTATGCTGAACTGGTTGGTTGAAAGTAAACCAAGGTCTGGATTTTTACTTTCTGGACCTGAAGTTGCCACCTCTGACATTCAAGACAGTTTTTGGGAGTCGTAATCATAGGTGGCTATGTTGGGTTACACAGCAATGACCATGTTCTGATTTCCCCCAAACTTTTGCTTTTGTTTCAGGCGCCCAACATCGCAGCTATCGTCGCACCCAGCGTGATCCTGGGTGTGCTGGCCATCGTCGTCATAGTGCTGGTGGTCTTCTTCTGCATAATCCGCAAGAAGCGGCAGACGGAGGGAACGTACCATCCCAGCGCCGAGGAGCAGACGGGGACCAGGAGTGTCCAGGCGCCCGACGCACTCAAGCTGCCCAAGGAGGAACGGCTGATTTGAGCCCCACCCCACACGTACTGTGTGATGACCGGATACCCAAATCAGACAATGTGCTGTCGCCATGCTGGGAGGTCTAGAGGTGCCAGCGTTTATAATGAACCCCCCCCCCCCTCACCAGCATCCTTATATCCAAAATCCTGCTGCCTTATGAACCTGGATACACGGTTTCAGGAAATAACTGAGAGCTCTATGTCGCCGTCCTTTTGACAAGGATTCCAACTGCTGAGCCCAGATGAGGCAGGAGTGCCTAGAGGTAGGAACATTCATGCTGGACAGCAGACGGATCAACACAGGGTTAGACCCAGTACTTGGGGACGGGATGCTGAGTGCCGGTGTGTCAGATGGTTTTGATCGGTTCTGTTGGCTGTGTTCATCAGATTGGCTTTGGGCCATCTTTGGCACACAGCTTCAGTAGTATATCTTATATTCAGATAAATACACTACTGTTTTGTATTCATCGTTAACTTGCACAGCCTACCATATATTTCTTAATTTTGTCTCCCATTCCAAATCCTTTTTGTTTACGTGGATACCAGTTGCTGTAGACCCAGAATAAGCCTCGTAACTTGGTTGCACACTGGCTGCCGTGGACGATCGGGTAGGTAATGTTTTACACTGGAAGGTGACGTGTCACTGAACATTTACACCACTAGATGACAAGCTGTTCTGTACTTGCCCCAACAAGTTAGATGTCGATCTCCAAGCTCAAACTACTGAATCTGACAGTATCTGTTCTGGTGAGTTTATGGACAGCATTCCTGTACAGGGAGCTATTTATATATTTCTGAAATGTCCCCTGATGTGGCACGATTAGTTCCTTAGGTCACGGTGTGAAGGTTTTACTTTGGTGGAATGTCACAAGTTCTGGCAGTGAAAGAAAAACAGATAGGACAGGTTTGGAAACAAATGAAGTCAAAATGAAACTGAATAAGCCAGTTTACAATTACTTCGACAATGATGTTACAACATATTTTGATTATTTTTTTCCAAGTAATGATCTATTGTTATACTGAAATCATTTTTTTTTGTATCACTGTAAGTTCATTGTGCACGTGCCGATGAACTTCTTATAAACGTCACCGAAGCCTCGCGATTAGCCCGGTCCCCACCCTTTAAATGCCAGACAGAGTTGATCGTGACTGGGTGGTAGGTGTTTCAACCCGTTCTGGGAAGGACGACCTGGCCTTACCTGGGGTGAGGAAACAGGGTGCAGGATGGATAACAAAACCTTAAATAAATGCTGCAAGTGATGGTCCCATTTGTCATCTCTCATCTTTGTGTTTTTTTTGTTTTTAGATCGAGACTTGTATACGCGTGTTTATTTTGCCATGGGAGCAGGAAGACATTTTGAGATCTGGGTGCTGAAAGGGAACGACCAATGAACTGTGCTGAAGTTCCTTTGTATCACCAGTAGTTAGCGGTAGATAACAGCGGTAGGTTTAGGAGAAATAAACATGAAGTCGCCTCTAAGACATTACTAGAAAACTAATGACGCTGTTTTTCTTTAACGAAATAGACCAGGGGTTGCCGAAGTCCTTCTGACGCGGATGTATTTTGCTGCGTGTAGTCGACGAGGAGATGTTACTGGAACGTCCCCACACAAAATTACTTTTTGTGTAGTTTTAAAAAGCTATGTGGGATTTAGGATAACTGAGTTGATGGGGAAATTCCTTTTTTCGGCTTCAGCCTATCCATTGTATATTTTTGATTGAGTTTTATAAATACTAAAATCTGCGAATTTCTTTATTAAAAAAATAAAGTTAGTGAAACAGAGGAAATAAACGAAGGTAGCATGTTTCCACTACACGCGTTAGTAATGGAAGCAATGCTTGAAATGCGGAAAAGTAGCTGCCAGTATCGCTCTTGTTATTCAGCACTGGCAGATCGTGTGAGGTGCCAGGAGGCCTGTTCCCAAGAACCGTTCTCAGTACTCGGTATAATACAGTATCGGTACTGCGTATAGCGGTGATTACCGGCCCACTTCAAGCACTGAATATCGCCATAGTAAACAGAAACCCCTTTGTTTGTTGTGCGTCTTTAGATCGCTGTAACAGAGCTTGTACGACCCCCCTCCTTTTACTCGTAGCAATAACACTGGCCATCATTGTAGCTCGACGCCTTATCTCCATAAAACGATACCAAACAAGCTCCGCACAATTTCACAGCGTAGAAATGAATCTTTCCCGTTGACAAACTACTTCCCTCTGTCAGAGACTAGGGGGGGAAATACGCGAAATTAAAAAGAACTAACTCAGAAATCCGTAGGCTTTTCCCCTTTGCGGCATTAAGTCCCACCACTGAGTGATAAGCTGTATTTGGCTTTGTGCAGAATGACCGGGATCTTTGCTGGGGCTGGTCTGGCACAATGACTTCTTGTTCTAGGTCAGGAGTGTATAGTCCTCATATTACAGACAATGCTTCTTAATTTCTAACTGATCAATATCTTAAACACCATTATCATTAACGGTGAGGATTAGGCATAGAAACACACAATCATTGTTATTTTTTCCCCAATTTTTACTCCATGACAGCTGGGACGACCTTTGGCTGAGATCCAAAGCAAGATTTTTAGATTTACATTTTCTTGCAGGAACAGTACACAACTACGCGCATTATCGCGCAACTTCAACTTCATGAAGGTCTATTTTTCGCAGCGCAATTGCGCATAGCCATAAATCATGTAATCCTGGACCCCTACCGGATGGCGTTATAAAACATGCCATTAAGAGGTTTAACATAGCTAAGGAGATTTCTTCTCGGCATTTTTTGTGGCCGGATTCTGGTATCACGCTGCCATCTAGCGGATATTTATGAAACAGAGAGGCTGACTGTCAATACAAAAATGACAAATGCATATTGCTACGAGTAACACACGACTCAGAAACTCAATACATCTTTAATAAATTACAGGTGACATTTCACTGTGTGTTCCTTCCATTTTTATAGCTGAATGATTTCACTGCTTAGGTGTTATTTGTTGAAGTGCAGGGAAGTGTAGGGTTGACATTGAGGGGTGACTGAATTCATGCAGTAAACACAGACAGACAGCATTTTTTGTCTCCCTTAAAGGAATAACACATATGCTTT
Organism: Cyphomyrus plagiostoma; assembly: GCA_019775915.2. Taxonomy (NCBI): domain Eukaryota; kingdom Metazoa; phylum Chordata; class Actinopteri; order Osteoglossiformes; family Mormyridae; genus Cyphomyrus; species Cyphomyrus plagiostoma. The sequence goes on along the minus strand of JABFEA020000048.1, from coordinate 15,470,695 downwards.
TACTGTTGGGTTGGGGATTCTTTTCCGGAAATGGAATTTAGGCGACTTCCTCTTCACCTTCCTCTTCGAACTCACCCTCCTCAGCCGTGGCGTCCTGGTACTGCTGGTACTCGGACACTAGGTCGTTCATGTTGCTCTCGGCCTCGGTGAACTCCATCTCATCCATGCCTTCTCCCGTATACCAGTGCAAGAAGGCCTTGCGGCGGAACATGGCGGTGAACTGCTCGGAGATGCGCTTGAAGAGCTCCTGGATGGCCGTGCTGTTGCCGATGAAGGTGGCGGCCATTTTGAGGCCGCGGGGTGGGATGTCGCAGACGGCGGTCTTGACGTTGTTGGGGATCCACTCCACGAAGTAGCTGCTGTTCTTGTTCTGCACGTTCAGCATCTGCTCGTCCACCTCCTTCATGGACATGCGGCCGCGGAAAACGGCGGCCACCGTCAGGTAGCGGCCGTGTCGCGGGTCGCAGGCCGCCATCATGTTCTTAGCGTCGAACACTTGCTGCGTGAGCTCAGGCACTGTGAGGGCGCGGTACTGCTGGCTCCCCCTGCTGGTGAGGGGGGCAAACCCGGGCATGAAGAAGTGAAGGCGGGGGAAGGGCACCATGTTGACGGCCAGCTTGCGGAGGTCGGCGTTGAGCTGGCCGGGGAAGCGCAGGCAGGTGGTGACACCGCTCATAGTGGCCGACACCAGGTGGTTGAGGTCCCCGTAGGTGGGCGTGGTCAGCTTCAGCGTGCGGAAGCAGATGTCGTAGAGCGCCTCGTTGTCGATGCAATAGGTCTCGTCCGTGTTCTCCACCAGCTGGTGCACGGAGAGCGTGGCGTTGTAGGGCTCCACCACAGTGTCGGAGACCTTGGGAGAGGGCACCACGCTGAAGGTGTTCATGATGCGGTCGGGGTACTCCTCGCGGATCTTGCTGATGAGCAGGGTGCCCATGCCGGAGCCGGTGCCCCCGCCCAGCGAGTGCGTCAGCTGGAAGCCCTGCAGGCAGTCGCAGCTCTCTGCCTCCTTCCTCACCACGTCCAGCACCGAGTCCACCAGCTCCGCCCCCTCTGTGTAGTGGCCCTTGGCCCAGTTGTTGCCAGCTCCGCTTTGGCCTGCGTGTGAAACAACATACAACATTTCACCCGACTAAACCCATCCACGACCTTCACCTTACTAATTAATCCTACCATTAATCACTATCAGTGGGGGTAAACCATATTTTGAATCCTAGTGAAAAGGCAGCATTGACTCAAGCAGTCACATGACGACTATTCTGGGATGCCCACCCAGACAAAAACGACAGGGTGTCGCAGTGAACTAAGACTCTGCCAGGGCAACAGATGGTCTTTCTATCCCACATCCACTCAATCGCGTCACAGTACAGAAAAACAACAGTGGAGTGTCAATACTACCTCGGGCGATATTTACACTTTTTTCGAATGGCAAAGCACAACATGTACACCAAAAATTCAAGTGTTTATCACAACATAAGACCGAATCGAATTGCAAAAAATGGGGCCCAGGGTAGCAACAGGGATCTGGGCGCGTCACATACAGAGGGAGAGCACGTTTCAGCAGCATACGCATGGAAGCCCGAAGTGACTAGCCCTTACCAAACACGTAGTTGTCGGGCCTAAAGATCTGTCCAAAGGGTCCGGATCGTACAGAGTCCATTGTACCGGGCTCCAAGTCCACCAGGATGGCTCGAGGGACATACTTTCCTCCTGTATCAAAAAACAGCCAGAAAACAAACAAACAAATAATAGTATTAATAGTAAAGATATGGTTTGAAATGCAGATGGGATGCCCACTTTCTGCTAATCTGTGGTTGTGTTCCTATCTCCCATCATCCACAGAGCACCATCATCAACCCTAACCCTCTCTTACGAGGTAATACACAGCCTGCACTCGGATGGTTTCAAATGCGCCCTCGCAGTCAGCGTGTTTACATTTGGCCCCAGCTCCAGCGGCACCCTCACCTGTGGCCTCGTTGTAGTACACGCTGATCCTCTCCAGCTGCAGGTCGCTATCCCCGTGATATGTCCCTGTGGGGTCGATGCCATGTTCATCACTGATGACTTCCCAGAACTGCGTGGAGTCAGGGTAGGGAGAGAAAGAGGGACGATGAGGGAAGTGGGGGATGGAGTGAGGGAGGTAGGGAATGAGGGGACGGGGGACAAGAGTCTGGTCTTTAATGTCGTTCTTATTACACCTGGGCTTCTGTGAAATTTCACATAGTTGTTATTACTGACATGTTATTTACTTGCTATGACACCATATGTCATAATTTTATTTTTTTTCCATTGCTACAAAGTGCATGTTTTCAGTTAAATAGTAAAGATTATTGATGAAACATATTCTCATATTTCATTTAGTAGCTGTGACGACCTGGAACAGGAAAATCCAGCATTTGTTGCGCAAGATTTCTGGATAATTCTTGGAATGATGATAAACGTATCGGAAGCGACAGCAATGTCACGCACGCATGCGAATTAAATTAATGCGGGCATTTGCAGACAGCGCGACACTACATCCCACAAAATTGTATATCGGGCGTTATTGTTACGATCATATTACCTTCGCTCCTATTTGATTCCCGCATTGTCCAGCCTGGAGATGCACTATTTCGCGCATATTGATAGCGGCAGAGACAGCAGTCACTCTTTCGCTTTACACGCTCCTTCAGCTCCCGGAGAGTGACTGCCGAGGACGGCGCGCGTACACCAAGTGATCCAGTGCTGCAGCGTGACGTCATCTCCATGGCAACCGGGCCTTAGGGATTAGATGCAGCGCGAGCCCCGCGCGATGAGTGACACAGTGCCTAGATATTGGCCAATTTGACAGCCGCGTGATCGGTGGTGCAAATATTTCCGTGCTGCAATTACCATATGCAGCATTTTTTGCAAATTAAATAATTTCAATAAGATTTAAATACATTAGCCCAAGTAATGACACTGTAAGCCTACTCAATTTATTAACTCGAAAATATGGTACCAATTGTTTTCTCTAGAGGCAATGAAGGTGTTTGCATAGTGCACAATGCTATAGTTTTTTGCATTATGTATTTTTATAAAAATTATAATGTATAGAAACGTTTACCACAATACGAATGAAAGTATTGTTTTATTTTGCAATATTTTATATTTTCTTCAGGGTATGTTGCCGACATCTAGCGGTTAGGAAACGTCTTTTCTTTCACTTTTTGGCGTACCACGTTTTAATTTCTCTGCGTAGGTTTGCATACCCGAATAAACTCACAGTTTAATCACGGGAGGAGCTGTCCAGCAAATTCAGCAGTCAGCCGACGCAACTACACGTCCTATGGCGTGAAGTCGCTAGAAGCTTTAACTGAAAATGTTACTCATTCATAAGCTACAGTACTTTAAATTGTGAATTTCTGTTCATGCATGGGTGTATAGGTATCATTCGTTTTTCCTAAATTAAAAGATTGGCGCAATGTTAACTTTCTTATCCTCTACTGCATGATAAATTTGAAACGCGTAGCTAAAACACGTGGCCTATTAAATAAGGCCCAGTAAAAAAAATCATTAGTTTATCATCCTTTCAATCAGAAACAAGTGATGAGTGAGGGCGATTTTTTTAAAATTATTATTTCTATTTTATAGTGAATGAGTGGTCGGTAAACTGCAGCAGTGCGTGTTCGGTACTGATCGGGAGGGAAGGTAAAAAGAAAGTAAGCTGGGGTGGAAGAATACAAATGCGCGGCAATTGGTTTTTATTGTCTGCCTGTGAAATCTGAACGCCGGCAGTGGAATTTACACAGGAAAATACACTTAAAAAATCGATGCGGGCTAAATTCGCTACGCGGGCGGGGATGACAAACTAATGATTTTTTTTATTGGGCCTAATATGATCATTTTAACGCAATAGTCTGTCAACTCACTTTGTTGACCTTGTTGCAAATAAAAACGAAGCGAAAAATTCGTTTTCTTTTTTAGAACTTGTATTTGTATTATTAGAATTAAAGGGTCATTATTCTGGAGCTCTTTCGCATATTTCAGATATTGTTTAAAATGTATCTAGGCAGCTAGCTGGCGACTTCGCACAATTTTAGAATAACACCAAGTAAATTCACATACACAGCGTTCGTGGTAAAATCAGGGATAACGCGGCTTAATGGCTTTGCGTGTCCTTAAGGCGACATACTTATAAACAATTCCTAATGGGCGATCCAAATATGTGTAGGCCTATTAACCGTTTCAGTAGGAGGAAAATAAGGAAGACGACGTTGTAATCAGCTATAGAACGAAGGAACTGATTTATTCTCACTAACAGGAGAAACTGCGTTTTGCCTACACCAGGTGGCGCCATAATTCCAGAGAAATCTAGATCATTCGATCTGGGACCAGCATTATTCATACATGCATACGTCACCCCTGCAATTAACTTTTGTTTTACACAACATTGCCTAAATTACTAAATAACATGGATTATTTTCTTCTTATTTTTTTTTTAGATCTAATTTATATGGCATTATGTCAGTTTGTTCTTCGGTGATGACACTGACACCTGCTTGGTGGCAAAAATGCTGGCTAGCAGTATTGAATGAGACTTTATCACAGTAAGGAAAACATGTTAAAGTTATATAAAGCTCATTTGCATACAGCAGTATAAGCTGGTGGTAAAAATGCTGCCCTGAAGCTCAAGCTGACCCTCTTCACATCCTACTGACCCGTGGCCAGCAAGGGCCCATTACCTGAGATGCTTACCTGTATATGCATGAGATTGGTAAGCAGCTGCCAGAGGCAGAAAAGCTCGCATACACCCAACCCCCCTCTGATTGCTCTGCCTCTCACTTGCATGATATATTTATGAAATGTCTCATGATCACGAGAAAAACTGCAGAAAATCCCCAAGTCCTTCTCAATCTAGATTATCATGCATTTTTAGAGTACATTATTTATAAACTCACAGTAAAAAAAACATTCACAAAGATCTACATAATTAACCACTTACTAAACCTTTAAAGATTCACAAAAACCACCAGCGTATGCAGTACTATGCAAATGTTGCAGGTACAGCAGAAATGATGGTTAAATGATCTTGATGTTGGTGTGGAACAATGATCAAAGTGTGTCAGCCATTTCAAAACGTCTCTAAGGTCACCCTATTATTTACAGCAATCATCCATCACTAGCATAGCATGCTTGACTAATCTATACCTCAAAAAGGGTTTTAACTAATTAAGTTAAATAATTAATTGAGCTGTTAGAGAAATTTAACTGATAGATGGAACGGCTAAGGTGGCCCTGAAGAGAGGTTTGGGATCTGAAGCGGTGTTCATCTAGCCATCCAACAAGGCATCAGCAACTTTTTATAGAACAGAAGAAATCTTGTTTGTTTTTTATCGTTGCTCTTTATTTGCATATGTTCTGTTAGATTCCATTTTTTTGGAGAAAATATACTTTTACTGCCCAGATAAACAGCCTTAAACATATTCTGTGACTGCCTACGACTTCTACTCAGTACTGTAAGACTTTTTTTGTCCCAATTTCACCTTTCCATAAAACATACGCAAATTACACATGAGAAAGTACATTTTTACTGTGCCTAAGCATGAAAAATGATAAAAAAGAAACAAACATAGGCTGGCTAAATGCATGTTTATTCGGTTAACATAGATGTAACAGGAAAATCGATTTTATTCACTTCAGATTTTTTGAATCCACAACAGATAGGGCACATTTGGCAGTCAGGTCAATTTTGGTGGCATCAAAGGCAAACATCTGCGAGGGGGGGGAAAATTACAGCTGGACTCTTAAAAAGCTAATATTAAAACAGGGAACATGGCTCCAGTTAAGCTGTACTTCTGTAGGTTTCAATCAAACCTACTTCCTTGGCTTAATTTGTGCCATTACTACACGATTACCTGTGACATATACAAACAATTGTTTTAACATTATAAATTCAGTATTTGCCAAACATAGGGCAAAATAACAGCAAAATAACTGTCCTTCGACGTGGTTTAAAAATATGAAAAGTATTAAAATAATAGCAATAATCAGGAAATTGTCAGAACATATTGGAGAAGAGTTCAGCATGAATATAGCTTTGTAGTAATTATGCTTTATGTTATGCTTGTTTTTTATAGTGATAATTCATGAGATCTGGGAGAAGTTCTGAATTGGAGTTTTGAAGGTGACCCCATCTTATGATCAGAGGGCAGCATCCATTGTGACAAAACCTTTAGTAATTTTCTCTCATTGGCAATGTCGCCCTATTGTGGAGGTGTGCCTATGCGGGTGGAACCTGGTCATTCTTTTTCGGAGAGCACCTCTGTCTGCAGGCGTCGCTGATGCAGGGCAGCTTCTCCAGGCGGGACAGGTAGATGAGAGGTTGCATGCTGCTGCTGATGTTAACGAACGCAAAGCCAACCGGCTGCACATAGCAGCGGAAAATGTCGGGGTTGTAGCTATCCTGGAAGGGGAACAGGGCCACTGGCGGCAGGTAGTTGAAGATGATTATGGCCAGGATGGAGAGCACCATCTTAAAGGCTTTCTTCTTCATCGGGTGCATCTCGTCGCGGCCCGCCCTTGAGCGTTGTAGTGCCCACAGGATGGAGAGGTTGCATAGCACCATGAGGGTGAATACGGTCAGGATCTCTCCTGTGAAGATCCGCTCGAAGTGGGGGACCCTGTCCGTGGTCTTGGCGGCGGCATAGGTGAAGGTGAGCAGCAAGACCAGCCCAGAGCAGGAGAATCGGTATTTGTGGGATTTCAGGCGACTAAAGGTGATGGGGAAGAGCACTGCCAGAAAGCGGTCCATGCAGATGCAGGAGAGGAAGAGGGGGCCACTAGTGTCTTTGATCCCATAGGCGAACTTGATGGCCCTCCAACCTTCTACGCTCTGCCAGTAGTAGAGGTTCAGGAAGGAGATGGGCACCATCACACCAAAGTAGGCATCCATGAAAGCCAGGAGGAAGATGAACATGTCCGAGGTAGAAGGCTCTCGTCGGTTCCTGTAGATGGTCACCATGACCAGGATGTTGGCAGGCAAGCCCAGAAAGACGTTGAAGACCTGCACGCACAGGTCGAACAGAATTGCGGCGGACATCTCTTCGCAGCCGTCAAAGACGCTGATGTGCTTCACAGTTGCGTTGCCTATGCTGTTCGTCATGCTGTTGGCAGGTGGCAGTGTGGGGCTGATGACAAGGTTGTAGGTGTGGTTGAGGACACGTTGCTCATTCATAGCTCACTCCTACAATCCAAAAAGATACTCAGGTTCTGATGGAGACACCAAGAAGTGCAATCAAGAAGAGTTCATAGATCAATTCATCCCATAATAGGTATTAGCAATAGGGCAAAATAATTTGGTCATTAAGTAAGGTTACAGGTGTCCCACAATTGGGTGTCTTGATTTCTTTGGTCAAGGTCACTCCTTAAAACATCTGTCAGCTGTAATATTGTATCACATGTATTTCATCCATCCACATTAAACTACATTGTCAGTTACCAGCAGACTATATTTTAAACATGCTAATACACAAAACAAACATCCAAAACTGTCAAAATTCTTGCAGACTGTTTGTTTTTCCACAACTTTATTGCATTGGGCAAACATCTCCAATAGCTCAATATGTCTGATTGAACATCAGGGGCCAGTTGCACAAAACACCTTAAGTTAAGATTTTCCTTAAAGTCCGAGTTAAAGTCTCCTTAAAATTGACCTTTGTCAAATGCAAATAATATTACACTATCATACAAATAAAAAAATCAAGTCCCAAAAATAAAATGGGGAAAAAAAAATTAACCTTAACGCTGGTATGTATAATGGACTGTATTGGGTTACTGAGGTCCTTGTTTACCAGCTGATGGTAACGAACTAGTTGCAAACAGGCACTGGGGCAGGTGCTACATGACAGTGTTTGTACAGCAGAATGAGGCTCTGACTGTTTTGTTATTATGCCCTGAGGGACTCACCCCACCATGTAACAAAAGCCCTATGAGTCTTCTGCCTCTTTACAAACATGCCTTCTGATACCCCTGGGAAGGAGGGACCTGATTGGGGAATGGCCAGCCCCTCTCCGCTCGCCACAATAAAAGGCGAGCGATCTTCGTGCCGGGGAAGATCCCTTTACTCCGCTCACCCTATAATATACGGACTGTGCCTTGTAGTTTTCTTCAATCCGTTTTCTGAAATTTAGAGAAATGTACCTCGTTTTTTCCGTGACTGCCGTGGGTAATACTTGCTAACCAGATGTAGGATCACAACCTGCTATATGACTTTAGGGTCGTGTTTCCACAAACTGCTTACTGTGCAGAACAGTATTTTAAGGTTATCCATTTAAATCCGGTCATTGCATTTCCATAATTACATTGTTTGTTTCTATCCGTTATTTCGTGTTGGTTGTTTGTGTTCGGTGTAATGTCTGTCTTATGTTAATTGTAGTGTTAGCTAGGAATAAATGCATGTCTTTTACACAACTTCAGCCTCCGTTTATTGAGTGCTCACAATAGTCCCTGCCTCTGTGCGATCTGGCTACTAAGCTCTGAAGCCTCAAACTCGCCTGAAATATCACGAGAATCTCTCTCATCGGTCGTGAGGGGAGTTTCGGTACCGATCGTTTACATTACCTGGTGATGCAGCTCGCTGGACGAGCCTTCTAACCCAGGTTACTAAGCGATACTGGTAATTAGTGAATCCCATGTGAGTCTCACGATTACAGACTTACGGGGATTCCGCAAATGAGTTTAGAGGAACCAACCATTCGGCATAACAATTAATTAATAAGAAATTTAATTAATTTCAAAACATATTGGTGGAGATATAAAAATTTACCTGAGCTAATAATTCCTGCACAAAACATTTATAAATGCCAGAAGTGTGAGCTGCTATGTTGCGTCAGTGACGTTCATGATTTGAAGGTGCAAGTAAATGAGTAATGAGACTAATGGGTATGTACCTGGGGCTGTAAATCTTTTGGCCCCTCTCCCATCCTAAAGCAAACCCCCTCCATGACTGGAGTGTGTGGCTCCCCCTCTGGTGCCCTTTGGTACAGCGTTGTGATTTAAGCATCTCCAAGAGTCTCTCCCTCCGGTCCCTCATCCACCCCACAGAAGCAGTGCCCTGGACCCCAGGGAACACTAGATCCTTCCGGGGGAACAGTGCTGTTTGTCACAATGTCCCTTAGGATCAGCTGTCCAGATTTTTTCCATGTACATAAGTAACAAACAAAAAGGTCAGGCTTGTGTATGTGTCAGAAACTGGTTTAATATGTTACTTCATGAAAATTATTTTGGAAAGGCAGTTTATTGCCACAACAGTTTGAATAACTTGTGAACAAATACTGGATCCCCAAATACATATTCTGTAGAAGAAAATAAGATGATGTCTTGCCAGATTTCATTAATTGGAGAATAAAGACTATGTGTTCTATATTATTGAGTTATAAATAACAGCATAAACATTACATTGTAATCATTATAACCATTGTGCGCAAAGAAAACTCAGACACTTATCAATGCATACCTATTTCCAGCTTCTAGTATGATTTACCCATAACCCTCTACCCTTTCGGCCTGTAGCTCTTTCAAAAATTATTTAAGTTTTTTGGTCACTTCACCCTTAGTTGCTGTTTCCTTTAGTTCAATGTTGGCATTTTGTCGAGTGACTGTGCCATTTCGCTTAGAATCAGACAATAATCGGTGCAAAAGCCCCCCAGACCTAATTCTACTGGTCAAACACAACACGTAGCTGAACATAACATGATGCAAAGCATTCCGTAATTCTCCGCTGTCCCTGCAGGGCCAAAGGCCAGCCTTACCTCTGTCCGGGATGATCGACCAAGTGACTTTCTCCACGGCCTTGCGAGTGGGAAGTCGAAGAGCCGCAACTTCGTTTATGAAAGGGAGGATCCACCCGAATGGTTCTGGGCCAGGTTCCTGTGGGAACGCACCTGTGGAGGTGTTTTTCGAGAAGCCCCGCTCAAGAGGACTCTGAAGACGCCCTGATTCTGTGGGGAACGAGCTCAGATGCATGGGCGGAAGTGACAGCTAACTCAGCCAACTTCATGACAACATTTAAATTCAATTAAAATTTAAATTCAAATTCAAATCCTTATTTGTCACATGCATCATCATACATACTACTACCTGCAGTGAAATGCTTATTGCAATGCTCAGACAAATAATGGGTAAAAAGCTATTTACACCTATATAAAAAGATAGAAAGAGAATAGATATGGTATTATTTATACTATATACAGGGATATAAAAATATGTATGTGCTATATTGCAAGTGAGACCTGAAATATAGATATAAAAGTTGTACATATATTGCACCATAGAATAATATTGAACATGGAGTTTACAGAACGATGAGATAGCATAGATGTATGGAGTGTATAATATAATATAGCCCATGATGTTATGCATTGGGGGGAAAAGAGTGAAGGGTTGATGATGTCACTCCATCACAGTCACTCTCTTGCATCCTGGGTATTGTCCTGGTTCAGACACCGAATACCTTCAGTGAAGAAACGTTTCTTCATTCTCTCTGTGCTGGCCTTCAGGGAACGAAATCGCTTCCCTGACCTCATCAGTGAGAAGAGATTATTGTTGGGGTGGCTGAGGTCTTCCATGATCTTCCCGGCTTTGGTTTGGCACCGTTTGGTGTAGAGAGACTGCAGGTTTGGGAGCTTGGCGTTAATGATGCGGGCGGCTAATCGCACCACTCTCTGGAGAGCGCGTCTGTCCTGCATTGTGCTGTTCCCAAACCAGGTGGAGATGTTTCCCATCAGGATACTTTCAGTGGTGCAGGGGTAGAAATTCCTTAGCACTCTCTGATGGAAGGTGGACATCTCTGAAGCGCCTCAGATGGAACAGACGCTTATAGGCCTTCTTAGACATGGGGCTAGCGTGGCGAGACCATGACAAGTCCTGTGTCATGTGGATGCCCAGGTCCCGGAAACCACTCGCTCTCTCCACTGGGGTCCCACTGATGAACAGGGGATTGTAGTTTCTCACCTGCTTTGTGCAGTAGCCCAAAATCAGTTCCTTTGTCTTGCTGGCATTTAAGAATACATTGTTCTCATAGCAGGGGGTGGCATGGTGGTGCAGTGGTTAGCACTGTTGCCTCACACCTCTGGCACCCGGGTTCTGGTCTCCGCCTGGTTTCATGTGTGTGGAGTTTG
>JABFEA020000048.1:15448971-15459460 GCA_019775915.2 Cyphomyrus plagiostoma | reverse complement strand
TCCGGTTTCCCCCCACAGTCCAAAAACATGCTGAGGCTGATTGGAGTTGCCAAATTGCCCGTAGGTGTGCATGTGTATGTGACTGGTGTGTGAGTGTGCCCTGCGATGGGCTGGCCCCCCACCCAGGGTTGTTCCCTGCCTCATGCCCGCTGCTTCCGGGATAGGCTCCGGACCCCCCGCGACCCAGTAGGATAAGCGGTTTGGATAATGGATGGATGGATTGTTCTCATAGCCCCAGCTCTCTAGGTTACTGACCTCCTGCAGATGGAACTTCTTATTGTAATTGGAGATTAGGTCTATTACTGCAGTATCGTCAGTAAACTGATGATGGTCGTGGAGTTTAAGCAGTCATACAGTAGGGGGCTCTCCAGTACTGAGGGTAATTGAAGGGGAGACCTGTTTTTAGATGTCTGAAGAGAATGAGGACCTTCATAAAACAACACAATTCCAGAATATAATTTCTAGAAATTATATTCATATTTTGCTATACATGGAGTCCAATACATTCAATGAAATTATAGATTTTGTTTAATATCCCAATAAATACTTCATTATGTTCATAGCTAGCATATATAATGATAGGGTAGATGCAACAGGACCACTACTCAGCATGCCTGTAGATCTAGATAGGTCCACACAGGAGTTATAAAGAAGATCAATTACAAGGTGGGTAATCTTATCCAGAAAGGGCCAGTGTGCATGCAGGTTTGTGGGATAAGCTTTAGGTCAATCCCAGGTGTGGGGACTCTTCAGAATCTAGTGTTTAGCAATCTAATTAGCGCGTTGTAGCAGAACCCACACACTAGGGTAAGAACGATTGGGAAGAACAAAAGGGGCTTTATTTGGAGAAACTCAAAACAGAAATAGGCTGAACTCAACAGACCACATGGGGTCAAAATGGGGAGACAAAGATCAAACAGGAAGGAAAGCATAGGCCATAATCTGGAGCACAAGTGGGCAGAAAAATCAAAGACTGGACTGGGGAGCTCCACACAGGGAGGCACTTTGTACAGCACTGACGAGGGAGCAGATGACAGGCAGCTGGAGTGAGTCACATGAGGGCTGAAACAAGAGGAAAGACAAATAAGTAATGTGGGGGGGGGGTTGGTAGAAGCAAGATCTGACAGTGGCCCTTTCTGGACAAGATTGGTCTAGACGGTCACCCCACAGCACAGCTCAACAGTCACCAACCTTGGAGAAGAACCTACAAGACCTGAGAAGAAGTGATAGAATAAATTGTTTTTGTTCTTGTACAGAAAGTGTGGAACAAACTCCCAACTCCTTAATTGCTCATCCTTCTGGCTATGAGTCATCAGGTGGTGAGAGCACATTTACTAGCAGATGTATTACCAGTGTGCCACACATCCATGATAACCTGCTGCTTACCTCCATACAGGGGCATAGGTTTTATAACAACATTGGGGGGACGGGTATATTGAGGTCAAGGGTGACGTCACGTCACCTTATAAAACAATTCTGTTGTCATGCTGTATACAGTTTGTGTTTTTATTGGTATTATAGTTACAATATATAAAGTAAATTTATCTTTAAATTTTACTGTTATTCAACTTTACTAATATAGTAGTCTAAGTGGTTAAGTCCTGTGATGCCCTGTCACAGCCCACATAAAATAGCAATTAGACTATCTTCACCTAGAGAGCCATAGCTGCGTTATCAGCCTTAATTGCTATTTGTGTTACGCTGTTTTTACCCAAGCTAGTTGCAGTTTGCACAATCAAATAAAATAATCTCTATGAAACTTAATCGACATGAAACGATTAAATTCCACCATTTCACATAGGTTTTGTTGATTAACTTTTGGTTATGAAGGTCTTAACTGAGTTAAACCTGAACCCAAACTGTGCTTCTGAGCTCAGTGCTCTCCATGTTAATCAGCCCTTTACTCGCGGGTCTGGAGCTGAACGTCTGTCTGCCGGAGTGGGAGCTGAGAATAAACCGTTTTAACGGAGGGCATGGGTTCTCTAAATAAAAACTGTAAAAACATATGTATTTTTGTAAACCGGGCATTATCTGTGATATTATTGAGGGGGTTAACCCCCCCCCCCGCCAAATCTACGCCTCCATAGCTGGCCGAGAAGAAATCTCTGGACGTGCCATGGTTCCAAAAGGCCCTCAAACGAACCGAACTGAAAAAATGGAAGGCTTAGACTTTGACTCAATCAGCTTATTCAACAGACAGTGCAGCCCAATTAATGTTGTGTCTGCCATATATCCAAGTGTCCATAATTACCCCCAAGCCATATTAACATAAACTCACAAGTTAATAACATATACTCCTGCCCAGGGCAACTGTGGGTCTGTATATGGCCACACACATTCTCAGTTGGAATAGAATAACACATGATCACTCTTGTGACCCTCAGCACAAAGTTCATGCAAGCTTCTCCACAAAATTGTGAAACAAGTAGTAAAATATTGAATTGTAGCTATCAAGAAGCTGGCATGCAGATAACAGGCGCCTTCTGTGCGCTGTGAACCTCGGAGGGACCGTGTCGCGTTGTCATTCTGCCTCTGCACCACATCCTTCAGCTTAATATAAAGCGTCGGACAAACCTGCCCGACAAATCCCCAGGGGCCATTTGACACCCCGACCCACTCACACCTTTAACTGGTTATAGCTGAACAACACCGGTCTCCAGGTGTAGTTCAGGAACTCCCTTACCAATCGACAGAGAAAGTGTGTAAGATACTCAAAGAACAAAGCAAATTGGCCAGCAAATTGGGTTTCAAAGTCACATCTGAGGCCGCGGGGAGCGTAGGTTAGCCGGGTTCGTGAAGTTTATAGGGGGCCTTTGTACCCAATGTTCTCTTACCACAAGGTCACACACACACACACACACACACAAAACTTATTTTCTATATAATTACCTTAAATACAAGGGAAAAAGAGGAAAACCTTATTATGATGTCATTGATGGACTTGTAATGTCCATTGATAACCAGTGAGGGCAGCATTGACCTACTGGAGTCCTAAACGCTGAAACAGTTGAGAGAATGGCTGTAGATTTCAAAAAAGTCTGCTATACAAGTGCATGCTCACATCTAAATAATGCACACTTCCAGGAAATGGTGGTTATCTCCCATATGTGAGTAGAGATATTCCACCGAGAAGCTACGAGTAAGTCAACATGGACGACGGCATAAGTGAAATGCTCAAGCTGGTGTCGTAACACTGAACACTGTGCTTAACCCGAGTCTTTCAAGTAAGCTGTTCAACTGTGAAATGAACAGACTTTATACAATTAAACACATGAAGTAAAACAAAGCTAGAATCAAAACAAATCTACTTTTTAGAGTCGGTCATTAGTCACATTAAAACCCCTCCCCAAGTTACGATGGGGTTACGTTCTGATACACCGATATCGTAAGGTAAAAATACTGTATGGTGAAAATGCATTTCAATACAGTACAACTAAGCTAACAAACATCACAGCCTAGCCTAGCCTAGCTTAAACACTCTTAAAGCACTTACATTAGCCTATCGTTCGGCAAAATCATTAACACAAAGCCTATTTTATAATAATGTGCTGAATATCTCATGTAATTTACTAAATAATGTACTGAAAGTGAAAAACATTTACCCTTTGTAAAGTTGAAATACTGTAACATGGACCATCGTAACCCTGGGAGCATCTGTATTTAAATTTCTTATTAATAACGTAGATAATGTTTCATAAAAATGTGCCCGTATTACATGATTACATGACCACAAACGGAGCTGCTATGTTTGTCTCCCACTTTTGTGTTTTACATTAGACTCGTTCCCGCACCCTGTCCACACCCTTCTCTCACTGACACACATGGCTTCCCAGCCTCCCACCTTTGTTCCCTGGTTGCCCTTAACGATTTGTTCACTGCTTGCCTTCGGGGCTATTTGCAGCATGTTTTTCTGCATGCAGATAAAGGGCACGATTTCCTGTTTCCTTTCAGTTAATGGCTAGGGCGGAGGGTGGTGGGGGGAGCGATTCCCTCTTTCCAGAAGCATTTTCCGTGTGGCCACTCAGTGTCACTGCGCCTCATTCGGCACCACTAATGGGTCCTAACCCAGAGAAATGATGCTGTCTGTCTTCACTGTTCCCACGGGCAAACTAGTATCTGTGACATATATGCTGTCATTGTTATACCCAAGCTCACAATAGACATACACACACACACACACACACACACTGTATTTCTTATTATTTACGTAAATATAGCGTATAAACCCTGGCGTCATTTATATAAACCAGGGGTATCCACAGCCCTGCTGTCCTGTGTTTTGCACTGTACGCTCTGTGGAAACCTTATACACGTCACTTACTGTTATTTTATGCCCCTGTATACCTGCTTATGGATGGTATGACAATAAAGTTCATTTGACTCCACTTGACAATGAAACTGGCGCAAGGGCACGTCATGAAAACCAAGAGGTCCCCACCACGACCTCCAGCTCTTAACACAAGCGTCCGTTTCACAAAGTAGTGCGTCCTGGAGACTCCGATAGAGCTCCGCCCTGCCCCCTGCAGGAGGGACATGGTATCACCCCACTGCCGGACGGTAGAATCTCACAGCAGTGGACACGTGCGTCTCTGTGCATAAACGACTGACCGCATGTCACTGTAAAATTTCATTAATAATGTCGCACCATAAACAGAGGAAGTAAAAATAATGTCCCCGTTTTCCATGTTTACTTTCGCGATGGCGCATGGTGACGCAAAGCTACTTTGACCTCCTGGCTTAACTTTGGTGGTCCTGCCGGACCCTGTTGACCTCGGTGGACGTGGGATCCATTGTCCTGTATGAATTATAGCCCTTTTGAACAGTGGTTCTCAAACTTTTTTGCACTGCGACCCAATTTTTACCCGACCCTATATCAATCATAGGTCTTAATTAATGCTTTGATCAAGCATACAGTGCACTCTGCAGTTTACACCAATCAATGCCTATCTCACAAATCTGATTGGATGTGCCAGTCAATTTTAAATTAAGTACCTGTGATTTGGCTTCTTGGATTGGTTGACTAAGCATTTGCAGGCCCAAGACCCGTTTATATAGGTTAATTCTAGGATACGGGCAGGGAAATCTGATTGTGGATAGTAATGTATAGTAGCTAATGGCGTGTATTTTCCTCAAAGACTGCACCATCAGTTTTTCCAGTTTAGCTGAGAGACCAGCAGTATGCGTCTGTGTGTCTGTGTGTGGCAGAGCATGAGTAAGCTGAAGTGTGGATCCATCCATCTTCCAAAGCTGCTGACGTGGTACAGGGACCCTGAAGTCCGGGGATCTTGGAGTTCAAGGCAGAAGACCCCCGGCACAGTCCATTCCAGGGCACCACGGGCAGCTTAGGAACAAGCTTTGGACTGTGAGAGAAAACCAACATGAACAGATGTAAACCTACAAACTTCACATACACAGAGAACCCAGTGATGGGAATCGAACCAACAGCTCCAATGATGGAAGGCTGCAGTACTACTAAATAGGACACCATGACCCCAGCACAAGCTCAGGTCGCAGCAGCCAAAGCGTGTGGGTCGGTCACCAGGCGGTCAAACGATCAATTTAAATAATGATTTTGCTGATAGAGAACTGCATTTTCTTGGAATACTGAGCATGTCAGTGGCTCAGGGAGCCGCTGAATAATTAGCTGAGCCTATTGTTTCACACACAGCGGATATGTGTTCAGAACGTTTCCTACCAGGTGGATCCAAACATGTGCTGTTTGCTTCATGCCTTCACTGAGATCCTGGCATGGAAAATGAGATGGGGAGGGGGACCGTGCGGCTGTTTTCATTTACAGGAGGTCACCAACGCTAGGACAGAAACCACATGATGCAACATGACAAGCATCACACCATTACTGACCACCTCTGTAACCCTACAATTGCAGCCAATCACATGCCAATGATCAGCCACAATGTGAAGTGAGCAGGTTGGTGGGGATTTCCTTTCAATGCCACCATGTCTCAGACACAGGAGGTACTGATATGGGTAATCAGTACCTCAGTGACTTTTAAAAACCTGTTTAGTTAATTAATTAAGTAAGCTGCCTGTGACATGTAACAAAAACATGGGGTGCCCCTGAGGAGAGGTTTGGGAACTGAAGTGGTGTGCATCTAGCCATCCAAATAGAAGTAACCCCTGTTAGTTTTTATTCTGTTATTGTTAATTCGCATATATTCAAGTGTCAACATGTGCTTTTCTTCTGCACAAATATACACTTACTACCCAGACTTAAATAGTTCACTAAGACTTTTAGGCAAATCAAAGGAAAGTATAGGCTAAATGTTGACTGTAAATATTCACTTATGCGTATGCAGCTAAAAAAATGTTTTCCCCTCAGCCAGTAGGTTAGATGAGAACCGAATTCTCTGAACATGTTTATTCATATTTTTAAAAGCAAAATGCTGGAACATACTGGGATAGTGCAGCAGGCGGGAAGAGATTCCCAGCGGCTGGAGAGCAGATGCCTGCTGTCCCCTCTAACATGATCATGCATCCTCCATCTTTAACTGTCTGCATGGCTCCTCTGGTAATGAGACGTTCCAGTGATGGGGAGACTGCCAAACCTCAGCACACCAAAGCAGTGATGGCTCGCAGGTCACTGTGTGCTCGCAGCTTGCAGCTTCACAGTCAAGCTAACATGCAGTTGCACAAACACTAATTACAGAGTAAATGAGACTGTTTCAATCAACTCTTATGATATCTCCTTCTCTGGGTCCACCTCCTCACCAATCACAAGAGATCCTATACTCCAGCCCTCCTCAGACGTCTTTGTGATTGGTAGACCACAGATGATTGACAGGAAGTCCTCTCCCATGCACCCTGTAGTAGAAACACCAAACAATAAAAAGAATCATCTCTACAGTGTGTGAAATCAGTGACCTACAGTACTGTGCAAAAGCCTTAGGCAGTGACAACATGATGCTTCACAATGATGAAAGACTATGGTATTATGTCTGTTAAAGTGTGACAGCTTAGCCATTTCAAAACCTCTTCTAAAATTACCACAATATGTGCAGCAACCGTTCAATACACCCATGTTTTCTGTGATTCGAGTGCTGCCCCACCATGTTTAGATAATCACTTAAATCAAGTTAATGAGTTATTTGAGCTGATGGAGAAAATAAATAAATACATGAAACAGCTGAGGTTCCCCTAGCTGGAGATTTAGGGACCGAACTGCAACTTATTTGGCTATCCAACAAGATATCAGTGACCTTTTGGAAAACAGATAAAACTCTTGTGTATTTTTTTATTGTGCTACTCTTAATTTGCATACATTATAATGTTAAATTGTGCTTTTTTTCTGAGCAAACATGCCATCACTATCAAGATATATAGCCCTAAACATTGGCTTTGACTGCTTTTGCCCTGTGCCGTATCTGTGATTGGCCGGTATGTTGCATAATTACAGCCATACATTGCAGAAGACATACGTTCAGAAAGAAAACTGTACCTCACTACTCTGCCACTCTCTCTGCAACAGCGGTACTGTGTGGTGTTTGATTTTCTTTGCCTTCTTGGAATTCCCCCATGTCGTACAAACACATGATGCTTATGAAAACAGTCAACGTGTGTGTGTGTGTGTGTGTGTATATCAGGAAAATGCCTGTTTTAGAGACCAACCAATCAGTCATTTGGTATGGTATGAACACCCAAAAAGGGACAAATGAAATACACGAGGAACGACAGCACGAGGAAAGATTTGGAAAAGATGGAGACAAATAAAACGAAGGTGATGAGAGACAGAATTGATGCAACAGAACTTCTCTTCTGTTCCTTATTTGGCTCAGAAATGATGGGACTGCCCACAACCCTGACCAGGATAAGCGGTTAGAAGATGGATGACTGGATGTGTGGATGGATGATGAGAGAAGTCTGGCCCAGGAAAAGGGTCACGTTGGAAAACACAGCAGAAAATACATCCCAAGCTTTCCGTGACACTCCCTGATGATGCAGCAGCAGGGTGTGGAATTCTGGGAAGGTTCAGGAACAGGCTCCCTGTGTAAAATTCTGCTAACAAAATAACTGCACCCTATTATTCTTCAGGATTACGCTGTCACTTTCGGCTCATACCACTCTGTGCTTAGGAGGGGTTTAGCAACAAGGTGGCAGCAATCAATAGGATTACTGATCTCCGTCTCTAGTATGTCGCTTTAAGTCATGTTGGATATTCATTAGGGGAGAACCGTATTTGTGGATGGTAGCCAACAGAGTGAAGTGAGGCTCACATTAAGATGGAATAGTTTGGATTATGCTTTAGTGGCCCTGGGATTACCATTTTATACACATTACGCCACACAGTATTCACACCACAGAATGCAGCTTCAGTCTGGGTACCATGCTTTTCCCCCATGCTTTTTTTTTGTATCATGCATGTCTCAACGCACATCTCAGATTTGTGGACGATGGTGCATTTTTGAGGGGAATTCGACTTGCGTTTCCTTATAAATCGCAAGAACACAATATATTACAGTACAAGATGAATGTTGCCATATTGTCGACATGCGGATGCAGTGTGTTTGACCATTTTTTTGTCATCACCGCAGAAGAGCAGATAATTCGCAGAAACACGACAGAGGAAGGGAAAGATATAATACCATTTTTGGGGTTGCTGAGCTCCCTTATGACCGGATTCAAGAAGCAGGAGGCATCCATAAGGCTGAAATGGCGCCCCCTGGTGTGAGGACTGGGAGTGAGGGCTCCTAGTGAAGTGCTAAAAAACACCTCTAACAAAAAAGACATGTTACACCACTTCTCTACTAGTAATATGAGTACTAATACCAATACTGTTACCTCCCAAGATCCACAACCAATGATACTTTCACTATAGGGTTATCTCTCCTCTATTGGTTTAACAGGTTCCCAGTGCTTAGTTAAATGATGGGTTACTAGTCTCCACAAGCAAGTTAATGATGGCTAATATTACAGCATATAACAGAGCCATTGCAGATGACTGAGATTTGCACTAGGACAGAGACATGTGTTCCAGAAAAACAAAGAAGGTTTTACATAACAAGCCATAATATTCCCGAAAATATGTGAAGATATGAATAATGTCCAAGTCCTCCTCCTGTTGTTTGGACATCTCACAGTTCTCCAGCTGGTCCTTTCTTACTCACAGCTCTGTGTGTTTGTAGAGCATCAATAACTGTGTTTTCTTACCCAAAGGATTTCTCTAGTCAACATTAGTCAAGAATTTTTAAGAAGAAAATCATTATTCTTTGTTGTACATATTGTGGAGATTGACTTAGTTTTTATCATTTATTCATAGTGACTCCATGGGTAAAAAATAGAGACCTCCAGTGAAGGAGAGAACCTCTCAGTATCACCGCTATGCCATGTAGGGCGACCACCTAATCCATCTTCATGTTTTACACACAACCTTAAAAGTCAAAGGCTCCTGTGTTTGGCTAATTAGTTCAATGCTCCTTGTGCTTTTACTGGTTTGTTTCCTTGACTTCAAGACTCATCCAGCTGTTTCACATTAGCATTAGTGGCACATGCATGATTGTAGGAGACTGACCAATCAGCACACAGCAAGAACTCAGTGCTAAAGTGAATCCAGGTCCTTTAAACTGAAATGGTAATTTATAATTCCTGTCCTAGGTCAAAGTGGCCTCCCTGATATGTGCAATATCGCTTCCATTTTACATGGATTTTCTACACTCACATTCAGATAAGATTTCTTAGAACCTGTCATGGTAGAAAACCAAATTCTGAGACTCTCTTTAGAGATCAGCACCTCTACACAGGGTAAGGATCGTGACACCTGTTATTCCATAACTATGGAGCTGCTGGTGTCCTGCTTAATGACTCTCACCGCAACAGGCATGGAGTTTGAAGCTGGATGGGCCAAACACAGCCCCATCCTCCTGCACCCCCAGCCAGAACTCCCACGCTTGTGTTGCAGTGTTGGACTGGTTGAGTTCTGCTAAGATGGACACCTGTTTTTGTTTGTTTGTTTGTTTGTTTGTGGTGTCGTTCTGCATTCCGCCTTGCCGTGGTGAATCTCCCCTGGGTTTTTTTAAAATGCACAAGGCACCCTCCCCACACATCCCCTCTGAGGATGCTGACAGACAAAGAAAGAAGCAGGAAGGAATAATTTAAACGATTCAGCCGTCTGTTGCCGAGAAACACTAAGCCCATTTTCGTTTACCTGTGCTGACGACTTCAGTTGCCGACTGTCAGAATGTGAGTGGGGGTTTCCCTTCACACTCCTGCACACTCATAGTCTGCAGCACCCCCTCTAAAGGATTTAACGGCTCCGTCTCTCTCTATAACATATCAAAGTCTTTACAGTTAACAGCGCAGAAATGTCCTTTAGAGGCAGACGTACCCTTGTTGGTGTAAATGCCAAAATAGGCATGTTGTTGGGTCTTTCATGAAGAGTTAGCCAGAATAGTTCCTGTAATTATACACTCACCTAAAGGATTATTAGGAACACCATACTAATACGGTGTTTGACCCCCTTTCGCCTTCAGAACTG
>JABFEA020000048.1:15427444-15443629 GCA_019775915.2 Cyphomyrus plagiostoma | reverse complement strand
TGAGAACATATGATTGGAGAAGCTTTTAATTATACTGTACAATGCATTGTAATTTTTACCAAGTTCATTTAGTTTATTTAGCAGATACCTACATGCAGAATGACATTTAATTGATAAAGCAACGTCAGACAGCTCAGTTTCCCAGCCCAATCCTCAGGGCTGAGAGGAAGCAAAAATGTGGACTGTCCGGGGTTCTCCGAGGACTGGGTTGGAAAACACTGTCCTAGAGCAGTTGAGGGTTAAGCAAGGGTCTTGTGCAGTGACTCAAGGGTAAGACCACTCTGACGCTGGGGTTTGAGCCAACAAGCTTCCAGTCGCAACCACAGTGTCCTAACCCTGTGAACCACCATCCCATCAGGAAGGGCTGACCCATTGCTGCATTATTTTTTTAAATGTTATGCAGCCCCCCCCCCCCCCGCACCACACCTGTGAAGCATGCTCTGTTAGCAGGATCTGCGGCCAAAATGTTGCTCTATTCTATGCAAGCCAGTGAAATGACACCCCCACCCCGACTTTCCATAAACCAGTATCCCCCTGTCCTGTGAAAGGTGCTGAAAAAATTCTTCGAATTTCAACATGGCCTCTGTAAAGGGTATCAGACACAGACCCAGCAAGCAACTGGTGTAAGAGCAGATTGTACCCCGATGTAATCTGGCAACTCAATTCAGAACAAAAATACTCGTAAATACTTAATAAATGCAAAGTACGCTATACTGGACTGGTACTTCGCACATTGCACTTCACTCAAACATATTTCGTATTTCAGCCTTTTATCCTACATTTGTTTATTATATCTATACTTTATTCAGCGATATTTTCTGTTCAAGCAGTTTCTTCCTATTTATTCCAATAATATGTTCTTCTGCATGTTTATTTAGATTTTTTTGTGAGAGCCTTTGTTTTGTTTCATGATGTCTAATTGTGCTGCATTATTGCATAGTTCTGCTACACTGTAATTCTCCGGCCAAAGCACTGTTGAGGTCATCTCAACAGCTTCTGCTAAAAGTTCATAAGACCAGGCTGAAGACCAGAGGCGACTGAGCGTTTGGGGCGGCTGTCCATAGACTTCAGAATAGCTTACCTTAGATTTTAGATTTGCCTGGACATTCTGGGAACTTTTAAACCTTCTTTTAAGACACATCTTTTCTCAATGGCATTTGATTTAGGATCAGTTGATATAAAAGGCTCTGAGTCTTTTGTTCTTCATTTTATGTTTCTTATTTGATGTCTTTTATTGGTGTTTTTTAATGATGTGAATCTGTACAGCACTTTGGTCAACCTTGGTTGTTTAAAAGTGCTTTATAAATAAACTTTGATTTGATTTTGATTTGATTACTGACTGGATGGTGCAAATAAAAATTTCTATGTACCGTTGCACAAAAGGAAAATCCTGAATGCCGAATGTCAACGCCCTATGCCACTACGACCGCAGGGGTAGGAAAATTATTACAAGGCCAAGCTGCTTAAATAATGCATGCGGAAATAATGCAGCCATGAATAAAGACTGGGACTGTGTCACAGATACACAAATAACATGTATGCATCTAGCAAATGGGGTTTATCTAAAGCAACGTACTAGGATAAGCAGGGACAGACAGTCCCAGGATCCTTTGAGAGTTTGGGTGCTCAAGGACCCAACAATGACATCATTCCACCAACCACATGATTTGATCCTTTGATTATAACTACAGCATGAAACCCTTCTGAACCACAGACAAGCCCCAGCACACCAACTTTCTTATTGGACTCGGTTATGTGTACCTCTTACTTTCTTTTTTATGGAAAAAACAAATATTACAGCAAGCTAAAGAGCGGAAAAGAGATCGATGTTTGTTAAGAAAAATGTGAAAATAGCTGAACGGCCCGATGCTCTATGTGTGGTTTAAGGGGCAGAACAATCAAATGGATTTAACGTGACTAAGGGGCGATTATGCAAAGTTTGAGAATGATGGGGAAAGGAAAAATTTCTCGGAAAGAAAGAAAACCTTTTATTCTTGGCAGCAAAAGAAAAGTGTCGTCATGACGATGGCCCCATTTTCTCCCTATTCATCCCCATACGTCCTGCACTTATTCCCTCTTTACCACCGTTGATGCCCCTATTAGGCGGACATGCTTCATTGGTGCATTTAAAAATTAAAAACCCTGGAAGAACTGCGTTAAATGTGACAGCAGGAATCTGAGTTTGCTCCAGGAGACAGGAGCGGGTCCAAAAAATGTAATAAAAATCAATCAATTAGCAGTTTGCATCATTTAGTGGACGTTTCTCTCATACGAATCCAGTACAAAAAGATAAGCAGGATCAGGCAGTCTGACCCTTGAACTAGCAACCTTCCAATGACAGGCAGTGTCCCAATGTTGCGTATGCGGGTAGTGCAGGACGGCGAAGGAAGGTGATCCAAGCAGGAATGAGGGCAAACGAAAGTGTCTCTGCCGGAAGAGACGCAGACGCAGACCTAAATACATTAGACAGGCACAGGACAGGCGTGCGGCAACGCCACACAGGTGAAAACAATTGGAGATCACAAGAGGTAATTAGTTGGGCGTGGCACACAGGAGGAGCGGACGGCGCTGGACGTAACACCCAACCTGCTGAGCTGCACGATATCCCAAGGGCAATAAAGCTTACAGCTGGTCAGTAGGAAACATAACCATCAACGGATCTTCGCCCTGAAGGTCATCACAGCCAATCACGAATTCCTCACTGATGCTAGGATCCCAGTTCCAGGTCCAAAGTTGCATCTCTCATGCTCACAGCCTGTCATGTGTGAGAGGGGAGATTGATATTTACGCTGACATCACGGTGGAGAGAGGATGCAGAGCCCTGACACATGCAGATGAGGGATAAATTGGCTCTGTTATTGAAAGGGGACAAATTTGCCAGGAGAAGATTTAAAATAATAATAATAATAGTAAAACTGTGTTATTTGTTTGCATGCAAATAACCAAGCACTTTGTAAACTGTGCAGGGAGATGTCAGCCCTCATAATAGCAGCATAACTGATTTCTTGGGATTCAGGTCGGAATTGATTCTGCAATCTTTCACATATCTATTTCTGTTCTAATTTATCACAAAAATAACAAGAGATTGGCATGTAGCAGGAAACATCAGTGGCCTGTACTACAAAGCAGGGTTTCTGGCTTATCGCGGTGACTTGTCGAATTTAAGGTACCACAGTTTAAATGGACTTCATATTCGTTCACTTACATTTTGCCCAGACTACCTTAAATCCGACAAGTTACCCTGATAAGCCAGTGACCCCGCTTCGTAGTACAGGGGGCTGGTCTCTGTCACTGTGTGTTTTTCTGTTGTTATTGTTGTTATATTTTTATGTTAAAATCCATCACGTGCTTAAGGTAAAGTGGCACAGACCACTGTACACACCTCACATGATAAAGACATAAACCCATCTGCTTTTCTATAACTTAACAGGAAACTGAAAAGATGCTAGCTGGGGCCTGAAGTAGGATGGGATGAAGGAAGCCCGAAAAAAGCGAGTGAGAAGGGCAAGTGACTGCTCTGGATTTGAATCCCCCAAATTGCACACTGACGCAGTAGCTAAGTGTGTCAGGGACATAAGGTGTTGTTGAGGGTTTGGCGAGAACATGTTGATAGCCTTCTGGGTGAAGGAAGAGGTGTGGGCTTCCACGGACGATCAGGAGAAGAAGAAACAGCATTTCCCAAGTTTCTGCTCATGGGCAGTGAGTACCAGCTTACTGCTCTGCTTCCAGATGTTTCCCAGAGTTTTGGTTGTGTTCTGGATGCCGGCGTAATATTTATCTCCCTAGAGAGGACCAAAAACCGGGGATGAGACCAGAAATCAGAGCCCATTACAAATTAGTCAGTTTATTAACATAAGTGGGAGCAAACAGTCCATTTCCATAAATAATTCAAATAACTTAAAAGCACACTGATTAAAAAGGATTTCTCATTGAAAGCAAGCATTTGAACAGACTAAATTTAGGAGGGAATTCAGTATCTGCTATTTCGATTAGTGTAATGCACTTGACAAAGTTATGAAATGCTTGGTGTTTTTCTCTGTTTTTCTACCCTAAAATTACAGGAAAAAAACAGTTTAATAAAGTGGATGCCCATTTGAATTAGGTATAAATGTTCCTTGCAGACCTAGAGAATGGAGAGGCAGAGAATACCACATGACTGGTGCCGACCAATTAAAACCCAGATCTTGTAGGTTCCTGGCCCTGGATGTGCAAGGAATCAGGTTTCGGTGTCTGGAATCGCCTTAGTGGTATTGAATGGCAGGGCTAGACTGGGATTATAAATCGACCCTGAACTTTGGGGTCTGCCATGCTAAGTTCTACCCAGAAACCCATTAACCCACTGGGAAAATTCTTGGTATGCTAAATGACCAGTCCAGGGACCAGAGCTCGCAGGCTTACGGGATATGGGCCAACGTTCTCGACATGGGTGGGCAGCTGGCCAGTTTTGCCTGCGTGTGGACTATTCCCGGGACGGCCTGGCATTTCACCTTTGAGCTGCGTCCCAGTGACAAACTACACCCAAGCTTTGCCATCGTGGGCCCTGGTTTATGATTTGGTTCTCATCACCCCCATGTTCGCAGAGACCCAGAAGAGACCCAGAGACCGGACCTGGGATGAACCTGGTGCAGCTGTGTGGTGGGTCAAGAACTTATGACTCAGGTCCCTCCGGGTGACGCTCTTGTGGTACGGCCCAGTCAGCCATGTTTGGGAAATGTCACACCACACAAACAGATGAAGTGCAAACCTGTGAGGTGTACAAATCACTCTGAATGAAGCTTTCTATACAACAATTAAGATAATAATGCACTGGGGTGGTGGGGGGGGCAAGGGTGTGCACAGGGGCCTCTGTGAGGGGAAGATAACGGCGGCACCAGCCGCTAAAGAGCCTTCGGCCCCTGACAGATGGGCTGTTCCATCGACACTCAGAGGGCGGATCCAGGCATTCAGACAGCCGTGCTGTGACGCAGTACAGTGATGGATTAGCGCTGTTAGCATTGTCCAGCAGCATTTTGTTAGAAGAAAGCTAATGATGAATTAGCATAAGAAAGGCTCAGTTTAGCAAAATGGAAAATCTTATAATGACTAATCGGGGAGAAAATAAAGGCTAAATAAGGTTAACGTTACCTAATTCTGTTGAGCATTGAATTATTCACAGGAAAAATACATAAACTATATTCAGTCTTTTTGGGTAGGAGTCCATCAACATGCCACATCTTGACTTGGCTATATTTGCCCGCTCTTCCTTGCAAGAGCGCTGGGATCTGTCAGATCGCGAGTTGGATTTAGGTCTGGGTTCTGGCTGGGTCATTCCAAAGCTTTCATTTTCTTCTGGTGAAGATCGCACGGATCTAGCGATCTATCTATCTATCTATCTATCTATCTATCTATCTATCTATGTAAAGTGTTCAAGTCACGTCTAGTCAAGCAGGTTTATTTATCATTTTTGCCATATACACAGTATGCAGCGGAAAGAAAGATAGTTCCTCCAGGTTCAAGGTACACAAAAAAAATGAGTCAAACAGTCCTATGTCAGATCACGAATGGATGACTGTAGCCCAGGCAAACATGATGTGAAAATCAAATGCTAACAATCAAAGCAGAGCTTGCGAGCCCCAAAGTGAACGGGCAAGCTAGACAGGCCACCCCAGTTTAAAGGGGTCTTTACAGGACCAGAGAGACGAGAAGCTGCAGGATGTGGTCACAAGGACAGGCCTTTATCACTGACGTGACAGACAGCAAGAGAAACACACGTGGCATGCAGAAAAGCATTCACATCACCCTAGGAAATGCCTTCATGGATGCCATCTACATATACTATCAAAAAACAACCGCAGGGTTCACTGAAAGGCTGGAGGTTGTGGCCTTTGAAGCAGATCTTAGGCTCTGCAGCCTTGAAGGTCACAATGTTCACATAACTGGGGGGAAAAAAACTAAAAAGAATTTGAGCCAGGAAGTGCGTCCGACAGCCTGGGCAAGTTGATGCTTTTATCCTGTTGCAGTAGCACCTGAGTTCTTCACAGGAATAAAAACTGTGCTATGGCAAGTCGCCATGAAGTCTCAAGAAGCTAGAATTTTCTGTGATTGAGTGGAAATCAGCAGATTATGGGTGGGGGGGCGCGGGAACCGTGAAAGAACTGGTGTGCGTGAAACGCAAGACGAATGGCTTGCAGTGTTTACAGTCGGACAGATTTCGTTTGTCAAAAGCAGGGCAGAAAGTGAAAGAGAAGCCCTTAGATGGAAAGAGGAGAAACACTCACAAGGCTACCTAACCTGCAGAAAGCTCCTCAACAAGGCCGACTAGCAGAGATCAAGTAGCCGGAACATGGAACGTCCAATTTATAACCCTCATATCGCTGAGAATCAAACACAGCTCCCCCTGCCAAGACTAAAATGGAGGTACTTTTCCATGATAAAAGGTACTACACTTCTAAGTTAAAATGTGCAGATGGGGTGACTGAAGAGGCAAATTGGTGCTTTCAAATTTTATTATCAATGAAACGTAAAATATGCACTTAAAAGAGAGGTAACTAGAAGTCATGTTTGTAGATGTGGTCATTTTTGGTTTAAGATATGTCTGGATTTGTTTATAGTTTGATTTTTATACTTGACCTGTTTCCAGAAAGCCACCATAAGATATTTTTCAATGCCTCGTAACTTTACTCTGATTTCTTTGTACAAATGCACCGAAATTTTACGAACAAATCGACAGATTTATTGAACACAATAGAACCATTTCTGATGCCTGTTACATCATTGTTTTTTTTCCCAACAAATGCATGTTAGACATAAACATTTCCTGGGTACACACAGACATTAAGGTCTTGTGACAATAATTTTGCTCCTCACACACGCCAATGGTGAGAATTGTTCTGTTATTATGAAAATTTTTTAAAAAAAAATAATTAGAACCAGAACTCACATAGTATAAGTACATGATGACTTATGAGTATTGTACATTTCACGGAAAGCCTTATAGCTTAACATCTAAATGTGACAGAGTAAACACTAATGTACCATACACACTCTCTCTCTCTGTCTCTCTCTGTCACACACACACACACATACACACACACACACACACACACTGAAAAGAGTGTGAATTATAACGCTTGAAAGTTCGCCGGTCCATTTGTTCAACCTGCGGCTTTATTATTTTTTTCATCATCTTCAATACCATCTTTTATCATCAACTAATACTCATAGAAAAACAAGACAAACAAACATGTTTATTTACATACAGGAGGCCCAGTACTGCCTCACGCGCCACAAAGTTCACATCAGCACACGGGTAAAGCCCCAGGAGAAGAAAGACCATGACTATATAGACGCTCAATGGACAGGTTTGTACCTTCAGACAGTCTTAAGCTCGACCGAGCTAGATTGCACGGATTAGGCCCCTCTAAAGCAGATGCAAGAATTGCCGGTCCACTGAAGCTGGCAAAGTTTACTGGTTTTCATCTGAACTCTTAATTACTTTGAAGCAGTTACTTAATTATTCTTAATTGCTTTGAAACTGCTACTAAAGTCAGGTGTAAATTCATGCCAGTGGAAAAGGAAACTCCTGCAGATACCTTCGGCTAAAGCCCTGCTTTGCTGATTTTATGTCCCCCATCCCTGAACAATGTTTGAAACTAAAATCTTTGACTAACAATGAAACCACGCACAGGACTATTCTAGCTCTGATGATTCAATGGCCTTCTGTTGTCATGGCG
The DNA here is from genome assembly GCA_019775915.2 of Cyphomyrus plagiostoma. Taxonomy (NCBI): domain Eukaryota; kingdom Metazoa; phylum Chordata; class Actinopteri; order Osteoglossiformes; family Mormyridae; genus Cyphomyrus; species Cyphomyrus plagiostoma. Next base: position 15,435,917 of record JABFEA020000048.1, on the reverse strand, counting down.
AACGGCCACCATTACGATATAAAAGCGATCATTATGCCCGCTAATGGGTGAACTATCAATCCATAACAGATACAAATGCATAACAAATGCATTTGCATGAAAGTGAATCATACTTTCTCCTCTGACCAATTCTTGCGTCTTGATGGCCCTTGCCTATATTAGATTATTGGGACTATATTAGAGATATAAGGCGCTGGGCACTTGCTTTGTGTACGATCTGTGTTCCGGCAAAGATTTCAAGGAATTAGACTCCTTTGCGCTCTAGCTGGCCTCAGTAGTTTTGGTGTTTTTGATGTCTATGTAATGAGGCTAATGATGTACGACTGAGAGAGGGATTTTTTTATACTCCATCTAAATGCCCGGCCATTAACATCACTCATACCTTTCCATTCTCACACCTCCGCTTACAGTGCCCCCCCTTCACGTCCCACACAGAGATTCGCTACCTGCTCACCAGGTCACCTGACATGGTCCCCCTCCCCCCAAGCACCTCAAGCCAATAAAAACAAAGCTGCCACAAAAAACACAAACTATAAACTCTAAAACCCTCGAGTATAAAAATGTATGGCAACAATAACAATCCTCCTTGCTTCACTTGTGCTTTTTTTTTATATCAACTCACTCATATCAAAGTTTCACAGAATTCTAGCTTGTTCTGTTTTATTTATAGGGCATGGATGATTCAAATGAAATCAGAGATCGTAGTTATAGAATATTGTTCTGGGTATTGGTTGTATGAATTTATAGATAAGGCATGCCAATTAATATTCTGTGGTAACTCAGTCCTACCTTAATTAAGAGGCTTCATTAGGAACAGCATAGAGGTGGGGGTTTCCCAGAACTAGAGAAAGTGATGCTGATCTTAGGGAATGAGTGCTGGGATTAATCCCAGAGTACTTGCATTTACTCGTCAAGGACCTGAGAGCAGGTGTTCAGTAGGTCTGAGGCAGAGACAGAGATATCTGCCCTTAACTATTCTTGGTTGACCATGTACTAAGAGGTACTGAAAGCGAGGCAGAATCTCTAAGTATTATTACCAGAGGTCAGCTGCCGTATAGTTGGTCATAGATCACTGGATCCAGTTAAGTGATGTGTGAAGACTTAAGGTATATATATAAGCATTCTGTACAGAGTGTGTGTGCTTGTCCCTGTCTATTAGTTGCATCCCCAACATAAAGTAATTCATTTTTCAGATTGAAACGAAGAGTGGAGAGTCCTCATAAAGATATGAATATGTATACTCTGTGTGTTTGTGTGTGTGTGTGTGTGTGTGTGTTTCATATCACATAACAACCACACGACTCTAGGACAGTGACTTTTTGACTCGTAACATCCTGTGCTCAATTATGCAAGTTCATATCTAAACACTTCTCCTGCTCCTGCTCCTTCTCCTGCAAGACTAACAAAGACTAACACAGCATTAAAAAGTCATATATCTTTCTGCCTTTGTTGACTGGAATGCACAGTTGTACAGTAGATGTTCCTGCTGTACCGAAAGTGGGAATTTACAGCCAATCCCACCCTCACAGCTTATCACATGACCTCCACACTACAGAACTTCCTTCCCATTTCCACCTTGAGAGGTTTATTCCTGTCCTCGGTTGGATGCAACACAATGGACCTTAATATTATATTAAGAATGTAAGAATGTAAGATATGCAAGAAGGATTTCCCATCTTCATAGGGCTTGCCTGAAGACACTGAAAAAACTTTAATGTGGACATTCACAGGGATTCTGCACGTATGTATCAATGTGTTAATTTTAAGTGTGTGAGAGCTTATGTAGGTATACAAGTACCCAGAGTTAATGTCCCCGCAGAACATAAGGATACCACTCTCCTGTTTTAATCAGCTTTTCTGCTCTCACTGCTTTTCACATTGTTTGGGGCCTCCCACACAACATCTATACTTACATAATACAACAACTACTATACATAATATCACCACTACCACCGCTATAATTATAATAACAACAGCAAAAAAATGCAATATCACATGTGCACCTTATTGTACAAAAGACAACCAATGTCCATACCTCTGAAAGGTATGACAGTGAAGACTTCAATTGTATGTAATGTCTCTTTCATCTATCTCTCTCCTTGCCATCCAGCTGTATAAGCTGAAATTTCTAGAATCCTGTCACAGAATCCTTGGACAGAGCTCCACTCCAGAACGCACCTATAATATACACAAGCACAACGTTCCACAAACATCCCCAGAAATAGTTTTACTGGTTCAGAACTGCAGGGTCACGGATGGACACTTTCCACGGCTGCTGTGATTCCCCTTGATATCACACATACAGAACACATAAGATCAGGAATCATTGTTTATGGATGAATTTTGAGACTGTACATCTTATTCAGACTTTAACATTTGCGCATGTACATAATACACGCGTGTTGGTGTGGATCTGAGACAGACAGAGAGTCTTAAGACCGAAGTACCTTTGTGGCCAGCAAATAACTGTCGGACAAATAACTATTGAAAAGGCTAAACCCATGACCCTGTTCATTACCTTGAGGTTTCTAGGTTTTTGTAAGTCGCGTTACACTAATTTATTATTTTCAGTTTCTTGCTTTTAGGCGAATGTTCTAGGTGCGCATTTTAAGCACACTTTTAAGATCTTAGAACAAGACACTATTTCATAAAAGCACATAAATAAACCCACTAGGTAATCTCCGAATTCCTGGCATCCGGTTGAGACTCAGGAATAGTTTTGTGTGTCTTTCGGGCCATGCAACGTCCAGCAACCATTGCTGAGCTGGGCCCAGCACCTCCGTATTCCAACTCTGCTCACCAGAGATACATCTCTGTCCATAAGCTGTCTTGAAGGGTACTGGAGCAAAAACTGATGAAAAAAGTTCCCCAGCTCAAAAATTGCTCTCCATGCTGTTGTGGTGGGGCACATAACACTGTACCCTGTCTTCCAGGTTGATGCTCTCTATCAGTGTACTATGACTGCTGCCATCTTGTGACGAGAGAGGGAATGGCAGGCACGTTGGGGTCTTGCCCATGCCATTCGGATGACTGCCCACCAGCTGTCGATTCTCCTCCTGGCCACTGGGGGGGTTACTCGGTTCAGGGGGCTTGGGGGGGCATGGCGGGTGGCCCACGATGCTGCCCTTCATATGGGGCAGCTGACTGTGAGTGTGGCGGTACTCCTCCTCGATGTTCTTCCCCAACTTCCATCGCTTCCACTTCTTCATCATCTCAGATTGTACCTAGAGGGAAAACATAGGAGGAAGGGCCAGTGTTACAGGAGTACGAAAAACACTTGGAACAAACCACAAAAGCCTAAAAAAGGCTCCAAAACTCACCTCTTTGTTGACAAAGCAGTACAAGATAGCCACTAGTAGACCCTGAGGAAATGCCAACAAAACAAGGTGTAATTTTGTACACAACCTGATCCTACACTTTGAAATGAACCAGGAACATCTAACAGACAATCTGGTTCACAGGGTATCCTACAACTCATCATTGGAGAAGAAATATACTTTGTTCTTTGAAGAAACAAGAGACCTTCGACCTTCAGTCCATCATGCACCTATTGCTCCACACTGTCTAGTACCTGAATGGTTAAAACAAGCTCTCACATTGTTTCTTCATGACATTTCACAGGGAAATTGTGGATGGACATATGTCCATTAGATGTCAAACTTGTCACAAACCAAGCATTATGTCAGACAATCAGTCATTCCTAGATAGATATTAGTTGCACATAAATGAATTCCTGAGCTGGGCTAAATGGTAACATTCTATTAGAGGTATGAAACTGCATACGATAGGCCGGGTGAGCTGATTGATGGCCAGAGTTCTCAGTTTCATTGAAGAATAAGAACCCCATTAAGGTCACTGATATCATGCACTGGATTTTCTATATAGATGACTTGGTAGATCGATCAATCCCATGACAGCCGATCATTTTAGCTACACAATGGTCCATGGGAACAATGCCCAGGAGTTGTGCAACTACACCATAGTTTTGGCCTTATTTGTTGGAGCGACACCCTATTTTATGACCTTCTTCTGCATGAAACCCTTTTAAGTGAAGAACCCTTCATATGTTTGGGTTCCCATTAGACCGGCTGCTGACCAAGCCTCCTCTCCTTTGGGGACTATCTTGATTTTGTCAGTTCACCAGATTCTTCCACCCAATCATTCTCTACTCTTCATGCTCGGCAAGATTTACAACTCACGCAGACAGGCCAACGACGTAAACACAGGATGAAGAGGAAGAAAGGCTGCTATCTGTCTGAGTCTCGAGACAGCCCCCGCCGCTTATATAAATGTGTACAGGAGCCCGGGGGGCTTTTAAGCCCAAAATGTGAGGCATACCTGGTGTGAGACCAATCAAGCTAATTCAGCCAAGAAACACAGCTGACACAGTACAGCTGTGTCAAACTAAAACACATCGGCGTCAAGGCATTAAAGAGCCAAGTCCAACAATTTGTGGCCGGCAAATGTTCTTATCTTCATGCAAAATAAACTCCTTGTACATCTACTGCACTAATAAGCCAGAAACAGTTCATAAAAAATGTGGTTTTACGCACACAAACCAACTGCTGATCATGTGCCTGAGTTCTGGAAACCTCCAGAAGGTACAGCCTAAGTATTCTATACTGTTATGTAACTATAATGCATATATTGCTTTTGCCATTGGATTTTCACTTATTAAGTAATAATGGAATCAAATATGCACCAGGGTTCTAGAAAATTCAGGAAGGTACAATCAAACAATTCTTCATTGTTATGTAACTATAATGGACATATTAATTTTGCCACTGAATTCTGACATATCAAGTAATACTAGAATATCGATGTGTCACTGTGCCATGTGTATGTGTGACCATGTGAGCTTCGTAACTTGCGGGAACATCAGCTGACCTGGAAGGAGTCGAAAAACAGGTCGTAGAACAGTTTGGCGAGACGCAATGGGCCATTTGTCACCTGCTCCTCCATGACAAAGGCAGACAGGATCCAGTGGATCCCTAACAAAGGGATAAGGGTGAGAGTGGACTTGGCCAGACTGTGGACAAAGAGAGAGAGATGGAGGACATGAAGAGGGAGAACAAGACACAGTGTTGAGAGAAGGAGACAATAAGGGAGATGAAGGAAGAGGAAAAAGACAGTTAAGGAGGTATAGAGTAAGACAAGCATCATAAACCTGAATGATTGTTATAGCGCAAGGAAAACATAATTACACCAATAAAATATATTAAAATTAAGAACCCAAGAGGATGTTCCAGAAGCCAAAGGTGTAACTCATAAGTACCAGCAGTCATACTTTGTGAGGAGACATATGTTGTAGTACTTGCTTACTTAAAGCATTAATTAACCAATAACTAAGTGTTAGTTACGTACTGATCCCATGCTTGTGCATCATTAATCAATCATGACAGTTCATGTATTCCATTCCGGGACTATATTAGTTAATAGTTAATTAGTTAATAATAATTAGTTAATAATAGTAAGACCATTTGAGGGGACAAAAATTACTCATTTACTGCTCAAAAACAAATCATGAACTGATATAGGTTTCTGAATAAAATACATAAACTCTCATGACTGATAAATGCACATCAAATCAGTACTTAACAAACACTTAGTTACTGGTTAATTAATGCATTAAGTGTGCACTACGACATTGTGTCCCCACGAGTAAAATGTTTCCGCATCAGCACTCACCGGAACTTGTAGTCCGTATATCGCATCTGGTGCGCTCTCAATTTGGACATCAGGATCTTGATAATCTGGACGAAGATGAAGAAGTTGATCTGAATCGGAGAGAGCAGATATAAATGAAGACAGTCATGATCAGGAAACCACAGAAGTGCAAGCAATGCTGTTTGACAGGGGCTGGAGAGAAGAGGGTAGCTGAAGACCAGAAACAACACATCTATTTCATCTAATACAACTTTCTTTCATCTACAAACCTGCCTCTAGATATCCAGCTTTTCATAGTATTATAGTCTATTGAGAGCAGGAACCTGTCTGTATGCACAGTTTGCAAGGCGCTATACAGATTTGGGCAGAAATAAAACCAAAACAGTCTACATCAGCTGTCATCATCCCCAGGTTCTGTAGATGTAATTGATAAGCCTATCGTAGTTCAGCAAAAAATGCTTCTGAGGCGTCAAGGGACTAACCCACCAATGACTGGAGAAAGACCACAGCAGGTCGACAGCAGTTCGTGCCCAAACCAGCGTGTTTACTCATGTGCGTGACCATTAGCCATTTTGTTTATCTCTTTGCCTGTTGCTGGAATTCGGTCTGTGCTTATAGGCAGAAACGTCAAGCTTGCTCACGTCGCACGTCTGTCCTTAGTTTCCTTCAGCTCCCTCGTTCCCACATCCGCTACCGACCACAATTTGCATTCAGATGACTCAAATGCTGGGGGTGTGTTTCTCTGCTGCACATTCCCAGCTGCCACCTCATGGGTCCAACGCCAGCAGTTCTTCAGCAGGCAGATAAGTTAGATTGAAGTTCTAAAAGCTGCCGATAGAATAGATGCACTTTATTCATTCCCGTGGGGAAATTCCTGAGTTTTCGCTTTGTACTCTGTCAAGCCAAAACACGGGTAAGAACAAGTTTGGGTACAGGCCTTGCTCAAGGACCCAAAGGATATATGATTACTCTGCCTGCTACAGGATTCAAACCCATGACATTCCAGACGTAGATGCAGATCCCTAATCCACTGAGCTGCACATCACCTTCAAGACCATCAAGACAACAGCCAAAGCACTGGGGCATTTTAAAATCCATTACTGGTTAAGATACATGGACTGATTTCAGTTTATAAGCAATACCAGTCAAGAAAAAGTTTCCTCAAAAGGCTGCAGCTTGTGTCTGGTTCACCATGCATGCTGCAAGGCAAGGCATCTTTACGACTTAAGTCGATTAAGATATAATGTAAGTTACCCTGCCAAGATTCCTTTCAGACTTATCTAAGTCTACTTAAACCTGTCAAAACACCAAGTTCATAGGGGCTACTTGATGGAACAATGCCAGTAACTTTCCTCCACTGAGAGAGTAGTCAGGTAAGAGAGAATAAAGCACACAATCAACCTTCAGATTCAGCTACAGAGTAGGTGAGTCACTCTCTGTATAAAACAATAATTAAATAATAGACATATTTATCCATAGCTATTGATGTGTGGCAGAAAATGAGCCTGAGTTTGTTGCCTTGTGAGGGAGCAATGACCTTATACATTTAATTCAGAAGGTCAAAGTGCCACCTTCAAAGGTAGATTGGTCACCGAGGCAACGGTGATATAGTGTTACATAACAGAGCTGTCCCAGTGTGGTGAAATTTACTGCGGGGACTTGCACCCCAAAGAACATCCTGGATGCAGGAGCCGCCAGAGGTCCACCCTGTCTGGATGTACCAGCGAACAACCCCATTCAGAACAAACCAGGGTGGGGAGCAGGAAACAAACGCAATTCAACACAGTGGACTCCATGGAAATAAAGAACGCAAACACGGGAATTCCTACGAGATGCGATAAACACTGCTACAGACGCTTATCGGAAAATATGTGGAGAGGACGTGGTGGGGGCCCAGCTCCCAGCCTTCGATTACCAGGAACAATCCCTTACTCTAAGAATCAGCCTACTCTGCCTTCGAAAGACACCAAATGTGTACGAGTGACTTAAAACTAGAGGTGGAAAGTTCAGGTCCAGGAAGTTCAAATCCAGACCAAGATTTTGTTTGGTTGAAGCAAAGTCTTGGTCTGGATTTGTACTTCCTGGACCTGAACTTTCCACCTCTGCTTAAAAGTCTGGGAGCCAAAAGCCAGGTTCAAATCCTGCATTAAATAGCTACAGGACATTACAAATATCAGACATTCCTGTTGCCAGACATGTTATAGCCACATAGAAGACTGAGAAGCAGAGTTTCAGTGTCCAGTCCAATTAGTCAGAACAGGAGCTGTGAGCAGAACTGAAAATTGCAGAAAATAAGAATATATAAATAACTGCTGCACCAAGCCAGATAAGCCTATTAAAGAAATAATATGAATAAACATAAATATCAAAAAATGAATCATTTTCAAATTACTCACAATTCAGAAAAACCTACAATGATGGAAGAGTAGTCAGTATCAGGGGAACAAAGACTGTGGTTTTAGTAGTAAGGATAATGTCTGTAAGATACTTGGGACTGACAGAATAGGGAAAGTAAAATAAGTGGAATTATTTATGTTTCATTTATATTTTGCTGTCTTATGGTGAGGGTTTGTTGGTTCGATGCCCCCTCTGGGATTGGGTTTGTGAAGTCTGTACGTTCTCTCTGTGTCCTTGTTTGATTGTGGTGAGGGATGTTGGTTCGATGCCCCCTCTGGGATTGCGTTTGCGGAGTATGTACATTCTCTGTGTGTCCTTGTTTGATTGTGGTGAAGGATGTTGATTCAATGCCCCCTCTGGGATTGGGTTTGTGGAGTCTGTACGTTCTCTCTGTGTCCTTGTTTGATTG